>CANSNZ010000063.1:7382500-7982500 GCA_947646795.1 Beta lomatogona | reverse complement strand
CCTAAAATCTCACGCCGCCAAAGCAGGCTCGCCGGTCGTCGGCCTGAGCACGCTGCTCACCCAGTTGCCAGCGAGCTTGCCTGCTTTCCGTTGTCTCTCTTTTCGGTTGTCTTTTTTCGCTTTCTCCCATTCCCGAGTCGAGTCGTCCCTAGTCGCCATCGTCTTTAACCGCCGTCCCCATCGTCGCCACCCCCCAGTCACCACCTTCGTTCCTAGCGTTCGTTGTCGTTCCCTCCCCCTCTCTGAGTCGAGTCGTTTCCTCAGCGTCGTTTCCCCCCCTTTCCCTGAAAAATCGGAGGTGTGTTTGAGAACTAGTAGTACTTAGTTCTCTTTTTCGATTGACATTGGTCTGGAAGACCCTTGTCTTTGCAAAATCAAATCTGAAGACGACACCCCAGTTAAAACTGGTGGTTTTCAGCACGTCAACTCAAATGTGGTTCTCATCTCAACAGGAGAACCCTGAAATACTCTCACCGAAGAGTAAGGAGTCACCAAGGAACGTGACTTTTCGCATATTCATGAGCCATGAATTCCAAGTGACAGAAGGTCGTTGGAATTGCTCAGATGGCGAGCTTCCAATCTCGCTCTTGGTTGGTTGTTATCCAACTCGTGATCGAAATTCGCTCCTCCCACTACTTTCAGCAGGTAAGATATACCCCTTTATTGCAGATTGCCTTTATCCAAGAAACTACAATAGATCCTCGGTTTTCCAAGCTCGGATCCAGTTATTGTCAACCACTTCCAGCAGAATTATGATTCAAGCATCAAACAATGCAAGCCTCTACTTCAAGCAGAATCTTAATAGTTTTATTTGTTTTAATTTAGTTTGGTTTGTAAGAGCAGGTAAAGCTCAATTTAGTGTTCTTATGTTGTTGTTCTTTAGCCTAATTTGTATTCCGTATTTCAATTAATGCAAAATTTCTCGATGTCAAAAAAAAAAAAAAAAAAAAAATCACATCCACAAGTATCACCGTACCCACCATCTGCAACCTTGATCATATCCAGTAACCCAACAAATTTTTTAAATCCAAATCATTACCACAAATCCACATTAATTGTTGCTAACCATGAATCTATCACGGAATGCCGCATTACCTTTAGCAAAGATAAGGGTGTCAACTCAATGAGAGTTTCTATTAAGTGTGGAATGCAACTTGCAACGCACTCCTTTTGATTTGATCAACGTAGGTGGATTACAAATTCAAGATATTACACTTTCAAATGTGCTTAGCTTTTCTCCTTTTTATTCATTTTGTAATGGTAAAAAAAAAAAAAAATCAAGGGGCGACCTGTACGTAGTTTACATAATTCACCTAACTTTTATTGGTAGTTAAGAATTAAGATAAATTACTTCAACTAGACTTGAGTATATGATCCCTTATGGTCTCCCCTCCCTCCTTTCTCCCTAAAGAACAAATCCAAATTTATAAACAAATTCCTTTCTCAAAACTTCTAAATAAATACATACTCGTATTCGTCTCAGTTGCATAGTATAAATGCTAGCATAATAATATTTTGGTAACAAGAAATCGTTCAATTGAATGAATATCAGCGTGTCATTAGAATCCGTGTCATATTTGAGATTAATTTTGAGTGACAAGCAGTCAAGCACCCGTGATTGTGACAAGGCGTGTTTACAACATGGTGTGCAATGAGAAAAGCTCTCATCAAGAGACAATAACAACTCCTAAACTAAATGACATATACAGAGATAGGAAATTACACTCATAAAGTGGAGATTTTATGTGAAGCAAAGAAAATAGTAGATTTCATGTCGAGTGCATTTATGAAAGATTCCCTATAAACTCATAAGAACTTGCAACGCATTTCAAAAGTTAGATATCTACTCCATCTATCACCATTTTGTTTGCTCCATCTTAAATTACTTTTTGAATTTTTTGATGGATGAATTGGATAAGAGCAAAATGTGGTCAAACCAAATATAGTGAATATGATGGTAAGAACAATATATAAGGACGTTTAAAGGGGGAAAAAAAAGGGGACAAATAAAAAGAGATGAAGGGTGTTCTAATTAGTCATGTTTTTATCAGAATCTTGGATACACTTTATATTTAATGGCAATTAAGGACTTATAGTGGATTTGTTACATAATTTAAAACGACTCGTTTGGTTAGTGGTCATGCATGGTGGTTATGGCAATGCATTGTAGTATAAATTTATAAAAGAAATATCATATTATTACCTATGTATGGTAATAGGTAATGCTATCTCATCTCCAGATACTACCTTTACCTCCGTTCCTATTTAAGTACATGGTTTGCTTTGGGGTATAACCAAAGAAAAAGTGAAAAGGTAGGAGAGAGATGAAAGGAATTATGAAAAGTGGGGAGTAAGAAGTACAAAAAGTAAATAAAATAATAGAGGAGAGAGAAAATTTGGGGTTAGGTGGGGATTTAAGTGGGTTAATTTATTTGGTGAAAGACCGCATGGGGGGACAAAAGCAAGGAATATTGATTGGACATTTTACCTTATATAGATTAAGTAACATTATAACCATTAAAAAGAAATAACCCAATAGCAAAAGTGTGTAGATTAAGAAGGAAATTTCATTACTATTTGGAAATATGGTATTTTTTATCCATATGAGCCACGAAGCGTCAAAGACATGAAAGAAGGGGAGGGGATTTCGAACTGTGCGACCTATCGTTCACGTAAGATCTCAATCTTAACCACTAGGCCAAGACATCTTTGGAAATATGGTATTAGGTGGTAGTGAAAATTTATAAAGTAAATGTGTAAAACTCATGTTTTATAATGAAATTTCGTTAATATAGGTATTGATTACTTATTACCATAATTTATGATCATTAACCAAACCAACGCTATGTGCGTAGCCAGTAGCAGTAGCCAGTAGCCAGTAGCCAGTAGCCACAAGCCCACAACGAGGAGTATTGTATTGTGCAGTGTACCTATGTATGATGAACCCAAAAATTTAGATAAATAGAGGGTCAACGTAATGAATGCAGAAGAATTTGACTTGTTGCCGTCTGTTGGCGGTTTCCTCTCAATCTCTCTCTTGTCTCATTGAAACAAACCATTTTAGGCACACCGTGTCCCTCCTTTTTCCTCTCTCTCTTTCTCTCTCCTCCCTCAAACACGACATTTGTGGAAACACGCATTGTTCAGATCTACCAGACGTACTAACTCGTCTTCTAAGCATCAAAGAGAGAGATAATTAAAGAAGAAATTTACAGAGAGATATAGAAACAGTGTGAAATTGAATCCCTAGCTCAAAGAAGATTCAACAATGGCGGTTGTTTCACCATTAGCCAAATACAAACTCGTCTTCTTAGGCGATCAATCTGTCGGAAAAACCAGCATCATCACTCGCTTTATGTATGATAAATTCGATACCACGTACCAGGTTTCATTTTCTCTCTTCTTTTCATTTCATCGTCATCGTTCATCATAATTGAAATTTCATTATAAATGGACTTTCTTAGATCATTCAAATGCAGGTTATAATCTTAGGTTAATCGCTTTAAATTTTACGTCAGATTTAGATTTCGCGCTTCAATTGATAAATCCTTAGACAGATGCATGTTTAAATGATAGCTGAATTCTCTGTTTTACTGTATTTCTTCATGAAATTTTGAGTATGTGAGTTATTTTTCTTTCAGACGTTAGTTTGTCTATTTGTTTTCATATGATGTGAATCATGTGATGTTATGCCTAATTTATTTATTTTTGTACAAATTTTGTTGGTTGCGTTGGAAATTTGTGCCTAACTTCCTCTGTTTTGCACTTTAGCCTTTTGTGTCAATTATATACTTCTCCCGTTCTGTAATAAATAAAACGCTTCTCTCTTTTATGTGAGAGCTTTTTGAGAGATGCGTTAGATCATAATCATTACTAATGAAAGAAAAATTTCTTAGAGAATTACCATAGATGTGCCTGACTTAGAATTGATTGAGTGATCGATCAAAACCTTATCATAGGGGCTCGGATCCTGTGGAAGGAGAGCTGAAACCACAAGTTAGGGGTAAATGTTGTGTATAGAAGATATTTCACAAAAATCTGCAAATTTTTACCTTCTGAAAGTTTATTCGATCAACAAGAATCCAAAAAATAATTTTCATGTTCATATTTCAATCATTCAATGTATATTCGTGCAACGTAACTTAAAACGTCCAATGTAATTGAGGACGTCTATACGAAATTCGAGATGCATATAAGTAGCTAATATGTTCTTAAATCTGGTTGTTTGGAAGTCATGAAAGACTATTATTATCCGTGTGCTAAAATTTTGAGTTTGGACATTCTAGGCAGCAACTTGCAGTTTTCATTATAGAAAGGCATGATTAGTCTCTATCTAATTGCCATAGGATGAGTTCAGCTTCTTGTAATTTTGCTTTAGTAATCAAGTTTAGATAGACACGACTCATCATGCCTTCGATGCGTTGAACCATTCCATATGTAGAATTTTATTTATTCAATATTAAACAGACAATTAACAGGGTAGTGGGGTTCCATAAAGTATTCCACTTGTCAGATTTCATCATCTTGATGGTATAGGCAACTTCTCTTTCTTTCAATTCCTGGTTTTGTTAATGGTATGTTGGGTGCATATTCAAATTTAGGTAACATCGAGTTTAATAAGTTTACACTTTCGCTTTTTTTTCCTTCTTCTTATTGTCTACTTAATTACAGGCTACCATTGGAATTGACTTCTTGTCGAAAACCATGTATCTTGAAGATCGAACAGTACGCTTGCAGCTCTGGTAGGACACTGTTCTTTCCTTTGTTAAATGATGTACGATGAACTGGTAATGTTAAAGCAGTCATAGACCCAATCAAATTTTAAAGCACCCCAAAGTCATCCTATACTATAATAAAGTGTTCGCAATACATGGGATCTTGCATCCCTTGCAAAGACCTCTCCTTCCTCATGTTTTACATGAGCCACTTGTTTTTTTTTTTTTTTTAGGTGAAAGCGGCATGACATAAATTAAAACAAAGAGTTTTGGCCTTAATGCCTACAACAATCCGAAGCCATTAGTTCCTTACAATCATTAGGGGGGAGGGACAACACCCTAACAACATTTAGGTGCATGTTATACACCCTACTTTCTCGAGCTAGATGATCCGCCACCTTGTTTTTTTCACGCTTCACGAATACGGACTGGACTTCCTTGAGCTCCTGCTTGCATTCCCTAAATTTTCCCAACACATTACAATACACATCATTATAGATTACATCACTAGAAATCAATTCAATCGCCTTAATATCGTCCGAAAGCAGGATAACACAATCAAAGAGCTCGCGTTTAGCTAAGACTAGGCCCTCAATTAGGCCCAACAACTCAGCCATCAAAACATCCACTGCATACACATTTTTCTCGAACCCCGCAACCCAGTGATCCCGATGATCTCGGATCCACCCACCGAGCCCCGCATGCACAGACTTACCTATTTGTTGCTAGGCTTGAATCAATGATATTTTCCTTAAATACCTATTTATAAAAAATGCAACAAACTAGGCATGGCCCTGGCCATTGGCCAATAATTAGTTACTTAGTGCTTGTTTGGTTGACTTATTATGAAAAGTCGACTTTCCTAGGAAATAGACGATTGTGTAACTGTTTGGCTCACAAAGACAGAGGATGTTACACTTTGTGAGAGGAAGTCACTTACTTAGTCCCCTACGTAAAAGGAACTTCTCTTAGGAATTTCTACTTCCCAAACTCACCTAAACAACTTTCCTACTCTTAAAAGTATAAATAATATTTGAACTTGTTATTGGAAGTTTCTATGCCGTGATGATTTGCAAATACCGTCTTGTAGACAACTGATCCTATATATACATGCTGATAAAATTCAATTGCGTATTTCAGGGATACAGCAGGGCAGGAAAGGTTTCGGAGTCTCATCCCTAGCTACATTAGAGATTCTTCTGTTGCTGTTATTGTTTATGACGTTTCCAGTAAGTGGCACTGACTTCAAACAAGATCAATTTTTACGCTATAATGCATTTGGAAGGTCATGTAATGATGTAGTTACTCTTCGAAACTCCCCGGGGGGGGTCATTGATTCATATTTCCATGACTAAGTTGTGAAAGTCTTTTTTTTGGAGCGAAGCATGTAAGTTTTACTTCTACATTTTGATCAGGCACAAGTACATGATTAATAATGTTGTATGTAAAATGAATGTTTCTGCTGATACTCGTTCAATCAGTTATACGTTAAAAATAATTCTGTTGCCAATTTCGTCGTGCAGATAGGCAGTCATTTCTCAGCACTTCAAAGTGGATAGAGGAAGTACGGACAGAACGTGGCAGCGATGTGATTATTGTCCTTGTTGGAAATAAAACCGATTTGGTCGATAAAAGGTGGACCTGTCATTACTTTTTTTTTTTTTTTTTTGATAACTTGTAGGTAGTTATCAATTGAAAGACAAAGCCTCCATAGTGCTCCCTCTCACATTTTCTGCACATTTTACATTTTGCTCATTTGAACAAAGTATGTGACAAACGTGCAAAAAAATATGCTTGGGAGCACATATTCTACATGCTCTGAGAGCACATAGGAATTTGCAACTGAAAGGTGAGTAGATGACCACATAAATAGTGGTTAAAAATAATTTAAAAATCAAATACTATAAACCCTATCTCGTTTCCAGCTATTAGATTTTCTTGGGGGGAAATGGAAAACAGCACCAAAAATAACCACCAAAGAATCATCCTTGTTTTATGTGCTGATCCACTAGAGGACAACTGAAAAAAATGCTGCATACACACTTCAATTCTATTATAAGACAAATATATGTGGCCTCTGAGAAAAAGGAGGTGACATGCCTATGATTTGGTGTGAGACTGAGAGGTATTAGCATTGTCAAGATTGATAACTCTTTTGTTGTTTTCACCTCAATTTCCCTTATATGAACTTGTCTTAACTTACTGGTAGAACTCATGTGAGCATATACCTTTTTTTCTTTTTTGGAACCTTATTGCGAAGAACATGTCTCTTAAATTTTGGTCTGCCACAAATCCTAGATGTTATTTTCTGTTTGCAAAAGAACAAGACCTCAGTCTCTTATTTTGTGAATCTGCTGTTACGTGATAAAAATGTCGACAAACATAGTGGGATCATATCTCTTGAGTTATATGATACAGTATAAGATATAATTCCCTAATCTCACCGCAAACTGCGGTCCAAAAAAAGCGAATTATGGTCAGTGTTCGCCTATTTTTTGCCCATTTTGGGCGAACTGCGAACTAGAAAAGCGAATTATGTTACACTAAAATGAATCATTAAAAAAAAAAAAAAAAAGGATAGAACTTATCAGATTGCATAGCGTTTCAAGCATTTTTATGTTTATGCTCTCATTTTTATGCTGTCAAAAAAAAAAACAGGCAAGTTTCTATAGAGGAAGGAGATAACAAGGCTCGCGATGCTGGGGTAATATTTCTGGAGACCAGTGCTAAAGCAGGATTTAATATTAAGGTATATTGTTTCATCTCTCTGTATTACAGCAGAAATCTGCATCAATAATGACTAACTAGTAGTCCATCTAACACCATGTGTATTGATGTCAATCCTATTACTAAACCCAAGCAGGCTGAGTTTATCCCTCAGACTCAACTTCAAACTTCATACTGTGCCACATCAGCTTTCCACTACTTTTTAATTTTACAAACTCACCCTAGACTCATTCTAATTCTATACTTTATCCCTCAGTCTCTTTACCGACTATGTTTTAAATTGATTTTACAAAAAAAAAAAAAAAAAAAGATAAATGTCAACGTAAAGTGGCTAGAAATTTAACTCCTTATATGTCATAGTCTTGGATGAAGTCTTTGATTATCAAACTCACTCCAAGACTCCCAACTTTTTCTTTCAACATTATTGCATAGTCTTTACTCAAGACTGCTCTTTAGACTACCAATATTCATACTCTTAGTAAGGTAGATACAAAGGGGTAATATTATCAATGTACATGGTGCTATATAGAGAACTAGTTATTCATCAATAATGAGCATGTAATCTTCACGTAAATACTAATGCATCAATTAAATGTCACAGCCTTTATTTCGTAAGATTGCTTCATCCTTGCCTGGGATGGAAACTCTCTCATCCACCAAACAGGAGGACATGGTTGATGTGAACTTGAAGCCTCACAGCAATTCTTCCCATTCAGAACAACAGGGTGGCGGCTGCCCGTGTTAATTTATAGGAGGTGGATCAGGATATTCTTGACGTAAAAGCAGCAGTTCTTCAAAGGAGAGAAGGTGTGTTTAGGGCCAAGGTCAACAAATGTGAGGGTCTATTTCGTTGTATGTTCTATTCGTATCCCATATACCATCAACTTGTTCCATTCTTGAAAGGTAAATTTTGTCATAAAAAGTTCTGCTTCGACTTTGCGAAGCTTTTAGTTCATTTTTTGTTCATCCTTGCTTATTTTCTCTCTTTTTTTTCTTTTTTCTTTTTTATCATCGACTCGTTGAGGACATTCGTAAGTAGTTCCCGATATTATTTATGAAGGTTTTCCCCATCAAAACATTACTAATTATTTTTGTTGAAAGGCATTGCCAAAAACCTTTGTTGTATGAAGGCTGTGAAGTAAATGTATCTTGAAAGTTGTACTCCGATTGAAAGTTGTACTCCGATGACCGATAGGGTATGCAAGGAAGTTTCTATGTTGGTGAAACATACTACAATAAAGTTAGAAACGCACTTCAAATGATTCAAAGATTAAAAAAGCGGATCGGCGCTGCAGCAAACACTTAACTGGGTATATTTACACAGGATAATTGAGATAAAGCCCAAGCAAGAGGATACCGATGCAAAGAGCAGTAATAATTAAATAGAACAGAAGATATGATCTGAAATGGAAAAAAAAAAAAGTTCGCCATCTCTCAGCCATGAATAAGGCCGTCACTGACTTGTCTAACTCTGAGTGTCAGAAAAATCAACAGTATTGTCCCCATACTCGACCTGAAATAGATGGAAACACCACTTGATTAAATTGAGTAATAGTCACTAGTTAAGATTAAAGTTTTGTCGGGAAAAACATTTACTAGACTACCAACACTCGCAAGTTGATCGATCTAGCACAGCAGATGAGAGAGTGATGGAGAGGAAGAAGGGGGCAAAGGATTCCCCACTTCTGAAGAGCCATAGTAGGTGGAATTGGGAAATATTTAATTAGCTACACTTTTTTGTTGGATCAGATCGAATAATAGATGCCATTCTTGCAGACTAATGGCTTAGAAAGCAAAAAGGTAGCAGATCAAGATGCTCATCTATTCATATTATTTCTTTTCCTCTTTTTGTCTTCTTAATTGGGGTTTAGGGGTGCTTGTTTAGTAAGTAATACTTAAAAGACTTCATTTGTCTTTCTCTTGATAAGTTGAAGACTTCATTTCTTTGTTCGGACTTACCCGAAGACCGAAGTAGTTGTCTTAAGCCCTCATAAAGTCGAAGTGATTTACAAAAAGACTCTTCACAAGTAGTTGTGTTATTTCTGTTCACTCCCCATTGCTTAATTTAGCCGAGAATGGAGTGAGACTATGATAATGCACCCAAAATATAAGTATTAAATTACTGCAGAATGGTGATATGAAAACTGTGTATATAGAAGCAGTGAGGTTAGAGGCTTAGAGCTTACAGAATGGAGAATAGGAGAACAATCTGTCGTGAATCAAATAAACCTGGACGTTTATACTTTCTCCATCGATTATTGGTAGCATCATGCGTCTTTTCCATTGCTTGTTTCTCTGTTGAATATAGTGAGATAAGAAGAGTTAGCTGAGGTATGAGACAGGTAAAAAAAATACGACCAAGAACCTAAGGCGTTTTGAAAATATCTACCGCCTTCTGGCGGTGAAAAGGAAAAAGCTCCTGAATACAGTCTGTGCAAGTAGTTATCTAAGCTTTAAAGAGATGACTTCTTGTCAAACTAACGCAGGAATTAAGTTGCATTATCATGGCAGTTTTAGATTTCATCTCATGTAAAACCCTGTAGCTGAAATTACAGAGTGCAGTTCTAAAGTTTGTAATGGGAACTTCAAATTGATTTCGTATCTATTGTCAATAGAGCCGACTAAATGGAGCAGGGGAAAGAGAATATTGCAAAACAAAACACCTAGACTATGCTTCTTATTTCAGAATAGTTGCAAAACTTCACTTTTACAGGTCAAATCTCACAAACCTTGACTATCAAATATCAATAGAATATAAGAAAAAAGATAGTTGTGTATGATCTTGTTAGATATATTTCAATATATATTTTCAAGATAATATATATTCACGAATTCCTTTACATTATTAAAATGTTAATGGTTAAAGTAGTACATTAGGACCCATGAAAAAAGCAAATGTTGCAAGAGTTAGAAGACAGTTACTACCTTTATCATCAAACTTGAGCAACATTAGGATGTGGTTCATTATAGGTGGGATGGATTCTCCACCTGTCTGTAAGCTGTTCTGTCTTCGTAGTGGTTTCTGCAAGAAGACAAAGTAATGGATAAGTTGGGCCATTACAAAGACAGAAACTCATGCTAATAGCCTCAAACTAATGCCGTGAATTGATTCAATTTGCATTACTCACAGTTAATGAAATCTCAGTTTTGATACTCCCACAAGTTTCATGATCGATTTTTGATACATCGGTAGCACCCTTCTCGATATCAACAGTGACTACACAAGGTGGAAATGGCTTTGAAGTTTGAAGGTCAACTGGTTTGTGGCAAATCACTGAACCATCCACACATGTCTGACTTTCTAACTGCAACCCACTTTGCACATTGGCTGTGCCTGGACCATCATCGTTCAGAACCAAAATGCGGCATAAATCGTGACCACCCTGCACCTCACATGATACCAGAATTAAGAACAATTTATTTACTTAGATCTAATCCAATAAACACATAAGAGACGACTCTAGCCATACACCAAGTGGTTAGGACCATTTGGTGGAGAACAAGGGATAATGGTATTGATGTCATTGTGGTTCGTATTCCTCCACCAAACCATTTGATCACTTGATGTTTTGTGTGTGTTTAAAAAAATTCATCCATATAGAATATAAGAAGAGTCATATGGAGAACTGTTCTTCACCGAACATGTGTGGGTGTTCAGGCAAATCCACTTAGTGTGATCCCCACACTAAATCATCAATTTGGTGGAGCACAAGTTCTTCATATAACATTTCGCATTCAGGAATTATAATTGCAATTAACAGGTTGATACTCAAATCCTGTAATTGGAGGAGTTGCTCAATATCCACCAGAAATCGGAATGACGGTTGCTCCAGTCAGGACTGATGAGTATTAGAGTAATGATAGCCTGATAGGCACAACAGTTCACTTTTATTCCATTAATCGCAACCCGGAATTTACAATCATTTCTCCTACTCACAATTTTAATTTTCTCAATTAGTTTTTGAATTGGACTGAATAAAAAGATTTAAGAAAATCATTGTTTTTGTTATTTAGAAAAAAAAAAAGAAACTCAAAATGCAAGTTGTTAGAAAAATCTGCATCGAATATTTAGCAATTTGAAACTCTAACTCAATCAGAGCTGTTCACTAGTTAAACTCAACGGTCACAATCATCGAGTACTCCGCCGCCATAAACTCATGATTAATAAGAAAAAACCAAAAAACATAGAAATTAATTTCAGCTAATAGAATACATTATCTAAATAGCAAATTAAATTCACACAATCCTTCAGAAATCTCAGAAACTCTTAAACTGGAAGAATGCTGAGCAATTTTCAACAAATGATTGAAGTTAAACAAAGTACGACAAAAAAATGTTCCACAGCACAAATTTTTTAGCTATAAAGGCATCAATAATGGCAGAATCACAATGTAATCACATTAAATATCATCAAATTTACAGATTCAAACTGATTAAAAAAAAAACGAAACTTAAAAATGGAGAAATCTGACCTGGTCGCTGAAATCAGACGCCATTGCAGAAAGAAGAGACTAGAGAGAGAAATGAAAAAAAAATGGAGAAAGTTGTGAGTTGAGAAGATTGAAGAGAAAGAAGAGAGAGAGAAAAAAAAATAAACGTTACTACTTACATTGGGATTCTTAAACCTACTCTGCTAGAGTGCTAGTTGCTAATGAAGTGAAACTCGACTAAATTTTAAAGAGCACTGCTAGTGTACCAGTAAAGCTCCTGATCACGACGTTGATAATCACGACAAACATTATCTCTGTTCCTTTTTATTTCTTTATTATTATTGTATTATTGTTGTATAATAAAGTAGTGTATATTATACGACATAGGAGTATAGAAAGGATAAATGTTGTCCATACAATTTTAATAATACCAAGCTATGATTAGATAGTGGTAAGGAAATAATCTTCTAACCTCAAGGTTCAGGTATGAGGATTCAATCTCCATTAGGGGTAATTTGGAAGAGGGGGTCTCCTTATTATTCCCCCCACTCTTAAATCGGAATTGATAATTAGGTCGGGTTCGTGTTCGGGTTAGAGATGGCCACTGGTGCGGGCTGGGTGGGCTGGTCCGCGGGCCCTAGTGGGCCCGGCTGATATTTCACGGCCCAGGACCGGACCATAAAATTCACGGTTTGGGCGGGCTGGTCCACAGGCTGAAAAATCTTGGCCCATCTGGGTGCATTCTGCGGTTTTCACGGTTCGAACAACGGTTTTGGCGGTTTGTGGGCCTACCGGGCTAGCGGGCCGGCATGAGAATTTTTTTTTCATAATTATTTAATCATTAGAATCATTTATTATTGTTACATAAAACCTTTAAAATTAATTAAAATATATACAATTATTAATATTAATGAATAATTTCATTATTTTTGAATTTGATTGAATTATAATATATGAAATTTGATTAAAATATATACAATTTGATTAAAATATACACAATTTGGTTGAATAATTACTTGGGTTGGGGCGTCCTGGTTCATGGGCGGGCCGGACCGATTTCGTGGGCCGGGGCCGGGCGAATTTAGTAGTGGGCTTTCGTGGGTTTGGGCTCAAAAAATCGGCCCACGGCCCACCCACCAATTTCACGGTTCGAAATTGGTGGACAGGTCTTTTAGTGGGCTCGGCCCACACGGCCCAAGAGGCGGTTGGGCCGGATGGGGTGGATTGACCCGCACTATTGGCCATCTCTAGTTCGGGTCGATTATAAATGGGTCAAGAATCCCTCAACCCAAACCTAACCCATTTAATAAATGGGTTGAAAAATTCAACCTGACCCGACCTATTTAATAAATGGGTTACCCGTTTAACCCATTTAATCATAATTATTACTCCCTCCATTTCATTTTAATTTACTCACTTCACTTTGGGGGAGAACCAAGGAGGAAGTACAAAAGTATGAGAGAAAAACTGAAAAGGTAGAGAGAGAAACTGAAAAGTATGAGAGAGCAACTAAAAAGTGGATTAAAATATTAAAAAGTGAATGGCATGGGTGGAAAAAGAGGAGAATGTATACGTGACATGTTACCAAGAATAGAAAAAACAACAGTGTGTAGATTAAAAAGAAATGGACCAAAAAGGAAAGTGAGTAGATTAAAAAGAAATGGAGGGAGTTTATTAAAAAGTCATTATTTTCTTAAAAAACTAAATGAGCAAGTTATCTATTGAAAGTATTCATGTTTAGAGTTTCTGAGAATAATTATGTCGAATTTTCACGATATTTTACTTTTTTTTTACCAAATTTTGGATTTGTCAATATATTTTCGAGAATTTTATATATGTATAAGTTAATAAGATCAAACCGGGTCATTTTCGGGTCGGAAATGTCAACCTGAACCTAACTTGTTTAATTAAATGGGTTAATCGTGTGACGTGTCAACCCATTTACTTAAATGAGTCAAAGATCCCAATCCTAACCCCGTTTATTTCAAGTTAGGTTCAGGTCGGGTTGTCGGGTTGGGTCAACTTTTGCCACCCCTACTCTTAAAGTGTCAGCCCACTAACTTAGATCGGGTAAACTTATAAGAGGTTCATATCTGATACGACCCTTCATCTTACCATCTTAAAAAAAACAATTTTAAGAACTATTTTTTTATTAGCATACTTCTGTATAGAAGATTAAAAGTTCTTTTAATTGGTTACTATCACGGTGGGAAAATGTCCATTAATCCACCGAAATTTATCTTGTATCTTTTTTTGTGATGGTCAGAGACAAAAGTTTTAATTGATTAAAAATGAAATATTCATTCACCAAACCCATGTGACATAGAAGATAGAATCACAATCTTAAACTCATGTGATAAAAAAACTACTACATCCCTTCATTAATGATATTCCTTAGTTTGACTTGTACATTTGTCAATATACTTAATTGACCATTATTAATAAATGCAATTATGAAATTATGATATTATGAAATTTTGATACTATTAAGTATTCATTGCGACGAATCAAGTAAGACTTTTATATGACTATATTTTTTTATATATTTGGAAAAATTAGAAGATTCTACCATGTGCTAAAAATTTCAAGTACAAACATCATTAAGAGATAGAGGGAGTTCTTGGGAAAGTGGATTAATTTTGTAGTTCGATTTGGCTTCACTTGTTTGTAGATGACCTTAGTAGTTCGAGTTCGAAATAGCTTTTGAATTCGAAAATCATTGGGTTAGGCTTTCAGGCTCTAATTTAATTACAATGGAAATGTGATCTTATGATATTTTTCTTAATTTAATTACAAAAACATTGTGATCTTATGACATTTTTCTTAATTTAATTACAAAAAACATTGTGATCTTATGACATTTTGCTTAAACTAAAATCGTTTTCTCCAAAATGGAGCAGTATTAACTTTAATCCTTTTTAGCCATCACTTAATTTATTCGTTCTGCACTTGATAAACCCATAGAGTAATAGAGTATAAAAGCTATTCTCGGGCTCAACCATCGCCTTAAGCTTTTGGTTGAGTTGGTTCTTTGACGTAGTGCAGCCAGGTGTGACATAAAGGTTACGGGTTCAAATCTCATCCACCCCTCCTTTCTAAGTGGAATATTTAGCGTCGGGTATGAGGAGGCATCTGACGCATCCACACTTCAAGCCCAATGGGCTCTTGCGTGAGGGGGCGTGAAAGAGTATAAAACTATTCCTGGGGCCTCAACCATCAGCTTAAGCTTTTGGTTGAGTTGGTTCTTTGACATAGAGACCCAGTCCCTGTTCTTTTGAGCTGAAATGACTAAGCCGAATTGAATGTGAACGGAATTAAAATTAAGCTAAAAAAATATAGGACCTAGAACTCCGAAAATAAACCGTATTTGTAAATTGTTATGTTGGGGATCTTAATAGTACTCTTGGTAATCTAATTTGAATAAGAAGTTTTGTCATATTATGGTGGAATTCAACATTGAACGCATGTGAATGCTAGAATGGAACAACAATCTTTTTGCGCTAGCTGCATATGAATCATGGAATATGACCTGATGAAATGAGAGGTTACAACTTAAGAAGTTTTGTAATAATACTATAAAGATTCACGGGTTGCTTACTGTTTATCTTTGTCCACTTACTTACCTTCCTCGAAGACTCACTAAACACCAACATAATAACCTGTCAACTCTTTCTTCCGTGAATTTGTTTCTATTCCCAGATTAACTCTTGTGTGTCTACCTATTAATATCGTGGTCGGACTTGTCCTTGCCTCTACTTCATTCAATTGATATTCGTTTTAGGTAACTCACTGTACGTATAGACTATAGTCTGTATAGTTAGTACACTAGTTACATGTTACATCTCGTTTCACATCAATCCTTCTAAGAGCAACCCTAGCAGTTGCCCTTCTTATGGGTTATAACTTATAAGGAGAGATAGTATAAAAGTAATATTAGTTTATTAGGAGGATAAAAAAAATTGGCCAAAAAACTGATGTCCAGCTTTTCAGGATGGACCAAGAAAAAGAGGAGCAAAGAAGGAATCGGAGGAGAGAGAAAATATGGTGGGGTATGTGGAAGAGTGATGAAGTAATAAAATAATTAATGACCACAAACTATAGGGCAACTATTAGTTGTGCTTTAACTATGCTCTCTTCATCATTTGGCCGGTTTCACAGGTCGAAGTGCGTGAATTCTATCGTACATATGAGTCATGAGATTACGTAACTAAACGTTTATTTAGGTGTCAAGTGTGTGAACTATATTTCCCGTTCGGATATATGTATGCGTGGATCAACTATATGCGCTAATAAAATTGTATTTGTATTTTGAAATTATATACTCGGGAAAATTGATGTTTAATTAGACATATATTATACCGTAGAATGTAAAATTGGTAATATGTTGTCAAGTAAAATAGAACGAAGTATCAATTGTTATACATATTGCTTGTATATTTCATAAATTAAAGATATGTGGTGATTTGTCAAAAAAATATTTACAGTAGAATTGGATTGACGTCCTACTCTCCAATTTACTCATTTTCTTCAGTGAAATATGATGATTAATCAATGCAATTTCGGAAGATATTGGATTTTTCAAAATATTCACAAAGAGTACTAAAAATGTGATAAATATTAATTTGGGTTGAGAAAAGTATGAGCTATCTTTATGGTACACTTTTAATTATTAAACACTTGACTGATACTCATTTTCGTATTATCGTCTTATCAATGTGTTATTATGTGTCAACTCAAGTACTTATCGAACAGTATCGGATCCTCTAGAGTTTTAATAAAACTCTATAAGGTAGAGTTGTATTTGAACCATACATTTTAAAATCAAGAGCTCATATTGGTGGGAGGTGGAAATTAGGGGGTGAATTTTGATGAGAAAAAATAGGGGGGATTTTGGAAAGATAGTATATGAGCCATTGATTTTTTATTTAATGGTTGATATTGTTCAAACTCTACCTTGTAGAGTTTTTTATTTTATTTTTAACGGGTACCTTGTATAGTTATTTTAGAACTCTAGAGAATCCAAACACTTATGGAACATACCTAATTAAATTTTATGCATTACCTTCATTGCTAGATTATCAGTCATCAGATTGTACTAAAAGTACTCCTGATAAATTTGTACACAAATTTTACCACTGTGTTTTTTTTTTTAAATTTATTGATTAGAGTTGACTTTGGAATTTTTTTGTATTTTATAATAAATAGATATCTTATGGAGCATTAAGGGTGCTTATCTCAACAAAAGAAGAAAAGGAAACAATAATATGTGTGGTCCAAATTTAAAATAAAAACTACCTACCCTTGTGGTTAAAACTTTAGATCAGCTGAGATGCTCCCAAAAACCATAGACCCCTCCCCAGTCCCCACACCAAGGTGAACCCAAACTAGCTATGAGCCATTGAGCCTATGACTTTCCCGTACCCCTTCATATAGTTCGGGGGTGAAAAATGAAGATTTGGAATTCTAAGGTTTGTTTTGTTCACTTTATTTTCACTCCTTATAAGTTTTGATCAGTTCAGATAAAGTCAATAAAGATTAATAAGTTCTAATATGTTCAGCTCAAGATTTGACGCACTCACAAAATAAGGTTTAATAAGTTCAGATGAATTCAATTAAGGACTAATAAGTTCAAATAAGCAAAAATAAGTTGAAAAAAACGAATCCTGTGCAGGTTTATATTTATGCTATACTCCATATCAAAGAGCAAGTTTTTTTTTTTTTTTTTTGATAATTATCAAAGAGTAAGTTAAAACAAATTTTTCCTTATGTTATCAACTAAAATATCAACACTTGAAAAACAATTGTATTGGATGTTGGAGATTTAGAGTATAAGGTTAGTTAATTTCATGATATATTATTTGAGTTACTTGGTAATGGTGTTGTTACTCGAATAATATATGAAATAATATGCTATATGTATTTGCGTTTCGTCGAGAACATAATGAAGAGCACACGCTGGATCAAGGCGAGGAAATGCTGATGGTTGCGCCTCGCGATCATGGTCGCGACTCGCGACAGTGCCAGCTCGCGACTCGCGACGGTGTCTCTGTCTTTTGTTGTTCTTTGCGTTATTTCGCGTATTTTGACGGTTTGTCAATGTATTGTTTCGGATTTTCTGAAGCGTTGTAGCATTGTTATAAATATGAGGGTCTCTCATATGATGAAGGGTTTGATAAAAAAAAATAACTTCTCTCTTTTGCATACAAACTCTAAAGATCAAAAATCAGAAATTCTTCATCTCTACAAAATCTCACAAACTCATTTTCATTGGATAGTGTTCATAGTAAGCGTGACCACTATTGTTTCTTCTTTGTATCTCGAAGGTGAATTCCGTAAACCCGTGCTTTACGATTAGGGTCGGAATATTACTTTTGGGAAAGTGATCCACGCCTAGAAGATTGTTATCTTATGACCCTTGGTCATTTCTATTTTCAATAACATTGGACCTTTACATAGAAGTTTTATTTGACATTAATTGAATGTTTGCATTATATATCAAGATTTTAACTAAATAGTACTCCCTCCATCCCAAAATATAGTTCTCATTTCCATTTTGGGTGTCCCAAAATATAGTTCCCATTTCCATATTTAGTTCTACATTTTTCCGTAATTTGTCTAGAAAAACCGTGTCCCATCATTTATTTGCTTCTTGAATTTTGTTTTTTGCTTTGTTTATTCAACCCAAGTGTTACAATTAATGCTCTTTCACCAATTATTCTCCATTCTCTCTCCTAAAATTTTCTTTTCCCATACAACATTTATTTAAATAAACAAAAAACCTTTACTATCCCTCTTAGATTCTACATGCATAAATTACCGTGAAAAGGGGAAATAGAAACTATATTTTGGGACAGAGGGAGTACTCTACTAATAATTTAGATAGTTACATTAAAGATTAGAGGTTATTATACTTCATATCTTCACTTTTAGTTTTGTGTAGTCAGCATTTAGCCAGGATCATATTATCTGCATATATATTTTTTCAAATCGATAAATATTCAAATATTTTCTCTATACCGTAAATAGAAAAGAACCATCATAACTTGAGTATCAGTTGGTAGCATAACAATTGGACGACCATTCCTTTCACTGGGCGAAAGTAATCAAACCCTAATCTCATCTCAGTTTAGCTTCATTTGGGGAGGTAAAAGGAAAAAATATCCTCCCAATTTTTAAAATGTTAACTTACTATTAGTACTAGATATTAATTTGTGTTGATAGATATTACAAATATGTCATTTTTTCATAATTATTAGAAATATGTCATTATATTTAGAAAAAGTGATGGGTGAGTGTATGGTTCAATTACATAATTCAATCGTACATAAATGTTTTTGTCATTTACTACCAATTTATTTTTGTAGTGGTTTTCCATATTGATTGGCAGATCTCTTGGTCCAATTGTTATATGCGGTGACAAAGCACTAATGGTGGTCGAAATTAATTACTACTCGTATAAATACTTTTAATATTTTTTTCCACTGCCATACTGTGGAGCTAGAGTCTTTAATTGTGCAAAAGTAAACTTGTGTTGTTCGTGGCTTGGTGAGTTGGTGGGAGGGAGACAATGGAGGTTCCTCCTCATAATGGTAGCTATTGTGCTCTAAATATTTGGCACCAATTCTCCACTTTCTTCTCCTCTCTCCAAATTATATGTATGGAGGAAGTTCTACGGTGATAGTATGACTCAATATATCACCTCTATTTGTACAAAGCAACATAACTTACTTTTTTTATATAAAAATTTTGGTAAGGAGAACTACACTACTAGATCATAACCTCGTACAGGGTAAACTGATCGATCCAGCTACATAGGCAAGGTCCTTTGGAAGTGGGGAAAGTAAGAGAATCCCACCCTCCAAAGTGCCTCTAGTGGGGTTTGATCACACAACAACCTTATTATTAGACTAAATACTACTACTTGATAAGCAACATTACTTACTACTTCCACCTTGAAAGATTATAAACCTCACCTTGGAAAATATCTTCTCCTTATTATGTACAATGTACTGCTCAAGGTCATAATATCGCAAATGCTAATTAATTGTATATGGGCCTTATTATGTACTACTACTAGTACCTTAGTGGCTTAGTACATCTATTACATGGTCGTTATTTTTTTGGGGTATGAGACATGGGTATGTATTCATAATTAAAACTTGTCAATTTGCAAGGTCGTGTTTTGAGAATTATTCAAAATTGTGTTTTTATTACACATTGCAGATGGAGAGAAAGATGACTAATATATAAATCTGGTAGATTATTTTACCGGCCTATTGTCACTTAGTTTACGGATTGAACTTTATTTTATTTGTATCTGGCCGAACTCTCTTCAATAAAGGTCATTGTGTGTAAGTCATTTGATTTTAGGATGGTATCTTTAGACTGGTCTATAGTCACCAGGGTCGTTCTTGAATATTTTTGGGCCTGGGGAAATTTATGAAAAAAGGGCCTCTAACGCATAAGAAATTTAATAAAATATGCATATTTATAGGATAAAAACTAATTGAGAATTGATTAACTCATGTTTACCAGCAACTGTTTCTTAAAAAAAAAAGAACTTTTTCATTTTTATATGATTAATATATATCTAATACTCCCTCCGTCCTAGAAAGATCTGAACACTTGTTGCGTCACGTAGTTTAAGGTGATAAGTTGTAGTGTGTTTATCAAATGTTATTTTTCATTTAAAAAATAGATGTGACAGAAATTGGTGGGTATCTTTTATTGAAAAAGAGAGAAATCACATAATAATAGTAGGACCATGCCAAAAATAAAAGTGTTCAAAACTGAAATGGAACAAACAAAAAACAAAAGTGTTCAGACTATTGTGGGACGGATGGAGTAATCCCTAATAAACTAGATAAACTAATAACTGGACGAATAAAATTAAAATATCGAAATATAGAATACACTTTATCAACCAACACCTAAAATGAATATTAGAAATCTAAGTATAGAATTTAGGTTGTATACATTATTTTTTAACAATTTACAATTTTAAGGTATATAAGATATAAAATCATAATAACTAAAAAAATAATATAATATAATATGGTGGTAGAAAGGAAAATCAAGAAGCAAGTTGGAGTTATTTTAAAAATAAAATAAAAAAGAAAAGGAAAGTAACAAAGGAGAACATTCAAGAAACAAAAACAGAGAATTGCCATGACTGGGATTCGAACATGCAAAGTCATGCACTTTTAACATTCCCACATAAACAACTACCATCTTTGCCAAATTAGACATTTGATAAGTCATATTTATATATAGTTTTTAGGTGCATTTAGGTTGCATTTTAGAGCATTTAGATTCATATTGAGGTTCATTATTGCATTATATTCTTAAGTTATGTTATTCTACTCCTATTCGGTATGTTTTCTTGTTTTTAATGAATTTCAGGTAAGGAGAACGTATTTGGAGTATAATTAGCTAAGCTTGAGGATTAGGACCACTTGGAAGGAAGGTGCACTGCATAAGGATCGCTACGAATATTTTATAGTACGAGTTTGAGCGAAAACAAAGCGGAAAATCATTGGAAGAAATGTGAAAAAGGAGTCACGTCTACTCTTCTGATTATAACTTTTGATGTGCTTCTTAGAATCGAGTAACTCCAGCAGAGTTGGAAACTAGACTTGAAGAGCTTTCCAACGATAGGTGGCACACCACCGAGGAGACTTCTAGTCAAGGAGTTATGCCTTTCCGAAGTTAGGACTGTTTCTACTAGAATCTGTTTTTTTTTGTACACGCGGATCATTAATACTGCTCATTTAATGATATTACGACTTTCTTTATGTTTGTAACTTACTTTCCTAGTCATATTAGGTTACTTAGTATTAATTAGATTAGGTTTCACTCTTTTCCTCTCTCCTCTCCTCTCCTCTATCACGTTATATTTTTTTTCATTAGTATTAGTTTAGTTTTCTCTTCTTTGTCTCTCTAGTTTAGGAGTAAACCCTAGTTTTTCATGCTCTTCATTAATTCACAATGTTATTATTTTCATCTCTTTTATTTCATTGATTTCTTTGATTATGTTCTTCTTTGTAGATTTAGATTTTGTTATTTATTTCATGATTGAGTAGTCTTTATTTATAGGGTTTGGGAATCCATGTTTATATCTCTTTGATTGTGATTTAAAGTTCTTCAATGATTGGAATGGATGAGAGTAATTCCTATTGATTTGTTATAATTGCTTAATTCATGTAATTGCGCAATATCATGGGTTATGTTTAGCTAATAGGAGTTAGAATTGAAAGATCGTACTCATTAGAGGCTTGTTACAATTGGTAGATCTGATTATGGTGAGCGATCGTACTAGCATATGTTGATCTAAGAGTGTTAAGACCCGACAGTAGGATTAACAAAAGACTTTAATTGCTCGACCCTCAATCCAAGTATTGTTGAATTATATTGTATTGATTGAATTGATATAAACATGGTGAACCATTACCCTAGATCTTTTTAGTCTGGTTTTCTTTATTTATTAGTTTAGAACCTTAATTCACATATTTCTGATCTTGTTTAGTTTCTCCATACCTTAGAAGCTATATTAGAACGACCATCTCTCTTTGGATTCGACCCTACTTACCCTACTACGTTGTTAGAAGGTTTGCTAGGAATTATTTTTGACAGGTGTACGACAACCTATCAATATTTGCATTGCTAACGCTGAATTAAGTACTTAATGAGTTTCAGATTTATGGGCTCTGGGCGGGCGCCTCGTCTTCCTTACCCCAGGGTCGGCCCTGATGGTCATACTATTTTCCGACAAATTGGGCATCAAAGATTCAACATGTTCTCAAAGTCGACGTTGGGTCTTTTACAATTGAGCATATATCAAGCAATTAGATAAGGGTCTTCCATGAATGGTATACCCAATGAGTATTATTTATTGTAAACCTAATCTGTGTGCTCTAATTCTTAGACATTTCCATCGGTGGGAGATCATTGAACCTTTAATTGTACACATTAGTTGTTTCTTTGAGAAAAGGAGAAAAAATATCCAACTTATAAGTTTTAGGAATCATGCTTCTTGTCCTATAATTGGTAAATAGTTTTAGCCTTTTAGGATACAACATTGTTGTATTATTTTTTTTTGGTGCGAATGAGCCACAAGGGCGGGGATGAGAATCGATTCCGGGATCACCGGCAACCGGGAGGAAGCTCTAACCAACCGAGCTATCCCTCACTCTCACAACATTGTTGTATTATGTGGTTAGACTCTCCTCTATCAAAGTCATATGTCGTGACCTCTTCAAATTGTAAGAAAAATGGGCTTACATGTGACGGAAAATGTTAAGACAAACCTACATGTAAACTTGTCTTACATTTTAAAAGGAAATGATGACTTAAATATAATATGGTGGTCTACTCCACCTATGGCTAGCAATTGATTATTGGTATTGCTGTTAGGTGAATTGTGGTGGAATAATGTTCAAGTTAGTGTTGGTGATTAATAATCGATGATTATTTTTGAGGGTCTATTATTAAGGAATTGGATTGCATTTCAGATAACTTTTATATTCAGTAAAATAATTTACTTATGCCCATGTGTGTGTGGATCTCTGTGTTTCAATTTAGTATATAAGTTCAAACTATGACCATAATTATGAATGTGTTCGTTGTGGAAACGTTATTGAATAACTATGAATATGTATATTTTTTGCTGGCTTAGTTTATGAACTGAAAATAGAAAGTGGACAATCTTGGGTGGAGGACGATTACTCTTTAGACCTGATGTGGTCGGCTACGCCCATAAAGAACCTTGGGGTAGTGTTGTTGTGCTCCATACAAATTTTGGAGGCGACGTTTGTCCAAATCCTGTACTTGCCACTGATTTGTTTAAAAGAATGAGCTATGTCTGCGTTGTAATGAAACAAAATGAGTTGATATAAAGTTATTTTTAACGGAATGAAGTAAAGGTTACGAGTTTTCCACTCATTTTGGAATTTTGTTTGTTTTGTATTCTTCTCTGAATTTGCAGGTTTGGAGTTAAGAGTTCGGAATTGAAAGTGCAGCAAGATCAAGATGTCATTGTGGATTAAGGATTGACTTTGTAATGTGCATAGTTGATTGAGGAATAGATCTCTTTAATATTTCAATGTATATAATATTTGGGAATTTAGTGAAGTTATTGGTGTAATTAAGGTTCTTTTCCGCTGCGATTTTATTTAGTTAAGAGTTAACTTTCAGTTTATAGTTGTCGAGTGTGTTTCATTAGCAGCTTGGAAAAGCGGGCTGTTACAAGAACTTGTAAATAGTCAAACTTTCGTCCAACAAAAAATTATGTGTAGGCCTATTTTTTAATTAACTTTGTAGTTGGGGAAGATTTTCTTCACAAGATTTAGAAATGTGAGAAAATTGTCTAGAAGTCCACCGATTTGCGATCACCTTTGTAAACAAGAGTGCAAAATGAAAGACAAAACGCAATATCTTAACGAACTCTCTTTTAGCAATGTGATCATTTTGTTATTATAGGAACAAAACACAAAGAAATAGAAAAATGATAGTACATTATTAGATACACCATAGATTATAAGTTGTTAGTTTGCAAAATTTTATGGAACCGTTCTTAAGATATAGGTTAAATTTGACTTCTTTTATTTTTGAGGGGTGGTGAAGTTTTTTAGGTAGGTAAGATGAATGGCCTATTAGGCCTAAATCTATCACATGTCAATCCAGTCTGGGTTAGCGGGCTAGACACTTTGTGAGTAGGGGAAGGGTGAGGGGATCCCCCTTCCTAAAGTGTCTCTAATGGGGATTGGACCCCAACTTGAGGTTGGAAGATTTCCTCCTTTCCACTAGAGGCTAAGCTAACAACTCATATTATGTTTTTTAGTGTGTATAAAAAGTCACGTATGACAAAAAAATATAGACGTGACTCAGTCTCAAATTCAGAATACTACCCTTATAAGAGTTGGCCTACTGCACTAGTTGAAGTCTACAGAGAGCTACTATTCGTGATTTTCTATACGGTTATACAAAAGTAATGAAAATAAGAAGAAAAATAAAGTACAGTGATAAAAAGAAGAAGAAAAAAATATAGTGCTCTTAATTTTTTTTGGGGTTTTCTACGCAGTGCCCCTGTGTTCTACGAAATTTTACGTTGTATCCGGCATTTTTGAACTCTCCACATTGTACCCCTAAACTTTTTAAACGTCACACAATATACCCTTATTAATAGAAAAATCTTACTCCAAACCTCACTTAGCCTTTAATTTCTCAGATCATATCCCAAACTTCAGTCAACTAACAAGGCTAAAAAATCCTACTCTATGCCACAGGGTATGAAAGTCCCAAAATCTACTATTTGATAACGTGTATAAGGGTATCTTGTGTAACGTTTAGAAAGTTTAGGGGTACAACATGGAAATTTCAAAAAGGTCGGGTACAATATAGAATTTCACAAAACACAAGGGTACTACGTAGAAAAATCCATTTTTTTTAAATAGGTAAGAAGAAATCTTCCAGAATACCCTCATATAGGGCCTCTATCTAGAGGCCCACAGTGCACTTAAATGCGCCTATTGAGTTCTTTACCTGTACTCTACAGACAATTGTTGTCCGTTGGACACCAACATAGTGGGAGCACTTTCTAATGAGAGTGGACTTGCAGTGTATTGCTAATTGGAAACTCAGTACACTAATTTTTTGACGATGGAGAACGTCCTCACGGGCTGGATAGCCCAATATTATGGCCTGTTAAGCAAGTCCAAGATCCAAGTTTCTTCACGTTTAACAGCCCACTGGCTCCTTTGTTTTCAGCTGACGAGCTGGAGCCTCATATTAGATTTGGTAAGGTCTCCAGTCTCCTTCAATTCACTAAATATAAGGTAAAGTGAATGCAATCTTAAATTATTGTCGATATCAGATTCATTGCCTCTATTTGATGCCGTATTTTTAGAGCAAGTTGTGGATGAAGGTATATTAGATCCAAGACCAATTAAATAGTTTCATGATTATGTCGAATAGACTAGCAAAGAAGGAGACTCTTTGCTAGTTTGCTTGATCAAGTTTCTCAACTACTTTTTGGTTTATGGGTCAATTGAGAAGTTGACACCAAAAGTCTGTTCTCTTCGGCAAAAAACAACTGAACTGAATTGAACTGAAATGATTGCAACTGAACTGAACTGAATTAAATTATAACTCATAGTAATGATAAAAATTTAGGAACTAAACTTAACTGAATTGATTGCAACTGAACTGAACTGAAAATACGTTGAGGAGAACAGGCCCCAAATCTAAGTAAGCAAATCACTTTTACACAATTTCAGTGCCCGCATAAGATCTTTTAAACAAGGCTTTTATACTATTTGGGATTATAATTCAAAACAATTGAATACAGTCAGCTGATGTAGATAAACTTTGTAATCTTGAGACAACATTCGTCCAAGTTCATGATTATGGAAATGTTAATTTACAAATAATATATTGATCACCCACATTTTCAATTGATAGAAGGGTTATGAACTTAGTATCATACCCAATTTGAACCTTGCCAAAACCCCCTCAAAATTCTTTTACTTGAAAAGATGAGTTCCTTCTTCCTTATGACCCTTCACACGGTCTAAAATATTTTATTGGATCCTCCAACGTCAAAGTATATATTCAGGCATAGTATCATTATTTTCTACCTTTGCTTTGTCATATAGGGAAAGACTATTTGCCTTTTATTTTCCTCACAAATACACGAGGACTCCATAATTAAAAGATAATACTAATTGTGAAAGACATATAACTCCTAATATAAAATGCGCATATACAAATCCAAAATTATTGCAATCATGCAAATACTTTGAGCATAGTTAATTTAACTCAACCAATGTTGTTTAGTTTAGTGATAGAAATCTAAGTTTATCAATGGAAGGTTATCAGTTCGAAATCTACTATTAGACGAGAAAGTGTTAGTGATAATTTGATGGAGTCTTAAAGAATTCCACCAAATAAGGGCAAACTCGTAATTTCACAAGATGGAGAAATAACTTGGTACCAAATAGAGGCAGTGTGGTACCGAACAGAGTTAAGTTAGTTGGTACCAACTTGACTCTATTTGATACCAAATTTTAACTTGGTACCAACTTAACTCTAAGTTGATATCAATTTTACTTTATTTTGGTATCAACTTAACTGTCCAATACATAAAATTACCAACGTATCCTTGTTAGAGTCTTTGGAGACTCGGAAAAAAAAAAAGTTTAAACGAGCTCCTACTAGAATACTGGATCCATAAATTGGACGGAATTCTAAATGCTATCCCCCTAACAAGTGCATGATAGTCTTGTGCAATTGTGCTAAATCTATTCCTTTCAACCAGGTGAAGAATCACAGCAAAACACTTGAAAATATTCCGTTAGGCGTCAGCATCAACATCGACATACATGATACATACATGCTTTCGAACTCAAAAAACTGTCTTTAAACCATCTTTTTTCTACACCTAACTAACTGTGTCACTACTCACTACCCATAAACTTTTCTCTCTCTTCCTCTCTGAATATCTTTCCCTGCAAATTGCAAATTGCAAATTGCAATGCTTGAATCAGAGCTGTATAACAATGAGCTTGAATTCTTCAATTTCACAAACTCAACTTTCTTCATCAAATCATCTACTTCTCTTCTCTTACACATTTCATCGAACAATTCGCCGACTTTTCCTTCAAATTCTCTCTCCTCCTCTACTTCTCATCGCCGCCAACAACGTTTACTTCATTCCGAATTTCGTCGCCGTTTTTCCGATTTATTGTGCGTCAGCTTGTCGGTGAAAGATTCAGATGATTCTGATCATGCCTTTTCTAGGGATTCCGCTCAATTATTGGGGCAAAATCAGGATCGTAATTCCGATATTGTTAGGGTTTCTGAACAACTCGAGGAATTTAAGGAGGATAAATTAAGGAATTATGGCGCATTCAATACCACCAAACATCTCTGGGCTGGTGCTGTTGCAGCCATGGTTTCAAGGTTTTTTTTTTTTTTGGCTAAATCTCTGCTTAGACTTTACCGCCTAAAATGGAAGTTTGGAAATTGCATGACTGTGAATGCTTAAATGTGTTTATTGAACTAATTTTGCATATGTTTTTAACAAATTCCCAAAAATAGTTAAAGTTGCAATTATAGTTAAGAAGAATTTATAAAATAGTAGTTGGTAAAGGTTACTAGTAGATTTATGAAGAAAGATTTGCATGCACTTAGGATTATCAAATTACGTCTCCAAATTCCTTTTCGATTTTGAACTATAATCACTTTTTGGGATAGAGGGAGTAGTTTTCTTATGAGGTTGATATTGTAAATCTTGGCCAATTATACTGGTTTCATTTGGTAGATATGTTTTGGTTCTTAAGAAACAAAATAATCCATGGAAAATTGCTAATCTCATTCTTGATGTTGTGATTTATTTACGCAATGCAGTAAGATTTTCATCAATCCCTATTAGACTATTACAGAGAGGCTAAGAAGGCTGCTGAGATATTACCTAACCAAGGTTTCCATAAGCCATAGCACTTATGTCACGTTTTGGTTTTGACCCTCTTAATCGTTATTCATCGGTTAGGATGAGTTAAGGTTGTTCGTTTATGAGAAGATTAACATAGTTTCCTATTTACCCCCTCCCCTTCCCAACAATAACAACAAAAAAGAATAGATATTGGAGAAGTGCAAATTAAATTGAAAATAGTTTTTATCTTGATGATGCAGTTGGACTTCATTGAGTGATTTATGTTATGAGCAAATCTTTATATTGATAGTAGGCATGCTTGAAAAATACACATGTACTCCCTTTCGCAATAGAGTTCATTTAACAGAAGGACTTTCATTCACGAATAAGTGTTAGCAATTTAATGGCTAAAAGATAAAACTCCTTTTCTTCAAGTATAAACTTGCCATAAGCTTGTGATAGAAAGATTAAGGCACAGACTTTGGACTCCCACATGCTTATTTAGTAGGGTCTTGCAACAAATAGAAGACGAAGAAAGACTATGCAAGTGCGGGGAAAGAGAAAAATTAGATGGGTAGCTGTAATTCATTTCAAGGAAACCCCCCCCACCAAAAAAAAAAAATTACATAGTAATAAGAGAAACCTACCTTGGAAAGTGACAGTAAGATTAACTTGTGACAACCCAAAAAGGCAGTGAGAAGCCTATGTTGGGATGAGTGGAGTACATATACAATGACAGTTGAATTTCCCTTGGGATTATTGATGTTTTATACCCACAATGAATGATTACTAGTACATTATAATAAACTGATTTAGGGTTTTTTAAGTCATCATTGAGTAATGTTGTGATTAGTGATTACTTTAGAAAATGTCCACCTACACTTTTTTTTTGTGAATCAAGGGAATAAGCTTGTGAATAATATCTTTATCTTTGGGGTCAATCTATTTGTACCAGGACTTTTGTTGCCCCTCTTGAAAGACTGAAATTGGAGTATATAGTTCGTGGTGAGCAGAAGAATTTGTTTGAACTCATTCAAACAATAGCAGCTACACAAGGAGTCAGAGGTTTTTGGAAAGGAAATTTTGTCAACATCCTACGAACTGCTCCTTTTAAGGCGATAAATTTTTATGCTTATGATACATATAGGAATTACCTTTGCAAGTTATCTGGAAATGAGGAAGCTACAAATTTTGAGAGATTTGTTTCTGGTGCTGCCGCTGGTATTACTGCTACCTTACTCTGCCTACCAATGGACACTGTATGTGGTAAAAGCAGAAGTTCACTTATTTTAACTAGTTTATTGTCTGAATAACCGTTTAGTTTTGTGTTTCTCACTTGACCAAATATCATCCATCTTCTTCTCAAGAAAACTCCATTTTTTTGTCTTCTTCAGTTGCGTCATCTTGAATATATATCTTTTTAATATTAGGAAATGAGACAACTTTGTTGGTGGAGAGGTTAATAAACTATTAACTTGTCTTAAGAGCACGAGTTAGCAATGCTTATTCAATGTTGATATTTTCCTAGTCTATCAGTGCCACTGCTGTATAAGTGTCTCTTCTGATGTGGATTGGACTTTTCATAAATGCATGCTCTTGAAATTGAGAAATACTACCTCCTAAGTCCTAATGCTTTCTGAGAGGATCATTTGTCTTCCTTCTATGAGATGATGTTGATTACGGATTCCCGGCTAAATCCTTGGTATATCTTACCACTTATCAGATATCATTATGGATGGATTCTTTATTAGCATATCATGACTGAGGGGTTTTGCTTTAGGAATTCCTTTTGTCCACACTGAAACACAATAATAACACAGGATATAGATATTGCTGAAGATGGGGTCTAGAGAGGTTGTGATATGCATAACCTCACAGCCCTCACCTACAACCTAGTCAAGACTGGTGACGAAGATGTTCCCTTGTTTTTCTCTCTCTATGCATCTTTTTGGGGAAATTAGGTAACTGTGATTCGTATATCCGATCTGATGGTCCTTTATCTTAGTGCTTTACATCTGAAATTGTGAAGCTTAACTTTTCTTAGTACCTTCACGGCCCATTTGGTAGGCGGTATTAAATGGCGGTATTGATAATAAAATCATATGTAATTTGCAAGGAATCTCCCCTATGCTGTACCATGGTAATGGAATCATGGAGGACTGGCCAGGCTATTTCATCATTCTTCTACCCTTGGAAATTTCTGAAGGTTTTCGGGAACCATTTCATTTGTTAGAAGAGATAGTCAGCACGTGACACGCTAGGGACTTGTTTCCCTAGTACCTCAGAAATCTATTCTGCTCCAAAGTGAACAAAATCCTTCTTAGGCGAACCAACCTGGGAAAAAAAAGAACAGCAAATGAGAGAGATAAAGCATGGAGAGGTCAAGTACGCCTTTTCTTCTTCTTTCTCCCCTCCCTTGTATCTTTAATACTAGATCAAAGCATTTGGTCTATGTAGATGTCGGTTTCGATAGAAGTTGAAAGACACTATACTTTGACTATGGATTGTAGTAGGCTCCTTAAACTATACACTTCCTATTTATTGTCAAGTAATACATGCTTGTCATGTTCTGGACGAAGTTCTAAGGGAAAAAAACCTGTGTTATGGTGGAATAAGTCTGTACATAATTTCTTACCTGTCATGCTGTCAATTTTTGTTTCTGTAACTTAAATCTTCATATTACCTACTTATCCCCTCATATCCAAATCACGTGTTCATATTTTGTACGTTGTTTCCAGATCATGTTACATTGTAAAATGCTTAATTTTTCAGATAAGGACTATTATGATAGCCCCAGGTGGTGAAGCTCTGGGCGGTGTCATTGGTACTTGCCGCCATATGATCCAAACTGAGGGATTCTTTTCTCTTTATAAAGGCTTGGTGCCGTCAATTATAGCAATGGCTCCTTCTGGTGCAGTTTTTTATGGTGTTTATGATATTTTGAAAGCAGCCTATTTACATTCGCCAGAAGGGGAGAAAAGAACAGAATTCATGAAACAACAAGGAGGAGACCTTAATGCTCTGGATCAGTTAGAATTGGGTCCTGTTAGAACATTAATTTATGGGGCCATTGCCGGGGCTTGTTCTGAAGCTGCTACATATCCTTTTGAAGTTGTTAGAAGGCAGCTTCAGTTGCAGGTACCAGAAACAAAGTTGAATGCTGTAGCAACTTGTTTCAAGATAGTGGACCAAGGAGGTGTTCCAGCCCTATATGCAGGATTAATTCCAAGCTTGTTGCAGGTAATTTGTTGATGACTATTCACTCCGTTCTTATTTAATGAAATGTCTCGATTACATGAGATTTGACCATTAATTCTCACCAATATATAAGAAACAAATTTATCATATGGGATCTTTTTCGATGTGTACTTTCGAAATATCAACTATTCACAATTTTGCACAATTACGTAATTAAAGACATTACTGGTTAAAGTTTGCATTGGAAACTGTCAAAAAACAACCTGGATGAATAGAAAAAAAACAGAGTATATACTGTAAGATATTACAAAATGAACGAAATTCTTTGCGTTTCAAAAATTAGATGGAGTTCTCAAAATGTCGAAATTTCTTTTCTAGTGGATTTGAGGCTATCAGCTTACACGCACTGATGACTTTACCCTACGGTCCGTACTTGTTGCAGAAAATATATTTTCTTCCACGTTCTCTTTCATTTTCCTTTATCTATCTACCTCTTTTGGGGATAGGGAAAGTAGGGGGAAGCCGGGAAGGAGATTGTAAAATGAAGGATTGATTATTGATGGTAAAGATTTAGATGTACTTTGTGTGACCCAGGGAGCTGACTCTAATTCTTGAACTTCTCCAGGTCTTACCATCTGCTGCCATTAGCTACTTTGTCTATGAGTTTATGAAGATAGTACTCGAAGTGGAATCATAGTTCGTCTTCTTGCAACTATAAAACAAGAAATCTAATTTGGTGGTAATTTTCAACTTACCACCATGAAGAAAGCCAGTATGCCTATATCACAGTAATTTACTTGAACGAGGTGTTGAGATGAAATCTCAATTACTAGATTAGCACATTTTTCTCATAAACATGTCATAGTCAGTATAAGGCTGATAGTTAGTAGGATAGAATGGTTAACGTCGTGTCATGATTTTCTTTCCCTTTTTGCTTAGAAGTGCAGAATTTTGGAGTGTTCAGTTTTAAAATTTTGGCTCTCTTACCTTGTGAGATGTTGGCAGCTGATTCTTATATTGATCCAGCTCCTTAAATCAGCCAAAGAATCAAGTATGTTGTGAGTTGTTGGCAGTAGTTGGAGGGTATCATAGCTTCTTTTGCGTTACTAGATTGGCAGCAAGTGTGACAGCAAAGCCTTGTCTAGTTGGATTTAAGCTACCATGGGAACTTAATAATTCAACTGAATAAAAATATAAAGATAAGAGAGCCAAATCTGCATCTTTGGTTGCAAATCAGTGGAGATCATACCTTGCCTAAACGGACACAGACTGACCTAATTATCTTTACAAATATGGAAAAGAAATGATAATAAAAGATTGTCAGCACTGCACTAGTGCACTAGATGGCTGATCCACATAGAAGAGCACTTGAGTGATTCCAGAATTCGATAATTCATCTTAGATCACATCGATAACAAGTGATTAGTACATGTACAACGCACGCACTTCGAAAAATAATATATATTTTATATCTATCGCACCAACTAAAAGTAAAACACACCAAATTTTTGTAGCCACCAGGAAGAGCATTACAAGTTTTTTTTTTTTAAAAAAATGATCTAGCTTTACACAAGAATAGGGAAAAGCAAGCCAAAAAAAAAGAGTAAACTATAAAAGAAAAGACATAACAAACACGCAAAAAAAAAAAACCTAGACTTCCATCTATACAAGTGAACCACAACACTTTCTTTGCTGACTAGCTCACAAAGGCCAGCCATTTAGCTTCACAATATAACTTTATTAACTCTGTCTTATACCAAGAAAGACTGTAAACCACATATAACTTCATTGTTGCCATCCATATTGCTGATTTCGATTGCTAGCCATTGGATTTGGAGGTCTATGTGAGAAACCCGGCGGTCCAGGTACATAACTAGGAGTGCTCGATCGGTTAGTCATATTATTTGCAGCATATGGACCAGCCCGCACGTGAGGAGGATATGGCACGGTAGACATACCACCAGCTTGAGCTTGAACGCTGTGGGTGGGGGGCTTGAACGCTGTGGGTGGGGGCATATCCAGCCGTTGGATTTCCACTGGGAGGAAACCTATTTGGTAATCCGGCAACAATTGGATCATATGTGTTGCTAGGTCCAGTGGGTATTGGTCGTGGCAGTTGGTTCATGGAATGCCAATGCCCTTGGACGACATGCCCACTATGTTGGATCGGGGGAAGACGGGCATGAGGCTGCGGACAAGGCAAGTTCTGTCTTCTTGCAGTTTCCTCCTTCAACAGCTGCTGCTGCCTCTTCCTCTTTGTTTGGAACTCGTGGGATGATTCATATTTGGGTAAGCTGCACCATCAAGAACGATACACTTAACTCATGACATATAGAGTTTTCCTACCAGGTTATTTGACTCATACCATGATATAGGAAAGTGTACAGGGAATATGAATGTTCTAGAAGACTTGAAAGCCAATGTATCCAGACATCCATTTGCAGCATATTAGTAAAGTTAAACCCAAAAATGGTACAAAGCAAGACACCTCTTTGGATCACAAGGTAACGGCTCCATCCGGAAATATTCAGCAGCAAGTGCATCGTTAGCAGATATCCTCTGTAGAGTACAAAGCATTAGAAGGAACAGAGTAAAATGTGAAATGTCACCATCTTGGCATCTTCAAAATTCAATTTCTGTCAAATGGCGCTTCAGACACAAGTTCGGATTAAGGATCCAACCCCATCTGTAGTATCAGGGACAAAAGAGCTTCAACCAAGGATCTAACCCTCTCGGTAATCCCACGGACAAGGTCACACACATTTCCCTAAACTACTTCCCCAACCCTGGCCTAACGAACTGTGTTCAAGATCAGAAGAATATACCTTGGATGGATCAAGAATCAGCATTTTGTCCAGTAAATCAAGAGCATGTGCATCAAAACTGTAATAAAAAGGAATTATGAAATGACATTCAGCAGTCTGCAGCAAAGAAAATAAAAGAGTCGATGAAAGCAATGAAATGATATAGTGATAATAAATTTTAGACATTAATTGACGTACTGTCTGAAGACCTCCCGTAGGCGTCGACGCATGGGCCTTGCAGGCTTAAAGTTATTATACCAACGAATTTTGGAAACACCAGGCCAGTTAACTTCATCAGGACTTCCACAGAGCTCAAATATTTTGTGTAGTTGCTCTGGCTGTTGTATAGAGAACAAGAAATTCATGCTAAAGATGACCTCTATAAAGTTCATATTCTATAAACTAACATCTATACAGATACATTAACAGGCGTTCCTATCAAAGGAACGATGCCACATGTCACTCTCCAATGTATGTGCCACGTGGCACTCTTCTCATCAAGATTCTGATGCACATGTTTATGATCTCATTTTAAAATAATAACAATGTGTTGCTACTAGAAATCGAACACATTACCTTTGAAATGAAATGTGAGAGTTTAACTACTAATCCACTACAATTTCAATGTTTAATGTTTCAAAATAAAACATAATAAAGTCTTATAATTATATGTAATTATTAAGACATAGACAAGCTTTTTGATCTCTTAACACTTTGGCCATGTTTGGTAAATGGCTTTTTCATTGGCTTTTCGCATTTGGCTTTTTCAATTTGGTCAAATAGCCAAAAAAAGTGTTTGGTTATTGGCTTGTTGGCCCACAAACTCTCTAATAAACAGCTAAAACCCACAACTAATTTTACCAAATTGACTTTTGCAAATAGCTGGCTTAAACAACCAACTTAAAAAGCCAATACATACAGCCAATGCTTCCAGCCAGTCAAATAAGCCAATTAAACCAGCCAACAGCCGATTGCCAAACAACCCCTTTTATTAAGGTAATAACATTCTCTTACCCCAATTCCATTGAAATTGTTATTTTTATCCCCAATTCCTTAGAAGTTTTTCTTAAACAACTTATCATGCCATAACGTACATTTCCAAATTCGCACTAACATAAAATTACAAAAATCTAATAAAATCAATTATGAAATTTATGAATAATAATATATTTGATAATTGTAATTGACCCGTGGTATCGTGCGGGCCAAAAATACTAGTTATGAACTATACATTGTGCACAGGACCAAATATTTCATAAAAGTTCATTTTCTTATAGCATGATCTACTATTTAAGTAAATTCTAAAATGCAACTCCATTTTGGGTCCAGAAAGATCCTAAAATACATATATTCCACAGTGATATTTAAACTGCATCACAACTATTCGCTGCCATTATCCTTTTTTATTTTGTACTATTCTATCAGGAAGGGAAGGGGGTTTGAATTTCAGGAACCATGTGAGTCACACTTCGGTCATAAAGCATAACAAAATGTAGATCATCAGTATTCCAACCAGCCTTATGACAGATGATGAGTTTATTCCAGAAAAGATGTGAAGTCGTGTAGCATTACCAAATGCGTGACAACCAAATTTCTGGATGTCAAGCCATGAACCATGCAAAACAGAAAGTATGCAGCAAGTCTGACCTCATTTCTTCCATACATAATGGGCTTTCCATACAAAAGCTCCGCAAAAATGCAACCAGCAGACCATATATCAACAGCTGGACCATAATTTGTGGCTCCAAGCAGCAACTCAGGAGGTCTGTGCAAACAATAATAACTTATATCAATTAAATGAAATATGGAGCACAATGAGCTTCTGGGAGAGGCACAGCATCTGCCTATATGAGTGTCATCAACAGCTTAACATGGGGCTTTCTTTATTGCAACTTCTATCCTTCTTCACTGAATAGTTGAATGCATAAAAAGTTGATTTATAACAGTTAAGACTTAAGAGTACTTCAATTTGAAGCTCAGACACCAGAAATTACCTATACGGCAAAGTGATTACACGATTAGTGAAATTTCCTTTCTTAAGATTAGAGGAGCATGAAAGCCCAAAATCAGCAAGCTTCAAGCTTCCATTATTGTTTAGTAGAAGATTAGCCCCTGCAGGAAAACATAAGTTACTAAACATAGAATGTTTGAGTAGGGGAAATCCGGACTCATACAACGCACACCTTTGATATCCCGATGAAGCACTTCATTGGCATGACAGTAATGGAGCCCGGTGAGCAACTGTTTCATATAGCACTGAAAGATAACTCACTTTCAGCAGGAAACTCGAATAAACTACATCGTTGCAAATGTCAATAAACAGTGAATTTCTACATACCTTGATCTGAGGAACAGTGAATCTCAGGCCAGGACGATCTGAGAGGCCTGTCAAGTCATGGTCCATGTACTCAAACACCAAGTAAACACCACCATTGTACTTGTCATTACCTGATTACGTAAAAGATGAGATTAATAGCCATTCCATGTTAATGCAACCACAGAGAACAACAGGAGAAATATTTACCCGAAGTATCCTTGGTGGCAGCTAGTTCCTTATCTCCATCTGGATCTTTAAGAATATATTCGGAAAAATTCAGAAGCATGAATTAAACCGTTATACATGAATATCTCATGATGGTAGATACTATTTTGTTAATTGAAACTTGTGAAACCAAGATGAATTACCTTGAGACATTACAACCTCTTTCAATTTTACTATGTTTTCATGATGCAACCTATTCAAAATTTTGATCTCCCTGATAGCACTAATAGGAAACTGCATTGACAATGAAATTAGAGACAAGTAAGCTCATATATGCCCGTAATTAGACCTGGTTATTGGACAGGGTAGCCCAATGGCTAAAGGGTTAGGGTCAAATTTACAGGGCTTTTATTGGACAGGGTTTTATTGGACAGGGTCATTATTGGACAGTACCATTATAGGGCCAACTAAGAAACCCAATAATTTTGAAAAATAAAATAGGTTTTGTAACAGCAATTACATATTCGGATTCGCATTCATTTACACTCACTTTTGGCTCTCTTTGTTCCTTGTTTTTCTTGCTCGTTTACCGACCCGCTATCGGCCCGCTACCCATTTGGCCCGACCCGCTACAGACCCCTTATGAGGCAACCCTCTTATGACTCGGCCCGCTTTCGACCCGCACTGACTCTGACCCGACCCGCCCAGCCCAATAACCAAGTCTACCCGTAATTCTCATCTTGAAAACAAATATTGGTTAGCTAGATCATCCTCTCTTCAACACATAAATATCATTTAGTGTTTTGTCACTAATAAGAACACATTACAGGAACTGATATAATTAGACAAGAGTATACCCCCTCTTTTTCATTTTCTGTTCTTATTCTTTTCAAAGCAACAATTTCCCCAGTCACGACTTCTTTGGCCATGTATACCTGTCTGGCAATCAAACCAAATACAAATTAGCAAACTAGATGACATTATTTGCAACTTCTCAACATTCACACACTATAACTTCCCGAGTCATGAATTCAATGGATACTTGCCTGTCAATCAAATCAAGAGCAAAATTAGGTAACTAGGTGGCGACATTTGCAGCTTCTCAACATTTACATGCTGAGGACATACAGGCTACAGCAAGGCTTTAAGCTTATTCTCATATCACTGATACCTAAATACTTTTCCTTGGAATTTTTCCATTTAGTGAGAAATTAATTTGTGTGAAAGGGAATATTGACCTCAGACAGTCACACACACCACTAAGAGCATGCTTGGATTGGGGATAATTCATTAAGGGGGAAACGAAAATAATTTAAAAATTATGAAGATGAGTTTAGGCAGTGACAGAAAGAAATATGTAGTGCTGATGCAAGGAGGGAATTTGGAAGGGAAATTTATTAGCCTCATTTGGGGCCTTGGGGGTAATACATGAAGTTAGGGGGATGCTGGTAACTATAACCACCAAAATGAGGATATAAATCCACCATTCCTCCCTCATCTCTACCTCATCTCACTTCAAACACCTCTATCTATCTTGATTCTTATAATGATTTCTTATATCACATTTGTAATACATTGCTTTCAAGACAAGCATGCCCTAGGATATCGATAGCATAGCTTAAATCCATGTTATTATCTCCACATATTTGACAGCTTAGCAGAAGATGCGAAAATACAGTACTGAAGGTCATATAGAGCCTTCTGCATTCTGAACAGGCCAATTACTTGTAAGTTGCAAATTTCAACATAAGAGAAGCATATGCCTAGCACCTGCATAAGCGGCATCTTTGTAATATCAATTAGTTGCAAGAGATCTGTCGCTTTACTTGGTTAATGATGGACACTCGAACACCACCTATGACCTAAGACAATTAAAACTAATACACTTTTGGATCTTTAGATGCAGAGAGTCAGAAAGATGCACTCTATAAAAGCAATACAAGAATAAAGAGATATAATACACACTCCTAACCTTTCAGCTCTAGGATTTCGAACTTCATAGATGCCCGGCAAATGTCAAGTGCAATTATAGTTTACACTCACAAGAGCACTTTATCGGAAGACTAATCTCCTTAACTATAATCCCAAAGAAAAAGAGTCGCTATTACCTGTGATCAGGAAGTTAAAACAAAGGAGACAAACTTACTAGGTTCATCACCTACTTTGAGCAAAATTATAATTTATAGTGTCTAAACTGCAATTCACCAGACGAACTAAGGGCTTGTTCTCCTCAACTTATCAAAATAAGTTTCAGCAAAAATAAGTTAAGTTCAGCCAAAATAAGTTAAGTTCACCAAAATAAGTTAAGTTCACCAAAATAAGTTAAGTTCAGCTAAACCTTAGGATTCTAGAATATAGGATTAAATATCGAAATATTGGAAATATTGTTGCCCTTGACCTGATTCCTCCATACTAATCTCCCCTTGTCGCCTTGTGGGTGACAAGACAAAAGAGTATGTTCGAGATAAAATAATTTCATAATTCATATATTGTAGAAGTGCATTTTTAGGTTATCACTCAATGTTCCTTACTTTTGAGATTTCCATATCTAAAGAGCTTAAAGTAACCCCCTAAGCAAAGTAATAAGTAATAACAGATGTGAAATCCCAGAAGATAAAGCCATATGCCTAAATATAAGCCAATATGAATCCAGAATTGAGCATTTAGAGACTGGATGTTCACATAATGCAGCAGCCCTTTTTTTTGCACCTTCTTCATGTTGAGAATATTTGCATTAATTTCTACTGCAAGCTAAATGTAAAAACTACTTTATAATAAAGACAACCTATCCAAACTGGACAGACCGGGGCTTGTTCAAAATAATTCAGTTTTAGGTCGTGTAATTAACCAATCTAACCCCTAATCACAATAACTAACCCTAACTATGCCCTAAGATCAGATGTTGGTCATGCCAATAGGACGCGGATGATACAGGAGGTTTAGTTAGGTAGTTAATAAGTTTGTTAGATTAGTTAGTTAAACTTGTTAGTTTGTTGTTGAACTATAAATACTTGTAATTAGTTCTGAATAATCATTCAATCATAAAATGAAACTAAAACTTCTCTCTATCTGAAATTCTCTCTCTCCCTCTCTGGAATTCTGTCTTCTGTCTTCGCTTCTCTTCTATTCTGTCTGTTCTGTTCTTTTATCCCTCTAATTCTGCCATTTTCGAAGGTGAGCTTGAGCTCCCTTAACAGCGGAACACTCAAGAACTGAATGTAATTCTTATAAGCAGTAGCACTAGTGCTATTTCACCTTTCTGCTTGCTCGCTGTAACTGCATAGTGAGCTTTACATGTTAGTCTTGCAACCACTTTCACATACCTTTTCTGAAACAAACTTCAACAGCGTCTAGTCAAATCTTGCCCTCATTGTTACTATACTTTGTCTTATCGCTATCGTTGCTTCTGTTCTCTTCGATCCGAACCTAAAAGTTAATCAACATCACTGACTCCATATTCCATTGTTATCTTAGGTTAAATCAGCTTTTATGTAATATTGCATAAGCCTCTCAGCCGAATGCACGCTAATCAACTCTCAACTTGTACCTTGTATCCCTTGCTGCACCATCTCATGCTCTTAGGTTTCGCTACCATCCAGGTATTTCTTTACAACACAGGCTAATATAAATACAAAACCCTAAGCTTTTCTTTTTCTCCTAAATTTTCTTCTCATTCTTTTACTTATAGAACAATGATCTTCCAATGCTGTATCTTTCTTCATCATTAAAAAAAACCATACACTCATCTGCAGAATTACAATAATCACCAAGAAATTCAAACACAAAATTACATGATTAGAGCTGAAAAGATGATGCAGCACAAACTGAGCAATCCTTAAAAATAACTTATAAAAACCCACTTATGTAAAAGAGCTAAAAGTTCATTCAAGAATCTACCCAGTACTCATAATCGATTCAAAAGCATAAGATAGAATAAGATCAGATAAATTTTCCAGTAAACAAGCAAATGAATTGGAGAGAGAAAACAAAGAAAGAAAAGGGAGATAGAAGAAGTGAAGCTACCCATAAGTTCCTTCACCAATTTGCTCCAATTTTTGGAAGCAATCAACGGTGCGAGTGACCCCTTGCAATGGCGGAAGTTCTTCGAGATTTAACTGTCCTAATTCCGCAACTGTCATACTTGTGCTTTTTTCTGTTCTTTGTCTCTCTCCTCCTCTTACTATCTGCCTTCTTCAATCGTTATTTCAAAACTCATTGACGAGAATTTCCAAGTTCCTCGTTGACTACGGTCTATTTCCTCAAAGTTTCTAATTACAATAGTTATAAGAAATTCTAAGTCCATCCTTAACAATGGACCCAAAAATGGTTCGTGAAGGATAAACAATTATTTTAGGCCTTAACTAGTCTCATATGCACGCGATGCGTGCGACCACATATTGACAATAAAACTAGAATTTTGGCTCGGGCGATATTATGGGTCAGTTATAATTATCAAATATATTATTATTCATAAATTTCATAATTGATTATACGGTTTTTTCACCATGTACCCCTGAGGTTTCACGAAATGCACCAGATACCCCTCTTGTTTCAGGAATGCACCAAATGCCCCTAAGGTTTGACTGAATTTCACCAGATGCCATTAATGATGAACAGCGTCAAACTACCGTTAGTGCTTATTTACATAATTGCCCTAATGTTGTCTTCTTCCTCCTCTTTCTCTCTCCTCCCTCCTTCCTCCCCTAGAATTTTCTCTCTCCTACCCCCAAGAACTAGCCACCATTAATGGAGGTCGAATCTGTGCTTAATCTCTTTGATTCTTACTAGTTTGACCTCGAAATTTTAAAATCCCAACCCTCCTAACAATTCAAACCAAAATTCAGAAAAATCACCCCATTTTTTTCTCCAAAATTCACCCCAAATCCCAACCCTCCCAACAATGTCAAATCTTGAATTTTCCGCTTGAACCCTTCATTACCATCATCTTCTGAATCATTTGGAGACTTCATCCTCTTCCCTTTGATTTGCTGCCCTTCAGTGGACCCATTAGTCTCTTCACTCCTCTCACGTCACCACCACACCACCACCATTGTGCGCACCACCCTCGGTGCACCGCCGCCCTCCAAACACCAAAAACCCTCGCCAGTCATTCACCGCAGCTGCGACGCACCGTAGCGCCACCAGCTCCTCTCTCTCCTTCCCACGCTGCCGCCTACACTACTGTATTGTGAAAAATCACCTCAAAATTACATACCATTAACTTCTTCATCCAGCTTCTCTTTCTTCTATTTTCTTTTCTTTTCTTGTTTCTTTTTCTTTACGTTTTCATTTTCTTTATTTTTATTTTTCGAAGGGGGTGGGGGTGGTGGGGATTGCGGGGGTGGGAGGAGGGGTGGGGGTGGTGGGGATTGCGAGGGGTGGGGGGTCGCGGGGGTGGGGAGAGGGGTCTTGGGTGTTGGGGGGCGGGGCGAAGGGGAGGGAAAAGGGAGGGAGTGGTCTTGTGGGCTGGGTGGTGGGAGGCTGGACGAGGGTGGCTGGACAAAGAGGAGGGTGGGTCCCCAAGTGGGATGGTTGGGAATTTAACTAATTAGGTTTAATTAGAGATAATTAAGATTTAATTAGCAATAATTACAATAACTAGGTTATTTTGGAGTAATTAGGTTGATTTGCCTTTTGATGACTAACGGAAACTTGACGCCGTTAGTCATCAAGGGTATTTGGTGCATTTTATCAAAACCACAAGGGCATTTGGTGCATTCCTGAAACAAGAGGGGTACCCGGTGCATTTCGTGAAACCTCAGGGGTACCTGGTGAAAAAACCGTTGATTATATTAGCTTTTCGTAATATTCTATCTAGTACGAAATTGGAAAATGGACGTTATGACATGATAAGTTTCAAAAAAAACTTCTAAGGAATTGAAGATAAAAATAACAAATTCAATGGAATTTGGGTAAGAAAATGTTATTACTTAATAAAAAGGTTAAAGATCAAAAAAACTTGTCTACAAGTTTTTATAATTACATAAAATGATAAGACTTTATTATGTTTTACTTTGAAACATTAAGCATTGAAATTGTAATGGATTAGTGGTTAAACTCGCACATTTCATTTCAAAGGTCATGTGTTCGAATACTAGTAACTATATATTTGTATAGATAGTTCAAGATTATAGAACCAACTGATAGTAGTAAGCTAAGTCTAAGTTAAACAACGGAGTATCATGTAACATAACAATTTTTAGTCAATTAGTGCTTTCTTTGATGAGGAGAGATATAAACAGCCCCCCATTGACCATGGCCCAAATTAAATCTTTAAACCCCCTTCCCCCTTTAAAATTCCCCAACATAATGTTGGAACCAACAGGAATTCAAGCATCCTCCGATGCTCTCATGAGCCACTACCTCTTTCTCAAAATGTTGACAATCTTTAGTTTAGTTGATGATGAGAATATGTTGGAAGTACATAACAAGCTTATGAAACTATCCTTAAATTTTTCTTTCAACTTTCATTAAGGGTGCTCCTCCCTCATCTCATCCCCTTAATATTATTAGGATTTGTAAGGAAAAGAAAAGAAGTGTATGCAAATTCTCAGTTTCCAATGTTTTGCTAAAAAAAAAATTTAAAAGTGAAGGAAATGGAAGGGAAGGCTCTTTAATAAAATCTAACTTTCCTTTCCTCCCAAAAGTGGGAGAATTTGGGAGGAAAGAGAAAATTCAAACCCAACTTGGAAAGTTAAGGTTTTTTTTCCTTCATCTTCCATTCTTTTCCTTTCTCTTCCTTTTCTTTACTAAAAATGAACTACACAGGCTGTTAGACCCATCATTCTTTTTATGGTAGTTTCTATCACACTTTCAAAGTATTATAACTGAAAAATCTGGTGAGCATGCAAAACGAATGAACATATTAGAAAAAATATCACTGATGCCCTATAGTTTTGTATGTTTTCTTTTTAGTGCTATGTGTTTTCACTATGGTGTTGTTGCAATTCAAACTTTTTTTCTTGGTGTGTAGCATCCCTTAGTAAACTCCTTAAAAGTTTTGGTTTAATGATGAGTCACATGTGTTTTAGCATTTATTAGATGCTTGACATGTATGATGTATATCCAAAAACATTGAAAAATTTATCAAACACACAAAATAATGAAGCTTGAAATTTGCTTCAATATGGACGAAAATCAACACGCTAAACGAAAACATTATGAGATATGTATTTTTTTTTTACCAAAAAATTAATAGTATGAAACTAAAGTGATACTCTAATAATTTAAATGCCATATACTAAAATGAAATTATTATAGACCTTAGAGAGATAGGTTGTTGCTTACTTGAATAATTTGATCAAATGTTTGTATTGACTACATATGTTTATTGTTTATAAATGTTATTGGTAAAATTTGTTATTGGTAAAATGTAAAGAACAACCAACAACCAATATAGAAAATTTAATTGCCATTTTTCTTAAAGGTAAGGAGAAGTCCTAGCAAGTTGGGGGGGAATTAAGCGAAATCCAACATTGCTAGGGGTGAGACTCGATCCTAGGACCCTTGGGATTGGAGGTGATGCCTATATCACTTGGCCAATACTTGCTGCTCAATTATTTTTTTGCTTTTGGTCAAAAGCCAAAATTTGGGAATTTGTCAAAATCTACCCAAAAAACCAACTTGTTATCAAAAATTGCCTAATGAAAAAATATTGTCAAAAACTACTTAATATAGTGTTTTAGGTTATGGACCATTATCTTATGTCGAAATATAGGAGATTGATTCCGATTGACCCCCACGTGCGAGTCACATGACATATACAAAACAACTACTTATGTATCATCCTTTCCCCTCCTTTCTTTCCCATTTCACTAAAACCCTAGTTATCATTTTCTTTTCTTTTTTTTTTTCCTTTCGGCCTCCTTAATTCCCCATGAATCACTCTTTCTTGGTTCATATTCCAACCATTTATCTTTTTTTTCCTCTCTCTGCATCTTCTTCTCTGAAAATTATAACTCGTACGTGAGTTTCAAAATCCAAAAGTTGATTAATCATCTCACATTTCAGCATAAGATAGTGATCCACACCCTGAAACGTTGTAATAAGTAATTTTTATAACGTTTTAATTTAATAGGATTTTTTGATGGGAATAATCCCACCTTTGGGCGATCTCTCCAAAACAGTCCCACCTTTCACAAAAATTGAGAAAAATCCCACCTTTGTGGAATATTTTTTGAAAACGGGCCTATTAAATTTTAACCTGCAACAGCAGGTGGTGATGATGACGTGGCAAGGACCGTTACGTTTTTTTGTATTTTTTGTTTTTTTTAATTACCTTCTCCCTTCTAAACCCCATTTCACCATAGTTTTTCTTACTGCCCTATTTTTCCCCAAATCCTTTTCTTCCTTTCTCTCTAATGGCGGGTGGTAATTTTGCAGCAACAAGTGGAGGTTCATCGTCAGACGCGAAATCAAAGATGAAGTGCTTCCATGCCATTGAAGCAATTGTGAGGACATGTAAGAAAGAGCCAAATGTTGGGAGAAGGTTCCACTGTTGCCCATTATGGCCTGTAAGTATTGTACTTTACTTCATAAATTAGGGTTTTTTTTTGTTGAATGATGGAAATTGAACTGAATTACTGTGATTTAGGGTGATGATGATTGCAAATTTTTTAAATGCGATTCAAGGTATTTGAAAGATGAAGGATCTGAAATTGAAGATCTGAAATTCCAACTTTTTGAGAAACAAACTGCCATAGCTGAGTTAGAAGTTGAGAAGAAGATGATGGGGGATATGATCAGGACACTGAAGCTTCAAAAAGAGCACCTTGAACTGGACCTCAAAGGGATGAGAACTGAGCTGTTAACATGTGCTAGGAATGATCAAACCATTTCTATGACAATGATTGTAACTTGGGTTTTATTTGGTATAATAGTGTATTTGTTGAAGTAGTTAAGTTGGAACAAAATGTATTAAGACCTGAATCAATGTAATGAAAGTATGTTTGTGATGAATTCATGATTGTGCATTGAGTAACTACTGTTTTGCAAAGTAAACATCATAAGTACATATCAAACAAATCCAAAATAACTCCAAACATTGAGTAACTAGTGTTTTGAAGTCAGAGTACAAAGTAGTCAAAAACATAGACTTTTTAGACATTTTAGTCTCCTAATAATCTTCCTAAACTGACATAATCTACTAGCATGGGCCTTGATGACATGATGATGATGATGCTTGGCTCAGTGGTGGACCTTGACTGAGGTATGGGCCTTGACTAACCGGGTGGGCCTTGAGATGCAAAGTGAATGTGGGGCATGCCCGAGTAGGGTGGGCACTGTTGAAGAACCAACACCACTTACCATCTATGAAGACAAAAGGAAGAAAAATAATGTTAGGCGGGAAAAACTAAAAAAACTTAAGAACTTGTAAAATTGAAGGGAGGAAAAACTTACAGTTTTGCTTCCTCTTCCTCCCCTAGTGGTTGTTCCTCCTCCCCTGGTGGCTGTCCCACTTCCCCTTCCTCCCTTACTACTGGTCCCAGTTCCTCTTCCTCCCCTACTTCTGGTCCCACTTCCTCTACCTCCTTTGGTTGTGTTATCACCTCCCCTTCCCCCTCCTGTGCTGCTCCCACCTCCTCTTGCTCCCCTTCCTCCTCTGATTGTCCTTCCTCCTCCGCCCGAGTAGTTGGTTGAGATGTGGCATTCGGATGCCCTACATCGGCGAGATGGTATTGGTTGTGTGGGCTGCATAGCCTGTTCTTGGTCTACCTCTAGCTTTCTTTTGTGGAGGCTCTTCCATTATGGGCCCTTGATTTTGCACGGCTACTCTATTTGGGCATCTTCTCTTATTATGTCCCTTGGTTTTGCACACACCACAGGTCATCTCAATGCCATGCCTACTCAATTTCCCAAGCTTCTTGGGTGACTCATGGGGGGCCTTTATCCTGTTCTTTCTAGGCCTCCCTGGCCCAACTTTTATAAAAGGAGGGGCTAGTGGACAGTCAATCCTAGGCCAGTGCCTTTCTCCCTCAATGGGTGGTATTAACCCTGAATAGACTTTCAAATAACTCTCTCTTTTGTAACATTCATCCACTAAGTTTTCAGGCTCCATATGACAGAAAAACATTGCAGCACAGGCATGAGAACAAGGGAAGCCACACATGTCCCACTTCCTACATGTACAAGTTTTGGCTTCGAGGTCAACTGTGAGACAATCCAAATAATGATTGACTTGAAAAAAGCCTGTCAGTAGAAGGCAAAACATCACAATTTGCAGCCTCTGCTTTCTCCTTCTCTAACTTAGTTCTAATCCTAGGGCAGATTTCATCATTAGACTTCTCCATGGCCTGTCTTTTTTGAACTACCCTTTGCATAAGTGATGCCCTAATATCTTTCAGCATGTACAAAATATGTTTTGTCCTAGCATTAATTATATAGCCATTAAAGGTCTCAGCTATATTGTTAGTCACAGCATCACACCTGGTTATGCAACTTGCAAATTCCCTACAAAACAGTTTAGGATTGTATTTTTTGAAGGCTTCAGCAGCAGCTTCATCTGCTTTTGCTAACTCATCCAGTGCATCATTATAATCAGCGTCATTGAAAGCCTTTACAATTTTCCAAAACATTAACTTCATTTCATCCCCTTTGTAAGTTTTGTGCCACAAAGCATAAATGTGCCTTGCACAATGCCTATGTTCTGCCTTGGGCAGAACTGTGGCAACAACATTAATAATAGACTTCACACCACAAAAATAAGAATGAAAAAGAAATGCATTAATAATGGTATTGGTTGTGATCCGGTTTAAATTGAACTTAAAAATGAGGGAGGAAGTGTAGAGTATACCTGGTGTTCATCAGAATTAATTCCCATATCAGCACCCACTCCTAGATCCAAGCTTCTTTGAAGTTGTCTGAAGAACCATTCCCAACTCAGGTTGTTTTCACCCTCCACAATGGCCCAAGCTATGGGGTACATCTGGTCATTGCCATCTCTACCTACTGCTGACATCAACTGACCTCCTAGAAATGTCTTCAAAAAACAAGCATCCACAGCAATGAATTTTCTACAACCCGCCTTCCAACCATTTTTTATCCCATCAAAACAGATGTATAACCTTTGGAAAACAGGTGGGGAAGTACGCTTCTTAGGGTCGGGTCACTAGCTCTAAGTCGGTACTTGGGCTAGATTTTCTCAAAGCTTGTAAATACCTCCCAACCTTCCTGTAATGGTCCTGCATAGAACCATGAAGCAGCTTGTGTGCATTATACTTCACTCTATATGCAAAGTCCCTCTTGATGCATATTTTATAAGCTCTCCTCACAGTTTCAATCACCTCCTTAGCGAGGCCAATGAGGCCTGGCTTTAAAAACCTCCAAAATGTTGTGCTAACCATTTGGACTTCGATTGTCTCAATCTCTTCATGGTTACTGTTGCACCTATGCTCACCTAACACACTCTTCACCACAAATGTTCCTCTTCTGCTATCCCAAGATGCATACAACTTAAAGGGGCAACCTTTATTGCACACAACACCAAGCCTTTGCTGCCTATTTTTATTACTAGTGGCAAAACTCAAGTTCCTGCCCTGTAAAATAGAATAGCTAGCAACTGCATTTTTAAAATGAGCCCTAGATGTGAACCTTTGCCCAACCCTCCAATTGAACACACTGAAATCAGTATGCTCACTGACCAGCTCACCCCTCTTTGCTCTCCTTGCAGCTAAACTGTCTAGCCCCTCCTCATCACTGCCTGGAGGTGTTTGCATCTCATCCTCTGAATCCTCATATTCAGAAAGGTTCTCATTATTGTTTCTAACTGGTTGTTCACTCCCTCCCCTGTCTGTATTTGTTGGTTGTGCACCTAGCCTACCCTCAGCTGCTTCCCTCTGTAACTGTCTTGCTAACTCCAACAACCTAGCATTGCAACCCTTCACTTTATCCCTAGCCTCCACATATTCTTCATCACTTGTATCAACTTCCTCATTCACCTCATCTTCAAATTGAGCCTCAAACTCCTCATCACTCCCTACTGGATCTTCCTCACCAGCTTCACCCTCTTGCTCACCATCTACTGGTTCTTCCTCAACAGTGTGAAACTCTTCCTCTAGATCTGTTTCATCCCCATCTCTCTCACTACCTTCATACCCTTCATCCCCATCTGGAATATACTCCCCATCCCCTCTAGGTTCCTCATCTGATGAAAACTCATCTTCTATTATAATATCACTGAAGTTTCCATCTTCATCACCCCTGGGATCATACCAATCATAGTCATCTGGGACAGGGGTCACTATGACATTGGGGTTCTTCCTCGATGCTTGCTTTGGAATGTTTGGCTGGGGTGCTTTAATTGGTGTAGGTTGAGGTTCTCTGTGTTCAGTTTCAGTGTTGGGTTCTTGTATAGGGTAAATGAAGGGGTGAGGGGAAGGTTCAACTGGTATGGGTTGTTGTTGTGTATTGAATTGGGAATTAGATTCCTTATCTGATGTGGCATGAGAGGTGGTAGTAGTTATATTCCCCCCAACAGATTCAGTACTTTCTACAACTCTAGTGGTAGTCAAAAGTTTTTTCTGTGGGCCCCTCCTAGGAGTGAGTTTTTTGGGATAAGTTTGTTTAGGATGACACAAAGGTTGTTGGGTTTTTGTTGTTTCAGGTGTGTTGCTTGGGATTGTGTCTTGTGTGCTCAGTCCCTCCAAAGGTAATGGTATAATCTCAGGCTCATCAACACCATGTACAACATACAACTCTGCAACCCTATTCTTCACAACAATGTCAGTTAACTCCCTCACCTCACTGTCTGTGTACACTTTCCTCAAACCCTCATCTAATGACTTTCCTAGAACCAAGTAGTATATGCTACTGATTTTTTTGTGAGTACTACATTTCTTTGCCAACTCCTCCAGCCAAAACCAACACAACTCATCCGGATCCACATCAAATGTTCTTCCCTCCCCTCCGTAATAAACTGTACCCTCCTTCATCTTCCTAAACGACCCACTATACCAGTATTTCAAAGTAACACCCATAATAGCAACTAACCTAACAATTGCAATTAAGGAAAAAGGGGTTACACATGCAAGAAAATTAAAATAAGTTTGCACAACATAAAATCCACCACTACATTGCAATTAACATCAAATTTTTATGGAAAATTTAAAAAAGTTTGCACCAAAAAAAAATCCACCACAACATTGCAATTAACAGCAAATTTTTATTCTTTCTGCAAGAAAACTAAAGGATATATGTAATTAACATACATAGAAGCCTAAACTTACTTAAATATGAAGAAAAAAAATTAAAACATTTCAAGATAACTTACCGGTGTAATCGTTTCTGTGAACGGATGGTGCAAATCAGGAATCCACCCTCCAACGCACCTCCAGTAATTGCAGATGAATTGCGAAAAAAAAAAAAACCATAAATATCAAAGCTTGGAAGACAGTAACAATGGACGTTTCTTTGAAAAAGGAAGAAGAATAAGAAAGGTTTGAAGGAAGGAAACAGATGGTGGTTGGGCATTAAATGACTTTCGGAGGGAAAATAAACTTACCAGGTGAGTCATCACCTTTTCATCCGGTAGGTTGTAATAAGGCCCGTTTTCAAAAAATATTCCACAAAGGTGGGATTTTTCTCAATTTTATGAAAGGTGGGACTGTTTTGGAGAGATCGCCCAAAGGTGGGATTATTCCCATCAAAAAATCCAATTTAATAAGTAAGAATAAGTAGTTTTTGACAAAAACGCCTCCAAAAGTAAAACCCCCCACAAGTGGCGATTGACAATTGGCGAAAAAGTATCCGCGTTGACGCTTACCGGATTGAGGAGATTAGCCGGATACGGATTGCTGAATTCGCACCTCCGCGGTCTTTCTTCCACTTTGTAATATACTTCCTCCGTCCCAAAATATAGTTCCCATTTCCATTTTGGGTGTCCCAAAATATAGTTCCCATTTCCATATTTAGTTCCACATTTTTCCATAATTTCGTGTCCCATCATTTATTTGCTTCTTGAATTTTGATTTTTGCTTTGTTTATTCAACCCAAGTGTTACAATTCATGCTTTTTCACCAATTATTCTCCATTCTCTCTCCTAAAATCATCTTTTCCCATGCAACATATATTTAAATAAACAAAAAATTACTATCCCTCTTAGATTTTACTTGCATAAATTACCGTGAAAAAAGGGAAATGAGAACTATATTTTGGGACGGAGGGAGTAGTTATTAGGCCTGAGCTATACTTTGAATAAGGAAAATTTTCCTTTATTAATCTTATATTTTAAGATGGTATCAAGGATGTCTTGGCCTAGTGGTTAAGATTGAGGTGCTGTGAACGATAGGTCACAGGTTCGAATCCCCCCTGTCTTTGTCTTTTGTCATGCTTCGCCGTGGCTCGATGGATAAAAAAAAAAAAAAAAAAAAAAAATTTTTAAGATGGTAACATTAAACTTGAGGGAATCAAACTGTATACATACGTTGCTTCCTCTCCAACTGCCTACTGTCATTATGTCATAGTGTCATCTAATAATCGCTTTGTTTTGAATGATTCAATTTCTAATATGCTCTCTCGTTTCATCATTTACATTTTCAAATTCCCCTAAATTTCTTCATTTTCGTAGTTTTACGAGGGTTTCATCACTTTCATGGCTCTGACGAATCAGTTGGGGTTCGGTAATCAATTTGGTGAGTTGTTTTTCAGCTTTTTCTCTCTCTTCAATTTTACACCCCTTCCCCCTTTTACTAATTGTGCTTTGCATTGAATCTCATTGTAAGTGGGCTAATTGTAAGCGGAGCAAAATGTTAGCCGATTTTTTCAGTTAATTTCCCGTGAATTTGATGTTTCTGATTTTAATTTGACAACTTTTTGTCAGCGATTGTTGTTCTGTTGCTCAATTTTACACACCAATGGTAGTTGGTACCAGCTATACCTAGCATCATATTTGTTGATAGAGCAAAATACCGTGCAATTGCTTGAATAGCTAAATAATGAAACATTGCATTCATATGAAATATTTCACTAGATTGATGTGAAATATTTCGAACCCACATTTTTTTTTTTTTTTTTTTACTTTGTTTTCATTTATATCTTCTGTAATGTTTTAGCCTTTTAGGCATGGTTTGTATCAAAATGAAAAATAGGTAATACAACAACGACACAGAAACCTTGATTTTTTTTTTTTGGCAATTGAAAAGAATTATATTACCAAAACAAAGGTGATTACAAAAGCTAATCACACTAGCTAGCATAGCTACTCTAACTCCTTGCACAGAGGCTTACACAATCATCTTTCTCCTATCTTCATCAGTACATTTAACAGCCACTCTAAACAATACATCTCTAATGACTTCCTCATACGGTTTAATTACATTAGAGAAAATTTTACTATTTCGTTGCCTCCAAATAGCATAAAATCATTCTGTAAACATCATTACAAATATTTTCCCACTTTTCTTCCTAGCCATTTTACTAGCTGCTTCCATAACTCCTTGAAAGTTGCTTCTGGTGCTAGAGTAATTCAGTTTGGAACAAACCCCCTGCCACACTTTATCAGCAAATTCACACTGAAAAACAAGTGCTGCACTGATTCAGCCTCTGAGTTACACAGACAGCAAGTTACAGTACAATTTACACTCCACTTGCTCAATCTATCAGTCGTGGCTAGTCTGTTTTGAAGACCTAACCATAGAATAAACTTACTCTTAGGCGCTGCATTGTTATTGCACACCAACCTCCTCCACTGAACTCTTTCAAATTCCTCTGACATCAGTCTATAAGCTTTCTTAATTGAGAAATTGTGCCCATTGCTCACAGCCTGCCAACCACCAATATCTTCCAACCACTCCCTTGTACTTATGATCTTCCTTAATAACCAAGAAGATCGGTTACTAATTCTCACAGTAGCATAGGTGTTTCTTTTAATATAGTATGCATGAACCCATTTAACCCAGAGCTTGTCTCTCTTGAATTCAATTGCCCAAAGCAGCTTTAGCATGGCTGCTTTGTTCCAAATAGCCATATTAACAATGTTCCAGCCACCAGCACACTTAGGAAGCTGTAAAGTTGTCCAAGCTACAGGTGCTTTCTTTGTTTTCAGTCCTTCCAGTCCATAAGAACCTTCTACACACATCTTCAACAGCCTTGATTATTTTCTTTGAGAGGGGGAAGATATGTGCCCAGTAGTTTTGCATACTACTCAGCACACTCTTAACCAGTTGCAACCTCCCTGCATATGACAATAAATGGGCCATCCAAGTCTGAGCTCTATTTGTGATCTTCTCCACCAATGGCTTGCTTTGAGCATAAGTGAGCTTCTCAGAAGTTAGAGGAACCCCTATTTAAAGGGCAAAACACCAATGGGCATCTGAACAATAGCAGCTAATTCTCTAACATGATCTTCATTAACCCCACTAACATACAAGTGACTCTTTTTCCACAGTGGCAACAAGTGTCCTGAGGCTTTAGAGAACTTGGTAAAAGCTTTGAACATTAGATTAATAGAACTAGCATCAGCTCTACTAAACATTAGTAAATCACCCGCAAACATAAGGTGTGTGATCTTAAGCTTTTCACATTTTGGATGATAGTTGAAGTTAGGATCATTGCCCAAATCATTCAAGCACCTACTCAAATATTCCATACTCAATGCAAAGAGGAAAGGGGAAAGAGGATCCCTTTGCCTTAGCCCCTTTTAGCACTAAAAGGCTTAGAGGGAACCCCATTGATAAGAATGGAAAAAGAAACACTTTTGACACACTCCATAATCCATCCAATGAATCTACAAGGAAAACCCAACTCATGAATCAGTTTCTCCAAATAAGACCACTCAACAGAGTCATATGCTTTCCTAATGTCAACTTTCATAAGATATTTAGGAGACATATTAGCTCTAGAATAGCCCCTAATTAGCTCAGTAGCTAACAAAATATTATCCGCAATATGTCTATCAAGAATGAAACCTGATTGATCTTCACACACCACTTCAGCCCGTTAGTCAAAATTTTAGAGATGATTTTGTACATAACTGAGCAACAAGCTATAGGTCTAAAGTCTTTCGCCTTACAAGCATTGCTCACCTTAGGAACTAATGTAACTACAGTACAATTCACTGGCTTGTGCGTATAGGAATTTTTGAAAGAAACCTTGATTTTTAATAGATGAGGTCGGCTACATATCCCTAGTGGTTATCCACAATATTTTTTACCCCTATTCCTTTAAGTGCTTGTGTTCCCCTAAACCTAACTTCATCATGTCACTATTTTCGCCCTCTATCCAAGTCATCTTTGGCTTCCTTTGGATTCTTGTATACTCTCCATAATTTGAACTATGATCTATCCCTACTGGTGCATCATCTAGGTAACTGTGTCTGTCAGCGTCTTCCATGCCCAAATCATAGTAATTGTCTCTCTTTCAAATATCGTTATTTTAGATCCTATCTTTTAAGTTGTTTCCACACATCCAACTTAACATACTCATATGTGCAGCCCCTGTCTTACTAATATGATCTTGCTTAAATGGCAACACTCGGATCTATAAAATAGCATTGATCTAATACTCATACTTTGCAGAAATGGGTTATGAACAATAAAATTCATTTTGTGAAATGTAGAACAAAATGACCCACAGGTTGAAGTCTATCTCCAATGACTTAACATTAAGCAAGAGATTAGTTGAAAAATAATGTCTTCAAGGCTCATAACCAACCCAATAGGTAAAGTTCCTCACCTCATTAATCATCTAAAAAGCATCTCCATGAGTTTACAACTTCTTTTATTGTGAGAGACATTTAGGGTAAAGGAGTTTGTTGAGAGATTGCTAAAAGGAGAAATAAAATGATTTAAAAAATTACTCAGACTTAGTAGGCTTTAGTATCATCTCAAGCACAGAAGAAATTTGTTGCATAAATTCATGTTACACCAAGTTTAAACAAACCACAACTAAAACCAAGTCCAAATGTATTGAATATAGCTACAAAGAACAACAACCGATGGGAAGAGATGGGGGAGATGAGGAAAATCACTCTTTTTATCTAACCTTCAAAAACCCTAAAGAATATGAAAAACTTGGTGTTGGGTTACAGACAAATGAGGGAGACGAGGAGTTTCCGTTAATGTTGATTGAGTACTTAAATTGCAAGGGTTAGAATTATTGAATGAGAGCTGATTGAAATTCTTTAACTTTTATGGCTAAGTGCAAGTAGTTGAATAATGGAAAGTAGAAAAAGGAAGTCCAAGGAAAGCAAGAGTTAGTTTTAGAAGGTTCAACTAGGTACTTGGGTAGGATATGCTGACATTTGAAAAGCAACATATTACTTTTTATCTTATGATCTTTCACTACTAAACAGACTACTTAGCACATGAGCCCAATTAACAAATAGCATCCTATGTTTTTATTTAGTTTATATATTGAGTCACTTAGATTGGGCCCTCCTTTGAATTGGGCCTAGGGCTGTTCCTCCTCGTGGCCATGGGGCAGGGTCAGCCTAAGTGTATCGTTCCTATATGTAATGTGTTGTAGTTAATGTGGCACAGAGGAAGTATATACTTTGGAAAGGTTGTTCTAAACTTTAAATGGAATAGCATACGGGAAAGGTGATATACTTTGAGCTTTATTGAGAGTCTGATTAGCCAATTACTTTTTTGTCTCTTTTTGTGGTATCATGAGGACCTAGAAGTCCATGTTAGGTTGACTAGACGAAGAAGAATAGAATTAAGGGTGGCATATTACAACTGGTACCATGAGTTCAATTTGTTTTTCTCTTTCTTCCGGACATTCTGCCTCAACGTGCATGTGACTATGTAAGTTTGTGGGTGTGAAATGTCTCCACAGTGTTTGCCTGTTCTCCCTTTTAAACTCATTTCCTATGCCTTTTGCTTATCTATTTGTTTTGAGTTTTTGATGCTGACGTTGTGTTGAAAGGTGTAGATCTGCGGGTTCCTCTAATTTCATGATTTGATTTATCTTATATGGTTTGTACATTAACTTCTACCTTTTTACGAGAATGCAGACATCGAACAAATGCTCCTTGAAGCTCAACATCGATGGCTGCGGACACCTGAAATATGTGAGATTCTTCGGAATTATGAGAAATTTAATGTTGCCCCAGAGCCTCCGAAAAAGCCTTCCAGTATGATTGTCTGCTCTCTTATCCTTGTTTAAATGCTCATGATTCAGATTGCCAGTATGTTATTAAAGCCTATCGTTGATGTAGCTTGCAATATCCATTATCGCAAATATACGCCTTCATTTTTCTCTTGTAGCCTCACTTTTTCTGGTACATTTTGAGACATTTAGAAGATTCTGAGTTGTCCTTATATAAATATTCAAAGTCCTGTTAGAGAGTCGAACTTGTCTTTTGCGTGTGTGTAAATTTCATTTCTTCAGTGTGAGTTCATGTTAAACCTTTCACTTTGGCTCTCTTTGTCATTTTCAGTGCACTTCTCTAAAATTTCCTTTTTATATGGTATCTCATATATTTGTTGCTATAGTTAGTTGGTATCCTTAAACCATTCTCTTCTGTTATTTCTAGTATTCATTATATTTAATGTAGTAGTATACGTAGGTTGATTTGCGAATTTTCCAGGGTATCATATTGAGGATGTAGTTAGGACTGTCATTTGCTGATATATAATTTCTTTGCAGGTGGTTCACTCTTCTTGTTTGATAGAAAGGTGTTGAGGTACTTTAGGAAGGATGGTCATAGTTGGAGGAAGAAAAGGGATGGAAAGACAATTAAAGAGGCTCACGAGAGGCTGAAGGCAAGAGGCAGATCATCTGTAGTTTCTTTTAGGTCATTCGACTCAATGGTTTAATTTATCATGTTTCATATGGAAACGATTATCTGATTATGACTGGGGTTGGGGAGTGGGATGAGGTAGCACATTGCTAAATCTAATTTGTTCTCTGGAAAGACTTGTCTTGTTGATGTGCTATCATCAATTTACCAGGATTGAGTTTTCATTTCATTTCAATTCCCAATTTGTCGCAATTCTAATAAATGTCCATGTGTAGATTGGAAGTGTCGATGTGCTGCACTGCTACTATGCTCACGGGGAAGAGAATGAAAATTTTCAAAGAAGAAGTTATTGGATGCTAGAAGAGTGAGTTTTATAAGATCTTGAGTAATTTAGCTTCTACGCACGCACTCTTGATTTTTTGTCTTACTTGATTGGCTATCTGGCTTTAGTTTTCATACGTCCTTGACATGCATACACTTTTTATGGATATACATGCACGTATAGCCTAGAGGTAGATAGGTGGGATTATTCTATCCTTATGCCTTTTCTTCTTATTCATGTGATAGCTTTAGTCTGCTTACGTGTCACAGAATTAGGTTAGGCCTAATGAAGCATTTGTTTCGCCTGTCAAGTATTTACGTGATAAGATAGCAGAATGTATATTCTCAATCACGTATGCTAGTCATGCTTTAAGGTCTCTTTTGTCTCACACTCTCACTCTAAGAACCTGTTTGGTTCAAATCCTATAACGAAATTGGAAAGGATAGGAAATAGGTGGAGGAATGGTTTGAACCCATTATTGTTGCGTTACCCTTGTTTGATATACCTTTATATCAATAAATCTGGTTTCCCCCCCCCTATACTCCTTCCCCTATAATCATCTCCTTTTCTGACCGTCCTTAGACTCTCCTTCCTCTCACTGTCCTACTCCTTATCTCTCCTTCACTTTCTCTCTTGTCTCTCCCTTCCAGTGCTCATCCCTATGCTGCCAGCCTGCCACCTTCCTCCAATAAAAGAACCAAGATTCATATACCTTTGCTCCACTCTCCCTAAGATTTTTAGCCATAGATAGGCCAAATTCTGCATCACCATGGCCAGTTTTGACATGGATACTTAGAATTTGGCCTTTTCTTTGTCTGATCTACTTGCTGATATGGCGCTTCTGACATGGTTTAATGTTCTTTGGGTGAATTTCTCTATCTTCCTCACTCTATATCTCTCGCTTCTATTACTGTGGTGATGTAGATAGAGATAGGGGATGGCCGGTGGTTCTTTGGCCATAGGGAGGTGGCGGCGGCAGGGTAGGCTTCGTGAGAGTAGATCATTACATTACTCATATGTGATGGAATTGAAAGCTTTAATGGTGGTAACAATACGGGTGTGAGAACTTTTTTTTTCCAGAACCAAACAACTGGTGTTCAGCTTCCTTTCGCCTGATAATATCAAAGCAAATAATGCCTAGTTTGTATAAGAGAATTTGGAGGGAAAGGGAGAGATTTTTTTTTCACTTGTTTGGATATAACATGGGAGAAGGGCAGGAATGAGATTCTGAAAGATAATTTTTCTTCCCCTCTTAGTTTACGAAAGCCCTTATCCCCCCTCCTTTCCTTCACTTCCCTATTTTTCCCTCAAGTAAGATGACATACCCATGCAGTGACAAGTTTATTCTTGTTAACCTTTCTGCACTCCCCAAATTATAAATTTTGATAATGTTTGTCATCTTACTGTAGATTTAGAAGAATTGCACAGTATTATTTCAACTTAGTAGTCACTCTATAGAATTTGCCACGAAACTAAGCGAGGGTATGTCAGTCGTTCTCCGTTTAAACGTACTGCATTTGATAATTAGTGTGTTGTGTCAAATATCCCTTTATATGAACAATAGTGCTGAGTGTATTAATTTCGTAACATTCTTTTCTCTGCAGGGAGCTCTCGCACATTGTCCTTGTTCACTATAGGGAAGTGAAGGTTAGCACTCGAATTTAGTAACTTTAGATATGATACCAGACTTTTAAGAGGTTAGCAGCCGTTATTGACAGCATTTCCATATTTGTTTAGCTGGTCACCTGACGCATTTGAGATAGACTAACTGTGAAATTATCTGAAAATTCTGAAAGTTGAGTACTGCAATGAGCAGAATACCCTGTACCATTCTCAATGGTTTGAAACCTGCACAATCGAACTTCTACTAATCGTCAAATTACTTTGGGAGATGCATTCTTTTATGATTTATGAATGTCTCTGTTCAACTACCCCCTCCGTCGCTGAATAGATTATTTAACTTTGCTTTTCGAGCTGTCTCAAAGTAGCGTACCTACCTTTTTTTAGAATGAGACCACTATCTTCAACACAGTTTGATTAAATTGACTTTCACTCTTGCCGACATGTAACTTTGACCAATAATATCTATAATTATCAACAAGTAGAAGTTATGAAGTCGATAGTTTGAAAATATATATTGAGATGAAATTTAACAGGACCTCACATAACTGTTTTCTTTACTTATAAATTACAAGTGATGGTCAGTGTGGAGTAGTTGAATAGTGCAAAAGTACAAAGTGTGTAGATTAAAAGAGAACAGAGGGAGTACCTTTTTCTCTCCCTATAATATATTTGCCCACTATCTCACATTACATCTGTTTTCTCTTCTTTCTCAATCTAAAATCATTAATTATCTACCACTACATCCATGCTTTTCTCATCATATGATCATATAATATTGTTAAGTATCTCCAATCACTTCTTTTTATCAACAATCCCACCAAAATTCTCCTGTATAATGGTGTGCCATTTTATCTATTCTGCAAGACAGTGATGGGGGAAGTATTATTTTTGAGTATATTGAGAAATTACTTTCAAATTTTAATTAACATATGAAGGTGTAATGAATCAACCTAGGGAGAGGGGCACATTTGGTATTATATAACTAGTTAGTTTTAATAGTAGCTTGAAGAATAAGTTAGGGAGTTAGGGAGGAAATATCTCTATATATAGAATAGAATGGGGAGAGAGAAATTACGTTGAAAAATGTTGAGAATGTTAGAGAGCTTTTAAGAGTTCATTTTGGGGGAGAATCAAGCCTCTCGAAAGCTTGAATATCATTTACATTTTGTGTAATTTCAGTTTATGAATCAAATACTCTTCTTCTTCCTTAATTTCTGCATTAATGGTGTCCAACTTATGTTAGTTCATAACAGAAGGCTATGCTTGCAGCTGTTAATAAACGAGGGTAAACCATAATTCTTCCTCCCTTTTACCCACTAGTAGAAAACACTATATGCAGCAAGCGTAAAATGTGTGTATTTCCACCTAATGTGTGGCAGTTAATTTATTCTCTTCAGAGCCCCTGTTTCTGGTTCTCTTATGGGAATGATATGTGGATTAGTTAAGGACTCCAAATTTGTTGCTGACATCTACATTTCACCAATTATCTCCTTTATGTTGTCATATTATTAGGGCTATAGGACAAATATAAACCGCTCTAAAGAGACTGAAGAAGCTATTATGAATGCCCCAGAAGTTGAACAAATTGTATGCAATTCCGAAGCTGAAAGTTCCATGAATTCAGACCTGCAACAAAATAGTTGTCAGATGCTTTCTCAAAACACTGATAGTAGAAGCCTCAACAGTGGTCAGGCATCAAATTATGCAGATGCTGAGTCAGGTATACTTTCTATACATTGCATGCTTCGTGGCTCTGACAATCCTCATAGAAGAGTTTAAGTATAAAGAAGCATCTTCTGAAATATCGTCAAGAAAAGATTAAATCTCACTAATTGCTTTTCTGAATACTCTTTTGATGTTAAATACTGTCACTTGTAACACATCTTTTATAAGAAAAGCGTCTTGACCTAAGTTGGATACAAACTGATATGATGTGGCATGCTGCGTGCAACCCATAGTCACTGGCAAGCTCAGGACTTCTCTCTTTTCTTAAGTTGCAGTCATCTATATTAGATAGTAAAGTTTCGCTATTTTTTTTTTATAAACTGCCTATATTAGTGGTTCAAAATCGTCTTGAGTTTCCTATAGATAATTGGTCTTGTAATTGTCTAAAGTTATACTTGTCAAAGATACCCAAGTCATTTTGAATATTCATCATCTTGGCTATAGCATTTGTGCTAGCACCTAGTGACCGGATTATATAAGAACCATGAAAAATTAAAGTATTGGTTTTTATGTAAGAGGGTTTAATGAGATTATGACAGAGAGTTAAACAACCCAAAAGGTTATATATTTTCTTACAGGAATATTTGCTTTATAATAGGCAGTTATCAAGCAAAGTCAACCACCTCCTCTCTGGAGATTGATGAAGATAGACAATCAAAAAAACATCAAAAAGAGCTATGGGGATGGCAGGATGTTTTGGAGAGTCATAATGCCAGAGTGCAATCTGCATCAGTAAAACCCTCTATTTTCAATGGACATTCAAATTCTGTGCGTGTCATACCTAAACAAGAAAATATGCTTGGAAAGTGTTTCTTAACAGACCCCTTTCGTGAAAGCCAGGCATTTACAGATCCTTTTGAATGCCCAGAAGAATGGCAGGTGATGGTTTAATAGGCTAAAGCTTGCTTTCTTACTTACGTGATTTTAGTGATAATAAAATAATTATGCTTGCTAGCTGGTGCCATACTCCCATAAATAACTATGGGGCTACAAATAAGTTGTCTTTGCTGTTAGGAGGTCGCAATTTAGAATCTAAAAGGTGAGATCTCAAGAAACGTTGTAGGTATAAATACAAGAATTGCATCCTATATCTTCATCTCTACTTGCAACTCCCTGCTTCTCTCTCTTCCACCGCCGCCGGCGCCGCCTCCTATCTCCCACCTCCACTACCTACTCACCTATTATTGCCACCTTCTTTTTACATTGATTGGAATAGGTAGAATTGAGAATTCCTGCAGAAATCAAAACAAGATTTGACCTTCTTTCCCTTTTCTGTCCTCCACTGTCACCACCCATGTTTCCGCCTCACCATCTCCCTCTTCCTTTTGCCACCACCGCTGCAGTTCAAAGTAATTTTGTACCTTTGCAGTTATCTTGAATTTGAGGTTAAATATATAGAGGCCTTGATGAAAATGGTGATGCTCTTGAAAAAATGGGTGGTGGAATATCAAAAGAGAGAGAAAAACCCTTTGGAGGAGGAGAGAGATATAGAGCACCGTGAATTTGTGAGGTTGGGGCATGGGGCACAGCATGAGTGAGCAGAGCATCAACAGTTTTAAGACAGAGGAGAATTGGAATATGACTCTTTAGGTTGCATTTTGAAATTCTTATTTTGGCTTTGCTAAGTATATGCATGGAACTAGGCCAATACCAAATCCCAATGTTGTGATTCCCAAACATCTATGATTTGGGCCAAATCCAGAATTTCGAATGAAAATCTAGTTCCCAACTAGGCCATAAAACAATTCAGTCACTAAGTGGACAGCTATACACGGCGAAGAGGCTAAATAGCAAACAATATGGACAAAAGGCTCAGGTTTCCAAGCATGCCTGTAAGTGAGTTTATCCTCTCCTAAACAACTACCTTTTCTGTATCTTTCGTCAGAAACAACCTTAAATGACATTTTACCCCTTCAAATGCTACACATGAATTTTTATTCAAGGAAATAATGACATTTTAGGTGGCAGAAGGTATATATATATGTATGTATGTATATATATATATATATATATATATATATATATATATATGAAGGTTGGTTTGTTTATAAAGCTCCTATATTAGGGGATCGCTAATGACTCTTTTACTATGTCAAAATTGCTGTCTTTCACTAAACACACAAGAAATTCTTATAGAACCTGAATCATAAGCAGTCTTCCGATTAAATTTCTTTCGATGACTCATTTTTTCTATGGAACATATGATATTGTGGAAAACTAAAGGCATTTGTCTGTAACCGACGAAGCGAAAACAGTCATATTTGGCCAACAAGTCAATCAATGGCTATCTTCGGCAAGATTATGTAAAAAAATAACTTAGCTGTGAGTATCTTTCGTGGCTATGCTACTCACTCACCTCCGACAGGTGGTTTTAACAAATATATTCCTGTTTCCCTAGCCCACTTCAAGATCTCACAAGCTGTTTTAATGGTGTTCAAGTAGAACGAGAAGCTTTCACCATAAGCTGATGTGTTCTCCATATCTTATCTCATAATTTTTAAAGTAAGAAAATAAGCCCCATATGGTCATGAGATGCTCACATTTTCTCTTCTCCTATGTGTTGTTATTGTTAAAGTCTTTGATATGCTTTCTGTACTTACAGGTGTCTGCTGAGAATGCTATGCATTTGGGCTCAGCTTGTAAAGTAAAAGATGCTATTATGCCAAAGTTACATGAATACCTTGCAACTGATAGTATGTGTGTGGATGGACAGACTATGCATGGTATGGGTCATCTACAAATCCAGTCCTCTGTTGCAGCGTGCAAAGAAGATATATCAGATGTAGAGAGCAATCTGACTGTTGAGAAAAAGTCCAGCCACTTCTCTGCTACAAGAATTCTATTAGATAGACCTGTCAAAGACGAAGTTTTAAATAAGAGTGACAGCTTCAGCCGGTGGATGTGCAAAGAGTTAGGTGATGTGGAGCCAGTCATGCTGTCCTCTGGTGCATACTGGGATGCTGATGACAAACGAAACAATTGTTCCATTCTTCCTCAAGCTGAGTTGGACTCTTACACGCTTAGCCCCTCATTTGCTCAAGACCAGCTTTTTAGGATTACTGATTTTGCTCCAAATTGGAGTTATGCTGGCTCTGAAACTAAGGTATAGTAGCTTCAAATCTCTTCTTGGTATTCGAAGGACTTGTCTGCCGCAGTCTTCTTTTCTTCCCCAAAGTGATACTGCTTTTGTGTGTAGGTTTTAATTACTGGAAAGTTCTTGAAGACTCATCCAGATGCAAGAAAATGTCATTGGTCATGCATGTTTGGTGAAGTGGAAGTACCAGCTGAGGTTATAGCTGATGGTGTCCTACGTTGCTATGCACCACCACATGGTGTGGCTAGAGTTCCATTTTATGTTACATGTTCCAATAGATTAGCTTGTAGTGAAGTGAGGGAGTTCGAATACCGGAATAAATTTATGCATGGATTTGATATGACCTCTTTGAGCAACAGATGTGATGTCCTTCAGATAAGATTTTTCAATTTGCTGTCATTGGGTTCAAGCTATTGTGAAAATAAGCTACTGAGCAATCTGGATAGTAGCTCCGATCTGCATCATGAAATCACTTCATTGCTTAAAGGAAGTGACAGTGAGTGGTCCCAGATACTGGAACTTTCTTCCAAAGAGGAATCATCTCCGGGTGAAGTGAAAGATAGGCTGGCTGAAAAGCTTCTAAAAGAGAAGTTGTGTGAGTGGCTTCTATGTAAGGAAGCTGAAGGTGGATATGGTCCCCGTGGTTTGGATGAGAATGGCCAGGGTGTGCTACATCTTGCTGCTGCTCTTGGCTATGACTGGGCCATTTCCCCAACTATAGCTGCCGGTGTGAGTATCAACTTCCGTGATGTGCTTGGATGGACTGCACTGCATTGGGCAGCATATTATGGCAGGTAAGAGCTAGAGCCTAAATAGACGCTGCTGCTTTTTTTGATGTGCGCTTTTTTGTTCATAATCCAATTTGTTTGTGTCTTACAATTCTTCCTTTTGCTATTTAATCTGAACTATAATACTAGAGCGCTGAGTTTGCAATTCTAATTAGATTTCATCTTTTCCTATCCCACAACTAAAGAAATGGAAAAAGTGCTGTTGATTGCGCTTTACAAACAGATAAAAAGAAGAATGCACTTTCTGGATAGTTTAACAGGACATCATGTTAATCTCTTGCAGTTTTCAGTTTTTCCCCCTTTTTGTTTGAATGCATTCAGGTACTTTCTGCCTGCTTAATGGTTACAAAATTCTATCTCATTCATTGTCCATCTTGTCTGTTTTTGGTGTAAAGGGAACGTACAGTTGTTTATCTCATCTCTCTGGGTGCGTCTCCTGGCGCATTAACAGATCCTACCCCAACATATCCATTGGGAAGAACATCTGCTGACTTGGCTTCAGAGAATGGCCATAAAGGGATTGCTGGCTTTCTGGCTGAATCAGCCTTGAGTGCCCATCTTAAATGTTTAACTTTGAAGGAGAAACTTAAACAGGATAGTGCCGTAGAGCCACCTGGGATGACATCTGTATTAACTGCCTCAGAGCGGGTTCCTACCCAGGTTAGCAGTGGAGATAATCATGGACTATCATTGAAGGACTCGTTAGCAGCTCTTTGCAATGCCACTCAAGCTGCTGCTCGAATTCATCAAGTCTACAGGTCACATTCTTTTAAGAGGAAACAGATGAAAGAGTTTGGTAATGATAAAATGGAAACATCGGAAGATTATGCTCTCTCGGTAATTACTTTGAAATCCCACAAGCAGGTTCGTCATAATGAGCCAGTGCATGCTGCTGCCGTTAGAATACAAAATAAATTTCGAGGTTGGAAAGGTAGGAAAGAGTTTCTTACACTCAGGCAGCAGATTGTCAAAATCCAGGTCAGCAATCTATTTCTTCATTTGTTTCTTTGCAATCTGCTATGCACATATTCGACTGCTAATATCTTTAATTACGTATTTGTGAGAATGATAGACCATAGGACAGTTGATATTATGAAGATACACATTGAAAAAAAATTTACAAGATCCTAAATGACAATTTTTTATTATATGTCTGTAAAAAAGTACGGCCAAAGTTTACAAAGTTTGATCTTGAAAAAGAAGAAGTGTTAGAACTTAGAAGTAAAAAGGAACAGAGGGGGCATGATACATGGCTTATTAGTGGTCCACCTAATTTTCTGTTCAATATTTTGTTCCAGTCCTGAAATTATGCTAAATTTCCATGAAAACAGGCACATGTTAGAGGACACCAGGTAAGGAAACACTATAAAAAGTTTATATGGTCAGTTGGCGTCATGGAGAAGGTAATTCTTCGTTGGAGAAGAAAAGGAAGTGGATTACGGGGGTTTAAATCCGAGTCACTGACTATAAAGCCAGAATCTGAGGGCACATCTTTAAACGCAGATGACTATGATTTTCTCAAGGAAGGTAGGAAGCAAGCCGAAGAAAGGCTACAAAAAGCTTTATCCAGGGTAAAGTCAATGCTCCGATATCCAGAGGCAAGAGACCAGTACCGCAGGCTGCTTACGACTGTGACAGAGATCAAGGAGATGAAGGTAACTGAATAGTTAAATCAGAGCACCCCCTTTATTTCCAACTACATAAATTGGGTTGCAAATCTTCTTAATATAATGTTTTTGCAGGATGGATGTAGTGGTGCTATTGATGGGCCGGATGCAGCAGCATCTATGGGTGATGACATGGTTGATCTTGATACATTGCTGAATGATGACACCATGCCATAGGAAAAAGCAACAGACATCTCTATTCTTTAATGGTGGGTCTAAATACCTAATTGATATGCATGTAACAAGTACGATAATGACTAAAATGCCCTTTTTCAATCAACAAGGGCATATGGTATTATTAGTCATAATCATAAAGGGTATTCTAGTCAATACCTTCACGTACAGTAAGTCTAACTGATAAGAGATTATTATATATTCGTTCTCTAACATAGGTTATTAGGTTGATCTCGTACCATCAATTATTGTATAGCTCCGCGCTGAGAGTTAGGGTTATCTGTATAGCTTACTAATAGCCTTAAAAATTAGGTCTTGAGTATATGAAATACCGTTCCAATGCTAGACGCAAAACTCTTACTGCAGTCTTGGAAAATGTAGCCTAGCTTCAAGAGTCAAGACATTAGCAATGGCAACACAAACGAGGCTTTACTAAGCTCAGAATGGCAGCACAAACGAGGCTCGACTTTTCAAGTATATAAAATAAACATTGAACCAGAAATAAGCACTACTCCTTCAACCAGTATGACAGACTGACAGTAGCTCGGCAAAATGCAACAAAGCCCATTCAAGGTGACACAGAAATGGGTGTGCCGTGTGCCTATCCTTGGAGCTACAGCGAAAGAAGCAATGAGGCCAAAGATAATATGGGATGTACTGATGTAGGTACATCAATATGTTTTTTTTTTGTGCCATTAAAAAAAATGTTCTTTTTTGTTTCTTTTTTGAAAATTATTCAGTATAGAAGGAATGAAGATAGGTTAATCATTGAAACAAATATCGCGCCTTGAGCAAAGAGAGATTTCTATCTGTTTGTGCTTAAGTGGCTTGAACAGTTGAACTCTTTCATCAAGCGATTTCTTAATTCAGATCAACTAAATTTACCAGTAGTATTCAGGATAGAAATGATTATGACTATGACTATGATGTCAATACATTTTACTAGGAACGGTAACAATAAATGCGTAACTATAGGTAATTTTTAGACCAAAGAAAAGTTTGTTATAAGTGGCGTAAACAAATTGATAAAGTCCTCACAGCTATGAATATATGGGACAACATACTGCGGAGTGGCTTAACAGCTAACTATTGACTTGCTAACACCAAATAAAATTAACTCAGTTGCCCTTACTATATAAAACTACAATTTGTTTTAGAGGTAAACTCAATCAAACAAAAAAATAACTACAATTCGATTTAGTAAGGACAACTTTGTATTTCATACCATGTTAACAGCTAATTCATCCTACAAAAACGCCACTCAGCACATTACCAGCTTAGGATTCTCAACTTTTAACCTAACCAAAGATACAAAAAAATTTAAGTTTTTGCGAGAAACTACCTTATAAAAATTTTCTTGTCCCAAACTATCTTTAACTTTCAAAGTTTGCGAGAAACTACCTTACTTTTTCCATTTTGTTGTTAACAATTACCTTATGCCGGTTTTCGGGGTTGATTTTTTTTTTTCGGTTCAAAATTGTGAGAGAAAACAAAATTACACTTATGGAAATTGCTTGAGATTCAAGGAGACTTAAATGGTGATTGAGAGGGTGATTGTTTCAATTTTAGTTTAAGTATTAGAAGAGGAATTTAATGGTGGATTGGTGGTACAAAGTATCAACATAGATATGAGAGAGAGAAAACGCACAAAGAAATGGGAAAAATAAGGTGGGGAAAATGAAAAAAAAGGATTTGAAGAGGTCAAATGGTATTAAGTGACATTAAAAAAATATGGGAAAAAAAGTCAATGTTGAAAACTAGCATAAGGTAGCTGTGATTTGTGAACAACAAAATGGTAAAAATAAGATAGTTTGGGACAACAAAATTTTTAGAAGGTAGTTTCTAGTTTGGGACAAAAAATCCTTATCAAATGAAATGATGTCCATATCATAAAACATTAGACTTGCCCTCTCCAAAACAAATAAAATAAAAAATAAAACATTAGACTTGCCTAATGGCTTGCAGAATTACCAATCTTATCCCAAGTGGCCAACCTGAGCTACTTCTAGCAGCAGAATAATCAATATGAAGATTATTAATCAAGCACCATTCCATAAACCTACTAATGTAACCAAAATAAGATTGATTCGACTGCTATGGAAAAGTTGGCTGCTAGTCTCATACAACTTATCTGCCGGAACAAAATTCACATCAATTAAGGTTACAAAAATTGGTGGAAGAGTTGCCCACCACCATCATATACACTGTTATTTTCTTGTATCCCTCAACCGAGGGTCTTCAACGTTCCAACGTCCACCTGTACAAGCCACTAAGCCAACCGCCTATGCAGTATACATTTCCACAACCTAACCAATGATATCCTACTTCTCCCAACGGTTGAAGGAAAGAAGAGGAAACAAGGGATTCAAAAAACAAAATTTTGGAATTAAATAAACTCCTAAAAAATGGGGATACTATGCCTAGCTAATGCTACTGTGACCAAGGGACTCGTAAAACAAAATATACCCATGGTCTGTGTTACTAGAGTATTCCTGTGCTGACCCGAAAAATGTCTGGACCGCTGACTCATCAATCATCTCCACATTCTCATCATCAAAGTATAACCAATGATTATGACTTTTGACAAGGCTAACATAGTGTCCATGATTAGGGCCACTACCAACATGGACGACAACAGCAAACAAAGAGTACTCTCTATCTGAGTCTTCCACAGTGTCACTCAGTTTTAGCTCAAGAGGGAAGACCACCCGGTAGGATAGTTTCTTGTAGCGACCCAGCTGTTCAATGTACTTAAACCGCTTCAAATGGATAACTAGGACGTGGGGTGGCCTTTTAATCTTCATTCTCTTCTGCGCTTCCTGCAAACTGCCTCATCAATTATCAAGGATTAGCTTTAATTAAATTAAATAAGAAGAAACAAAGATAGTATAAGCAAACAGGTAGGGCTTTTTTTTTGGTGATTGAGATTATTCTACAAGGTCCTCCAAGTTCTGGTTGGTGGTAGGAAGTGATAGAGAGGTTAATTGTATCTAGAGTAAAACTAGTATGTGAAAGCAAATGGAAATAAAACCAAGTTGAGATTCTCTAAGCTTGTTAGTTCTTTTAGATGCTTTGTGACTTATGAGATACCTAGGGACCTTATGTCTCCACTCTCCACTTTGATCCCCTTGGGCCTTGTGCAACAATTATCACTTTGCTCCATAAAGCAAGCCACTCCTATCCTATAGAAGTATGAAGTATATTATTTAGTTACCGTCACCAGACCAGGTTGTCTTCGAACCTCAACAAGAAAAGTGTGTAGTGTCTAGGTATAAGACAGCGACCCTCACAATTTTCCAAAGATCTGACACTCGGTTATCACTGGTGTAGAACGCATCTTTAGCAGTTATCCAAATACAAATCAGATCTGAAAATCTGTTTAGCCAAAAGATGCAAAGTACGGAAAAGTAATAAAGTATCTATAACTTCCCCACCGGGGCCTACCCCCAACCTCCTGAGGCCGACTCCTAGCACCACTGTCGCAGCAGTCTGGTGAATCCGTGGAAGACAAGATAGGTAAGCCGATTTTCCCTGCTGGCTGCTTTCAGTTAGTGTTCATTGCCAAGTGATTGCTCGCTATCTGGCTGATAAGGGTGGTCCAGAAACGCTCTACGTTTGGAGGATTTGCGAATCCCTGTTGCTTATGAAAAAACTTTCCAAGGCCCACCTCACGGTGTCCAAGTTGAGGAAGATAATCCCCAGTCTCTCTTAAATAAAGTTCGCCAAGGCGATCTGGGCAGGTCAGCCGGGCTGCTGCGCATGCGGCCATTTTTATGGTAAGAGACTATGATCCAACTACTCCCCCTAAAACTAAAAAAAGGATCTAATTGCATTTCACGCTCCAAATTTTGCATGATTCAACCAATCTTTCTTGGGCGAAAGGGGGGCTATCTCAATCGAATTCCAGATAAAATCCAACTAAAAGATTGTATATAGCACCCAGCATACAGATAGAACAACATGACAACAGATGTTTGATTACCTGCAGCATTTGTCACAGAAAAATTTGTCCTCGGCATTTAAAGTTTCTGTGGAACTGAAATTCTTCAGACAGCTTGTAATTGAACTATTCTGCTCAATATCAAGGCTCAGATCAAAAAAGGTTTCATCCCTTGCTGTAACAGTCTCACACCGTAAGCATCTTGTCTCATTCGTGAGAATTCCCTGATTCAAATTGTGAGAGAAGCCTTTTCAGACAAATATCAAAGCGAGATTTATGGAAGAGGAGGGAAGCAGCAGAAGGAGGGAAGAAAGCAGATTAAAACAGATTATGGAAAGCCATATCAGTCTATCAGATAATACATAATACTTTGATATGAATGTAGCTGGTGTGATTTGTATGTAAACTTGCTGAGGACTCCTCATCCTCTGTGACCATACTTTCTCATCTACTTTTTTTTTTAAAGTGAAATTTCATTAATTGAATGTCAAACAACATCTACAATAAGTATTAGATAAAAACAAGATATAATCAAACAAGACAAAATCAAATTCGTCTTCAAAGAAACTACAATAAACCAGATCGAGCAATACAGCGTATGAGCGCAGCCCCTTGTATTTGTTGAATCAAACAACTATTGATGGGGAAGTCTATCATTCTGACATAGTTTGCTGAATTTTCAATACCTTTATGTTGATGGTCTTGAACTTCAACTAATAGGAACAATTTCCCATACCATTTTTTATACTTCTACATGGGAAGAGAATAAAACCAAACTCCAAACTCCCATAAAAGGACATAAAGAACCCAAAAAATGGGTAGAAAACTCTCAAAAAGAGAGAGAATGGGAGATTATTAATAACAAAAGCAATAAAAACTAGAAGAAAAACGAAGAATTGGGGGCTTACCACCATCAAAATGATGATGGCAGCCCCAAACTAGAAGAAAAGGATTAGGGTTTTTGTAGGAGGAAGAGGAGAGAGGGGAGAGGAGGAGGCTAGGGTTTTTATTATCTCATTTACTTAATACCTTTTTTTCAACTTTTTAAAAAATGCAAAAAGAAACTCATAGCATGATGTAATGTTGTGCATTATCACCCAAAACGCCGATGTACTTGAAAAAATCACCTGAAAATTTTTGTGTACCCAGGTTACGAAGGGTTCCTTTTGAGAGGCATTGGCCTGAGCAGTACTTGGTCCATTTGCAACCTTTTCAGATGGCAAGGTTTCTTGGTCGCTTTTTGCAGCCTGAGCTTCTTTTTCCAGTATGTCCACGAGTTCATTCAGCAAAAAGTTCAGGAATTCATGGGCATCCTGTGCAGATAAGCAAAAACCATATAGCTTGCCTATTATCATACAAGGGATATTTCCTACAAATATTACTATAGCAGCAAATATAACAACCTGAGTGAACATCCACAAGAGATACCAAAGCAAAGAACAAACGTCTGAATAACAACAAATTGAAAGTAAATATGTCAGCTAATATAGAAAAGTAGTACATAATTTCCAAATACGCGCCTGTAATGCCTATTGATGCCTGGACCAGACATGAAGCTAACCAATTCTCCACTCGACCACTCCCCATACCATCTTTCTACAGCTAACTCATTCAGAAGTCAGCATGTAATAGGAGCACACAATTAATGATCCTCGTGAAGGAAGCAATACTTAGGTAAGTACTGTTCTTTTAGACTGAACTAATGTGAACTTAATTTAGAACTGAACTGAACTTAATTTGTCCGAACTGAACTTAATTTGTCTGAACTGAAATGAACTAAAAACATGAGAGGAATCTAACTGAACTGAAGTGAATTTTTCCGAAATGAACTGAATTTATCTGAACTGAACTAAATTTCCATTAATGCAGTCGAAAAGAACAGAGCCTTACAACACAAATGAGAAAAATATGAATGAGGGGAAGAAAAACCTGATGCATATAACTGCGGAAAAGCTCATTCTGCTTCTTCAATCTCTGGACAAAGCGCTTTGGAGCAATGACCCCTGTTTTCTTCTTTTGTGAACTTATCTAGAATTCATAAGATATACTATTAGCGGTTCTCAGAAGCTAAAAACCAATTCAAAATCATGCAGCACAGCCAGTCACAGCAAAAGGTTTAAAGACATAAAACGTCAGAGAAACATGAACATTGGCAACTTCAAACCCTAGTAAAAGAGACTCCAACCAAATAAAAAAGAATTGAGATTAAAAATCATTAACAGCTTGCTTTCTCAAAGGTGAAATGTATTTTTGTATTTTGGTACCATTTTCTGGTCAAGATTGCACAACTGCGAAGGCATCGATTACATTTTTTTATACTAAAAGCAAATAGAAGCATTAGGCAGAAAGGCTCAATCAATTCCGGAAACATTTATACATATTACATAAGCTACGAAAACAGCTTGATTTAATAGTTCTCCATCTAAGATTAGTATTAGTGACATAATTGAAGATAAATAAAGTGTGAGCGTATGTAGGAGGAAGTGTCATTGCGCACATTTAAGAGAAGTGGCACCACACCTCCACGTAAGTTAAAAGAACAATCTTTGAAACAAAACAAAGAAAACATGGTTTGAATGAGCAAAACAACAAAAAGCTGAACGTATAAAGCTTCATATGTTTTACTCAAGGTCGGTCACATTGTGAGATGCCCATCCAAAAAAAAAAGAAAAAAATATGTAGTCTTTACCTGAGTAAAGAGATCAGCCAAGCACGTCAAAAGATTCTCTTCTACATCAACAGTACTTTTGTTACTTGAGTAGTAGTCTAGCAACTGTTCTCGAAATGAAACGCAAAAATAAAGTGCCTGCAAATACCCGCATGAAAATTTAATTAACAAACTGAAAATCATTCTATAACATGATAGCATCCCAAACTAGAACTCCGAAACCTATACACTTACTGATAAATATCATCATGCTAAGCTCAGAATTGCCCAGTTCACTCCATTTATATCAGTAAAACAGAAAATAAGACAATGTAGTTCCTATGAAGCATTTCAAAGTCTTCCCTTAGCCAATGACTACCATTACCGAAGTGGAATATATAAGAGGGTTATTGCTTTAGAAACACTAATACCTGGATACATAAATTTCAGCCATGCAACTGAGATATATGTCCACCAAGGCACCAACAAAACTATCAAAAGATGAAACATTACTCTTTGGGTTTCTTTCTAATGGATAAACTTGTTTTTCACAGTCTCCAACCCATACCTTCAACCTTAATATCTTTAATTACATATTCCCAAAATATTTATAAAAAAGGAGATATTTTGAAAATATACATTGAAACGAAATTTACCTGACCTCACATGATATTGTTTTTGATTTATAGTAGTGAAAACTTCTGGTCAAAGTTTTTGAAGTTTGATCACACAATGTGTAACCATTAATCTTTCTTAAAAAGTAGCAAGACTGCTCGAGAGATGGATTATCATTAATAATGATATTAAAAGGGCCCTCAAGAGTGTAAAAAGGTAAGAGTTTAATGTCCAAATTAAAAGAGACTTCTATATATCAAGTTTTTGGAAGGGTAATTAAAAAAAATAAACTATAAACAACATGGGAAGCCATCTATCATAATAATTTTCCACAATATGCATCATATCACAGTGCGAACACCATCAAAAATCTAAGCCATCACAAGGCAATCGCATTCCAATAAACCCTTGCTTAGAGCGCCGAGACTAATCTGACGCTATCAACCATACTTTCCCATATCTAACGACTAACTAGACATGAAAGCATGGAAAATACTGAAAAGGGTGACTAGAAAGCACGGAAAATACTGAAAAGGGTGACTAGATGTTACACAAAAAGTTGGGATTGTTGAGCTTTGTTATCTTCAATATGGGAATATTAGATAAATTCGTTCTACTTTAAGGGCTGACTTGGATTGAGGTAATGTATTAAGGGGGTAATAGTTCGCTTTTGATTTATCTCTCCCTCCTTGTATCATGACTATTATCTACATCATATCTTCTACTACACTAGTCTAGGGGAACGATGGGTAAATATCACCCCTAGAATGAGGATGTATTTCCCCCATTCCTCCCTTGTCCTTACAATAACTACCCCATGCCATCTACCACTACCTCCATCTACTTTTATTCTCTTCATTTTTTCTTTTAGTACCCCCTTAATACAAACTCCCAGTTCAAGCAAGAAATAGAAAGTCTCTGTAAAACAAGGGAATATATAAACATAAAACATCCTCTCCAGACTTATGGAAAAACTAAAATAGAGCAATTACAACTTTACTGATGTTCTTTCAAGGTCACTAGGATATGGTCAAATTCTGTATGTTAATGGTCTCTACAGTTCGGCATGCATATAAATTTAAGTACAATCTCTTAAGAAGTAAGAGGATGATATTTCCAATTTATTACATTCTTTTCCTCCTCAGTCCTCACTAGACCCTATAGAAGTAATCACTGACCACTCTATCTCTACCTTAGGAGCAGCTAATAAATGCATTGCCTTAGATTTCGGTTTTTAGAGACGAGTGACATTACCGATAATGGATATTTTGTCTTTTTGTCGTAAATATAGCAAATCCTTGATATAGGAAAGATGTGTAATCTCATATGTTACACCACCAATATTATTCGCGCCATTATCTTGTTGAACTTGCATGTAAGTTATGGAGTTACATTATGGAATATACAAAGGTGTACAAGTACATCCTTAAGTTTCACGCATGGTTTAGTAGTGAACGTAGTATTTTTCGAATATGGAATACACCGTGTGGTATCATTTTGTAGCAAAACATGATCTATTAGTCATGGTATCTAACCAACGGATTTAATATCCAACCGCAAAAACTTTGCCAAAGATTTGGGGCCATACTCCACTGTAACCATACTCCATTGTGAACTTGTAAAGAAACGATTGAAGTAACAAATTATCATAGAGGTACAAGGAGTTTGGTAAGAAACACTTAAGTCAAGAATTAAACATCCCCAGCTAGGAGGCAGGGGTATCTACTCAAATTACACAAAACAAAATTAAATTCACCACATCACAGTCAATGTGCAGCGCAAAAACGCTTCTCATACAAAATCGGACTGCAGCCAAAGTAATTAAGATTATAATCTTGTAGCTTGACATGAATAGGAGCATTAACATCCCAAAGATTCAAACCAATCCCAAACCCTAATCTTCTAATGGAGAAATAACTAAAGTCAATGAACCAGAGTGTTGGACAGATCTTAACATCACAACTTCATAACAGCCCAACATTCCACCATCACCTCTCTCCCCCAAGTGCTTCTCGATCATCCTTCTTTATACCAGGAAATTCTCATACTTCTATGCTTAATCTAAATCAAATTACTCTACTTACCCATCATTCTCACACAAATCCCATAAAACAAAATCAAATCTTTCATAAATCCCACTAAGACTGGGACAAAATAAAACATACCCATATTTAAATTCCACATACCATAGCATAAAATTACATGAAATGTATTAGATTACAAATATAAATAAAAAAAATCATGGAAGAAGTAAATAAATAATTATGGGTAAAAAAGAAAAATCAAACCTGTAAAACACTGTTACAATAACATGTATTTCCAAAATTTTCGAGGCCGAAATAACGCTCACCCTCAGGAAATTGTTCACCAAGAGCTTTTTCGAGCTTCGACCCTGCTGCACCCATCACCTCCTCATTCAACACACAAACACACACTTTCTCTCTCCTCTCTGAAATTAGTGCCCTGTTTGGCTGTCAAAAGAAATTTGTACAGGATGCATAAAGGCGATGCCGGGAACAGCTTGAATTTGGAGGGTAAAAGGACGTTGCTTTTTTCTTCAATGGGTACCAAAATTTTTACATAAAATTGAAATTTAGTGAAAATGTTGATGCAGATAATTTTGCAATGTTAGGTTTGCTTTCATTATGAGGAGGAAATGGGCGATTTCTTTGGACCTCTGCTTTCCGCAAGTGACGTTGATAAAAAAAAAAAATGGGTATCCTATATTCCTATATGGCAACAGATCTCATTCCATTAATTGAAGGATCTTTTTTTCCCTTTATATTTGTTTTTCTGTTTATACTTTCTGCTCATTATAGATTTATAGGTGCCCCTTCAAAGGAGAAACATCAATGAGTTTTTCCCAATTTTGAATTGAGTATATATAAAAAAATGCATATATTTTAGAATAAAATAAAGGATGTCTAAAAAGTTATTTTCATAAATCACCAAAAAATGTCACTTTGTATGTAAATCGAAACAAACTTGTAGTTTTTTATACGGATATAATAATGCATTCATAAAATAAGATAATTTTTTTTGAAAAAAGAAGAAGTTAATACAGCTAGTGCACACAGTCTCCGGCATTTATATGATGCACCCACAGCACACTATATGATGCACCTTGTGAGCAAGTTCGTTGATGAATTTGCTTTTTAAGAGATAAAAATTAAACTTCAATTCATGAAATATTCCCCTTCTTTAAAGCATAATTAAGCTTGGTTGTTTTTATAACAACGAGAATGCCTACTATTTAGGAATGAAAAATGAGTAAGAAATAAGAAATAGCTACAAGTTTAGCTAATTAGAATGCTTACTAATCATTTTAACAGTCAATATTTTCTGTATAAATCTATGACTTATATATATTGAAAATGAATCTTCTCTTTTATACATTGATTTATTGTAGTTGGTTAATTGATGAACCTACAACTCAAAACTGCATCTACACTTTTGTTTCAATATGAGGTTCATTGATGTATTTACATTATAGTTTCACCTGCAAATTAACTTTTGTAATTTCACAACTGACTATAGAATTACATCAATTTTAAGACTCCAACAATGCTTATGTGTTGTGATATATATCACTTACTGATTGTTAAGGATAGTTGTGAAATGACAAGTTGTGAATAGTAAAAGTTGTAGTTCCAAGGCATCTCAATGCCCTAGGAAAGGTCCCAAACCAAAAAATATCACAGGGACTAAAAAAGTCCCAAAATAGCCACGCAATAACCAAATGTAAAGGCTATACATGCTCTCCAATAATCCTACGGCCAAAACACATAACCCATGAGATGTATCCTTCGGTCATAGGAGGCCATTTAAAAGCTAGTCCATGTATAATAACGGACAAATGTATTGTGGCCTTCAGAGTTAATTCAAGATTGAACTTGAAATATACAAAAAAAAGTTTAAAAGGTATTATAAGGCGATGTAGAAGGTCTCGACACACTCGAGTTTCGTCTTAAGGAATCATGAGACCCTTGAAGAGATCCTAAACTGCAAGGTCCAAAAAGTCCAAAAATAGCCCAAAATAATGTAATTTGAAGGTTATAGCATACAATTTTTGGACATTTTCAAAGCCCAGGCAACCAGCCCCTTATGATGCACTCTAAGGTCCTAGAAGGTCATTTAAAAACTAATTCTTGCCTGAAAACGAACATATTGTAGCCTTTCGAGCTATTTTGACTTGAGCTTGAAATATACAAAACAAGTTGTAGGGTATTGTAAGGCAATATAGAGGATATCATCTACATGAGAGTGGTTCCAATGGCCAACACATCCCATAACCCTAGGAAGTTTCTCAAACAACTAGTAGATAGATTCACAAAAAATCCAAAACCGACCTTGAAATAATCGATTTGGACAGTTATAATAGATGCATTCGGACATTCTTAAGGTTTGGGCAACATACCCCTTAAGGAAGGTTGTTTGAAAGATAATTCATGCCTAGGAATGCCTAGGAACGACCATATTATGGCTTTTGAAGCTATGTTGGGGTTGGACTTGAAATTATAAAACAAGTTGTAAAATATATTTTAAGGCAATGCAGAGAGTTCCAACTAGATGAGAGTAATCCCAAGGCATCTCGAGGCCCTTGAAAAGCTCCCAGACAAAAAACATTGTTGGGTCAAAGAAAGTCCGAAAATAGGCTTGATTTAGCTGAATTTGAAGGTTATAATACACGTTTTCGGACATCTTTGGGAATCGAGCAACAATGGATGAATATTAAGGTCATAGGAGGTCATTTAAAAGTTAATTTATGCCTAAAACGGTCAATAGATTATAGCGATGATAAATGATGACAGGGTACAATAACTGATGCATCATGGTATAGCTCTTACGAGCAGTGGCGGATCTTAGATTTTAGTTTCAGGGCTTCACTGATAGAGTAAGAGGATAGAAATTTGGGCTTACTGTATCAACAATTAAAAACAGTTTTAGAAAAAAATAGATAAAACTTCTAATTCTTTGGGGTGTCGAGACTCGATAGCCATCCCTTGGACCATTATAGGTCCACCACTGCTTACGACTTACGAGAGTAGCCTCGGGATGACTGTCGGCCCGGCCCAATGCCAAATAAGAAAAGTGGGGGAAAGAAGAAGAGACACTAAGCAAGGATAAAGAGAAACCTTATCTATCAACACTACAACTACAAGTTTCACTACTAGTCTACCATAGCTCATTAGCTCTCAAAGCAGAGGATAACTGCATAACTGCATAAGCAAAGGGACACACAGGGGCGAAGCAAAATGTTGGCAAGCCACTCTCTCTCCTCAATTCCTTCCTCTTCTAGTATCACCATTCCACCAAAATCCACACTTCTTACTAAATCCTCATTTCATGGCCTTCGTGTTCCCAGCTTCAACCCATCTCCTATCCTCCGCCTCCGCGCACAAGCGCCACCTTCTACGGTGGTAATGATGGCTAAAAGAGAGGAAGAATTGAAGGAAATAAGAACCAAAACCAATGAAGAACTTAACGAAGAGATTTTACAGCTTAAAGGTGAGCTCTTTATGCTCCGCCTTCAAAGATCTGCTCGTGAGAATTTCAAGCCCAGCGATTTTAGTCGTATGCGCTCAAGGGTAATTATTATTACTCCATTTCTTCATTTGGGTTTATGATTTTGAGGGTCAATTTTGAATTTTTTTCTTTTGTGGGTTTGATCTTGTAATTAGGTGGGTGTTGTTATGTTGAATATAGGAAACTGGCATTGGGTAATACTGATATATTTACTTGATTGTTTGCTGTGAATTTTTGGGGTGTCTTGTTTATTGTTAATAGACTTTGTTTAAGGAACAAAATGTAGCTGAGTAAGCGGGGATTTGACACTAACATGTTTGGAAATTGGAATTGCAAAAGCTGTGTAATGTTTGTGGTAATAGTTGAGATTATCTACAGTTTAGATGTTGAGACATGTGGAATTTTTAGTAATTGGTGATAAAGGATGGTAGTGGTAATGAAATTATATGAAAATTGTAAGAAAAGTTGTATGCCAAGGTAATGCTTATCAACATCTAACAGCCAAGTATCTTGTGAAAACATAATAGAGTTGCATTACTATGGAGATTGGGATAGACGTTCCTTACAAAATTATCTTATACTTCTGTTCATTACCATCATTGTCATGTTGTAATATAGTGAATCGTACTACTTATATCCAATTCTCGGTTTGTACTGCTTGTTTTACTTATAAAACGGACAGTACTAGGCTAATGAGGAAGCAAGAGTCATTGTCCTTCCTCTAGCTAGTTCCAATCCAAGTGCTTTTTGGTGTGTAATCTTTTGCACAATACAACTTTAGTAGCGTAGATCCTGTTATAAGGGCTAACAAGCGATGTTACTATCCCTCACTGTTATTGCTTGTCAAATGAGCGGTATGAGATCTTAGTAACTGAATGATTACCAGGTTTGAAGTGGTTACTTGAGCTTTACCCTGACAAGAAGTCACTGGGATGGTAACTCATTTCTTATAGTGACGGGTAATGGAGCTGAGAAAACTACTTATGACTCTAACAGCTCTTCACATGTCGCTTGGAGGGATCTTTATGTATAGGTACCACCGTACCAGTGTTAACTAATTGATAATCCGTCCCACAAGCCACAATCCGAAACATGCGAATTGGTACTTAATTAATGGTACAATGGTTCACTTTTGGCCTACTCTAACAACTAGGTAGCAAATTGCATTCATTTACCTATTCCGCGTACTGAAATGTACCACAAATTAGGTCGTGCTGATAGGCAGGCCAATACAACCTTTCCACGTTGTCTTAGTTAGTAACTCTTACTTAATGCTGAATTGTGCAAACGGATTGTTTTCTGAAACATAGACATTTTGATCAGTACTAGTTCTGATAATTGATAAATGTGGTTAACATAAAAGCTGAGTAATGTAGTTCTGGAGCCCTTATAAGTTGAAGATAGTATAGGTGTAAATCTGCTGTACTATCTGACACCTTTTAGAGGAGTTAGTTGAATGAACCTTGAGGACGCTTGATCTGGAATTTCAGGATGAGAAAATGAAAACTCATCTTATGAAAAAACACCATTCTAGAATTCCCTTTGCCTGAGTGTTTGCTGTTGTCTTTACCTTGATATCTGAATCGACATCTTATTTCCCCTCCTTTTGTTTGACCGAAAATGTTGCATAAGCAGGTAGATTTGGTTGCGTTTGGAGAGATAGTGAGAAATGTTACCAAGGGAGAGATCATATTTTACAGTATGCTGCATATATGGGAGTAATTGTGCTTCCTAGTAATTCATGTGCCATTTTGGTTTTGTTTGAGGAGATATAGGGAGAGAAATATGTTTGGACTTCGGTTTTGCGGGTATTTTCTTCCCCCTCCCATATTTTTGCAACAGTGCTGCTCTATGTGATTTAGGCATAATTTCCACGATTTTTGTACAATTCATCCATTACATGTGTTATTAGTGGTAAATATCTTGTGCAACATATATCGAGTCCTAAACTGAATGTTGTGTTAACAAAAATCTTTCGTCAACATTAGGTTGCACGCATGCTTACCGTAAAGAGGGAAAGAGAGATAGAGCAAGGAGTTGGCAAGAGGTTGTCGAGGAAGCTTGACAAGCAGTGGAAGAGAAGCATTGTTGTTAAGCCACCTCCTTCACTCAAGAATTTACAAGTAGAAAAGGCAAGTGCTGAGGCTGATGAAGCCTCCTGAGCTTAATATTTGTTATTAATGTATTCATACTAAAGATTTTTTCTAGCCATCTGTGGTAGGAGTTTGATTTCAGTATCTCAATCGTCTTTTCTGTATCACACTATCCATCTGTAAATTTTGGTTCTTCCTGTTCTCCCGTGGTTTTTCCTTCCTCTTACAGGTTGAAATCTAGATGTCATCAACATGAAAAGCTGTACTGCTGTAGTATCTGCATGCATTTTGCTCAAACTAAAATATGCAGGCTAATAAGTATGATTATAATTTATAACTAATAAGCATTGCAGGAATGTGGTGCCTAAAAGAAAAATGAACTGTCAATGCAATAATATGCGTTGCCAGTGAAGAAAGGGTGTGTTCAGCTTGATGTGTGCTATCTGGAGATATCTTACTAACATTCACAACCACTAGTCACTACTACCAAAAGCAGACCTGGGCATGGGACGGGCTTGAAGAAATGGTGGGCCGGGCCTGAAATTTCCGGAATTTGTCCACGGCCCGGCCCAGCCCACAGTCCTGCGGGCCGGGCTCGTGCCTCCTGCGGGCCTGGCTCGTGTTTTATGTTTTTTTTTTGGATTCTTAGAAGTTTTAGGCTAGAAAACAAAGAAAATGGGTGTTAGGCCCGCAGGCCTTATAGGCGGGCTCGTGCCAGTGCGGGACTGAAATAAATTTTCTTGACCGTGGCAGGCCCACTGAGCGTGCAACGGGCCAAGCCGGGCCGCGTGCTGGCTCGGCCCATGCCCACCTCTAACCAAAAGGATAAATAGAACTGTCGAAATAGGCCTTTATAGAACGCCTTAGGAGCACCTGATCATATAACCTCTGACTAGTCAAGACAATTGGCGCGACGGTTTTTGGAAGACTTGATATGAAGATGATGAGGTTGACTAGGGTCTAGGAGGCTTACCATTGTGAGCCATCGATTTTTTCTTGTCATTTAGGCATGCCTTTTGTTGCTACAGGCATATTGAAGATAATGTGCCTAATTAGCTTGTGAATCATCAATTTTCTCTTGTACGTCATTTTTGTTTAATTTTTGTTAGGAATATTGCCATATTAGATCCGAATCTTGTATAGGTCAACTGAGACACAACTACTCGTATAATTAAGGTCCCCCGGGAATAGGGGATAAGGGTAAAGGAAATTTTATGAAAAACCTCAAAAGTCCTTTATCAAATTTGAAACTATGACTTACGCCTTACCATGAGTTACTCTACCACTGAGTTAAGAATGCCCTTTTAGCCAATTCTTAGCCCTAACCCCAAAATTTTTGTCTCTAGCGAGGTTTAGTTATTATAGCATTGTAATTGTAAGATCCAAACTTTTACCACTAAACTAAGTAATGTTTGGTATTATAAGGAAATACTAGTGATATAGACCAAACTTGTTTTGCTTAGATTTGGTCTTTGTATGCAGAGCAAGTAATTTCTTGTTTTGGATACAGGGGAAGGAATCATGGAGATGACCAGTTAATCAATGATACACGTATGTGATCAGTTTCTGTTTTAACAATCCAAAAATCTTTTTTCAGGTAAAAGTGTAGGAAGTCACCTTCACTGATTATTACATATACCTTGGTTTCAACCGTTCTTACATAGAACTATAGAATTAAGCGAGCGTTTTAAGTAGTTAGTAGTAGGGATGGCAACGGGTCGGACTTGGACATGATTATGCAGAATCCGACTCCGACCTTACAAAAAGTCGGATTTTAAACCCGAGTCCGACATCCGACTCCGATCCGACTTTAAATCCGAACACCTGAATCCGAATCCGATCCGACTTAAAATCCGAACATCCGACTTCGAACCCGATCCGACTTATTTTTCTGCCCATTTTTTATAATAGAAAAGTCTTCTATAATACAATAATCTAATCATTATAATTTTTTCTAATAATCTTATGGAAATCTTATATAGTACAAATAATCTAAATACTATCTTTTTTTTTTCCTAAACTATTAGGAAATCTTATATTCTTGGCATGGTCCCACCATTAATATATTATTTCTTTTACACATCTTTGGCCCACATTCTATCTTTTATCAATAAAAAGTTACCCAACTTTCTCTATCCTCTAATAAAAAATACCCCACCAACTCCTATCACATCTACTTTTTAAATAAAATAACATTTGATAACCACACAATAACTTATCACCTTAAACTACGTGTCCAAACAAGTGTTCAGATCTTTCTGGGTCGGAGGGAGTATTACTATTATTTTCAACAATCATTTCTTCAATGGGAAAATCTTATATAATACAATTGGCTGAAAGTCGAAATCAGGTTATACATAAATAATACATTAATATAAATTAGAAAAAAAGATTATTTGACTTAAAGTCGGAGTCGGAATCGGATGTCGGATTATTTTATGAGATCCGACTCCGACCCTCCTCTGACTCGGAGTCGGACTTTTTAAATGGAGTCGGATTATTTTTTTGTTTGAGTCGACTCGGATTTTTTCCTTCGGAGCGGACTAGGGTCGGATCCGGACTGGATTGCCATCCCTAGTTAGCAGTGTTATCACTATCCAACGTCTAGTGGTAGGGTGCGGTGCATGCCTTTACAATTTCTGCTCACTCCAGCTTATTACGAGTTACGATCGTGGAGTATTATCTATTACTCCATCCATCCCATAATATAGTGCTTGTTTCTTTTTTACACGGTCTCCGAGACGGAATTTTGACCTTCGATATCTTCAATTCCTTATATTAATAAAAAATAAAAATTGATATTATAGAACTACATATTGAGGCGAATCTAACAAGATTCACATGAGTAAGTTTTCTTGTATATATTAATGAAAATATTTGGTCAAAGATTTTAAAGCTAAGTTTGACCTACCTAAAATGAAATAGACACTATATTATGGGACGGAGGGAGTAGTTTAAAGTTGGCAAGGTGTTTTAATAGTGTCCATGGTTACAAACTTACAGTTAGGCCAAAATCCGTGTTATTAAGTGAAATTAGTTGTTGGGCCTGGGTATTTTAATAAGATAAAAAATATTTATAATTCAGGGTTGACTTTTTATCACAAGCACAAGTCATATTTTAATAGTAAGATCATGATATTATAAAGTAACAGGTCACGAGTTTAAGACCTCTTATTTGGTGTTTGGTTCAAGCCATAGAATAGAAAGGGAAGGGTAGCCAGTACCACCAGGAAATGGAATTCGCATAAGTAAATTTTTTGATAAACTTAATTTATCTTTATTGAACTTAACTTAATTTGCTGAAAATAATTTTAATAAATTGAGAAGAATGGACGTAATGGGCTTGAATTATAATCCCAACCTATAATGATACTATAGTTAGGTTAAGTTCAGGTGAATTATTGTATCCGATGAACTTTTTTCAACTCCACTAATTAAATGTATTTTGCTCATTCAAATTGATGGGGATAAACTCTCTAGAGACTTGTTTGGACTCAATTGATCAGCAGCCTAATAAAGGCATAAAAGCCTCCTAAAGCCTGGGTCAGGTGGTAACAGTAGATCCCACTACGAGTTGACCTAATCACAGGAGTCTAGGGATCCACTAAAGGGCTAAAATGATCATTGTCTGAAAAGGTAACATAACCATTGATCCCAAGGAGGCCCATCCAATCAATGTTTCCTATATGGGAATCCCCAACACTATAAATACCAACAGTCTCATCAATGAACATGTATTCAATTCTCACCTAACAAACTAGAGCATATCTCTCTAGATTTTCTCTCTCTACCTCAATCACATCTGACTTGAGCATCGGAGGGGCGATCCCAGAAACACCCCCGGGGTAGTCTAACCTTGTTTTGCAGATGTACGAACATCGGAATTTAGGTGAACGTTCTTGGGGCCCACATCAAATCTCACAACCTATCACAATCCTTAATTTCTTAGCGGAAACAAGACTTTTTTTTCCTGAAACGATCTCTCTAGAGTCTAATGAATTTGTAAAAATTGCGTAATTCTCCCCAATTAGGGAGATATTCTCATTAATCAATATGTACTATATAGGCATCTACAATCCTAATGCTATGAGAAAACTTTATATAATTACTCATCATAACATATTATGTTGACAGAATATACGGAGAATATGTACATATTCTCTATCAGATTCTTAAGTATTTTGGGACATGGGTTAGAGATATTATATGCTTAAGGTTCAGAAATTAGAACTCCTACGATCTAATACTATCATTTAGCAACAGGAATGACTACACTTGTTTGAATGAGTTGTAACGATTTATCTCATCATTTGTCTCTTCTCATTGTTGTTTACATGATGATTAACTGTCAATCTCACAATATTTTACAGTCAATATATATAGATGTGTGATTGATGTCACTCCTTATGGAAATTAAAGTGTGCCAATAAGATTTGTAGTGGTTAGTAGCTTATAAGAATAAATCAAGTTGAGGGTCGTAAGATCTTCATATCAACATCTTCCTGTTTTAAAAGGGGCACTGCATTAACTAATTAATTCTTAATTATCTAGTATTTGATAGTCCCTGCTGTTGAGCATAACCGTTGAGAAAACTGTGACAAACTCATAGAATATAATGGAAATCATAGAGAGGAGTCTTTTACAAGATTAATTAGGAACCGATTTTCTTCCAAAATGATATTATAAATTTGATTGATGACTTTAGTCATGCAATATCATGTCAAATGAAGACCACCTATGAATACTATATACTTCATATATACTACTATATGTATTTCTAAATTCTGAGGAATAAAACAACTTATATAAAATATTTGGTCAAAGTGACAAGGCATTATGAGTTTATGACCTTTAATACCCAAAAGGGAAAAAAAATATACATGTACTCCCTCCGTACCTAAATAGAGTTCCCATTTTTTCATTTTGGTCTGTTTTAGAGTTCCCATTTTTTCATTTTGGTCTGTTTTAATAGATTTACCATTTCCTTATTTGGTATGGGTCCACCTATTCAAATATTATTTAGCTTTCGCTTTTTATTATATTACCCACTTTCCCCTAAACAATAGTATGACTTTATAAAGTGGTCCACATTCTCTCTCCTCACTAAACAATTCATGAATAGTGTATCAACTTCAATTTTTAATTCTAATTTAATACAATTAAGGTTCCACTTATGATTTCTCTTTAATACTTGTGCCCAAAAGAAATGAGAACTCTATTTAAGGGCGGAGGGAGTAATACCGTCATAAAGATGGAATGAGGTTTTAACCCATTTGACTCGCGACATAATACTTTTTCGAAATTAAGTAGAAGTATTAGGGCCGGTTCTCCCCAACTTATTTTCAGTTCGGTTCAGTTCAATTCAGTTAAGTGCAATTCGGTTCAATTCGGTTCGGTTCAGTTCAATTCAATTCAATTCAATTCGATTCGGTTCCGTCGGTTCGGTTCGATTCAGTTCGGTCCTAAATAATAATCATTACTATTAATTAGTTATAATTTAATTCGATTCGGTTCGATTCGGTTCGATTCGGATTCAATTCGGTTCAATTCAATTCGGTTCGGTTCGGTTGAGATTGGTTCGGTAGTTTTATGCAAGTATTAGTTTATCCCTGATATATGTAAAAATAGTAGTGTAAATCTCGACCTCAAAAATTTCAAGAGGACTTTTAGAAGGTATCCGATTGTTCCCCAGACCTCCAAAATAAATTCTCTATCAAATCAGGTTTTTACCTGATTTATTTTAAAGATATGTAAGTATATATCTTGAGTTTCACCTCATCACCTGTCTATATATCTTTGGTTTTATGTTGTTTACTAAATTCATACTAACTAATCCTTCATATTGGTTTTTATGTTGTCAAATACTGATATTCATGAGTATATACAGGAGCAATTGTTATAGTAGTTTTTACTTCGTAGATATTTTAATTTCTTTACATATAATACCAACATTCTTTACATATAATAATGCAAACACACAACAATTTGATTACAAGACACTATCTGTATCGTAACTAAGCTAAGGCCTAAGATGAAGCATCTCATTTGATAGATTACGTATTAGTATAATATTTAAATAATTGGAGGAAAAACGAAAAGAGTTGTCGTAGGTGGGATAGTTTACGTGCGAGTATTGGATGGCCAACAGGCCAAGGACGTCTTTTTGGGATATTTTTCAGCTTAATTTGTGTTACTTCTAGACAAATCAAGGTAGTTTTAATTAAGCATTTTGGGGCCTTATAATACCTTTCTTTCTCTCCCCTAAAACATAAAGATAGAAAGACACACAAAAATGTATTTCTTATTCCATAATGTATTACTGCTTTTCTAGTTTCTAGTATGCTTTATGCTTCTTAGAAATGTGATGTGTATTGAGATTTGGTGCGTTTTTATTGAGGTGTCCTTAAATTTGGTTTTACTTATTTAAATATAGTTGTCAAAATATTAATCCAAGTTAATATAGCAACATAATAAAAAAGTTTGATAGACAAACATTACTTTTTTTTTAGAGGATAGACATATATTAATAAAAATTGTTCTCGAGTCCTCTTATAAGGATTTTTGTCTTCTCTATTGTGGAGGTCTCCTTCTTTTATATGGGAGTTGTGAGTCAGCTTGTTTGTTGGTTTGTAGGTATGGAAAATTGTTCTAATTGGTTAAAGTTCAAGACTCTCAATATGAAAGTATCGGTTCCATTAATAGCTGCAAGATTCAATAAACACAAGGCGCCTACGTTACTTTAGTCGATCTGGTTCATTGTAGTTTCATTGGAGACGAGTTTGATTTAATATTGTTTGATTGTATTTTTTTTTTTAATACCTATTGTAGATACCGTTCGGTATTCAATTAATGAAATTTCTCTTTTTTTAAAAAAAAAAAATTATGTGTATAGAGAAGGATGTCTATATTTGCATGGGCAGCAGAAACAAGAGAAGGAGAACGTGTATGTACGTACGTACGTATGAATGAAGTGCATGAAAATTCTGTAATTTTGTCATTGAGTGTGTAGTGTATCAGGTAGAAACCCAATGAAGCAAGCAAATCAGTTGTTAAGCTGACTCTAACAATCACTATATATATACATCTGATAAACTAAATATTATTTTCCTGACATCATGCATGCATGGATTTCCTCTTAATTCTAAAAATTTATAGAATAAATTAACTACCAGCTTCTTTGGATGTGAGAGCAGGTCCATCCGACAAGGAAGCTGTGTTGAAGAAGCTAAGTAATCTCCCTCTTCTTGTCTCTACACTCTATCTATATTGGAAAATCTACCTTGTCTTGGTAAAAGGTCGTTCACTAGCTTTTTTTTTTTTCAGGATGTAAAAATTGGATATTTTTGTTTCCTTTTTGATCTTAAAGTCCATTAAATGAATGACAATCCTTCAATTTTTAACGTGTAGGGCATAAAAAAATAACACATAAATTCAGATACATTTAACTGTGGATATAGAGAAAGCTAGTTTACTAAGGGTGTCCTGGTGTTTGTTGAAAAGCTTACAACGTAGCCTTATTTTTTTTTTAAATGATCTTGTGGTTTAAAAAATGTCACAATAATGTTTGTACTATTATCTCTTTGTTAATAAATACTTCTTAGAGAGATAACTTATGCATAATAATATCATTTTGGGGCTTGCTAACCAATTCAATCAGTTCAAAATTCGTCTTATGAAGAGAAAAATATTGAGTTTAAATCAATTATTCTCTACTATACCATGAAACTTAGAGATTTAAAATTAAAAACCCTCCAAAAATAAGTTTGGAACGCATGCATGAATATCTGTTAAGCTAAGGGAATTTATCAACTAAGAAACAAGGGTAAGGTTTATTAAAAAAAGAAAAGAAACAACGGTAATTAAGGAGATCAATGGAACACTTCTAAAAATCACATGGGTAAGATTTTTAGAAAGACAAGGATAGACTATTAATAACTACGTAAGATAATTACTGGTAAGAGTTTAGGTCATGACTTGATGGTCATGAACGCTTTTGAGGTAAGGTTTACTTACCATTTAAGGGCGGATCCAGCGTGGGTTCAACTGAACCCACAAAAAACGAAAAATTGAGATAAAAAACCAGTCATAAGCTTCCTTCGCCGCGTTATATCACTGTTTTGATGTTTGGCTCAATGGTTTGATGGGCCGCATAATTACAACCCTCATTGTATTCACGCGGGTTCGATTCCTAAGTCTACGGTGGGCTTTTCAGCTTTTAATTTGTTTCCTTCATTTAATATTTTTGCTTTCTAATATGCAACTTTACTTCTGTTTTCTCTTTTTTTTTTTTTTTTTTTTTTGACAACGGGGAAATTTGCATTAATTAAAAACTGGAGTACAACCTAAGGCTAATACAAGCAAACAGAAAAAACCAAACACTAACAAAACTACATTAACTCGTACAAACGATATAAAAAGAACACTAACTATTAGGTGCCCAGTCCGAAGGAAGTTTGTCTTGAGCGATGGTGGGTGAGGTTGTATATGAGAGGAAATCTGTTGAGAAACACAACTCTGATGGTCTTCAAAGAGAGACTGCCGTACAACTGCTAATGGATCCCAAGGTCCACCAGACGCGAAATCCCAAGGTCCTTGATGAGCTTCCTGGGATTCTCCTGATGTTTTCTCTTTTTGATACAGGTAGAGCTACTTTTTAATTTAATTTTAGTTTACTTTTAGTTTCAAGTTTCGTATAACATTTTTCATCATGTATCTCTTGAAAATTTTCAGCCCAATTAACCCCATTTTTACTCATGTTCTTATAATAATCTCAGTTTTTCCTTATTATGAAAAATACCTAAGTTCGAGTACTCTTATCAGAATAATATGAGCTCTTCAATTTCCTATATAAAATATACAAAATATTGGTGACGTTGTGACGGCAAAAAAGATAAAGAGTTTGGATTATTATGAAAACCATCCCAAAACTTGAAAACAAAAATGGATTATTCAGATCAGAATTCCGTTTCTTATTGTTTTTAAGTACCAGAATTTGAGGGTTTAATTGTCCTTTTGTACATCTATATTTTCGATTACTTAAATACTATATACTTTACTATATACTTCCTCTGGTTTTATTAGTAAACCCACTTTCCTTTTTTGGGTTGTCCCTTCTTAGTTTACCCACTTTTTTTTTCAGTTTTTAGAATGACACACATACATATTTCTCCTAAAACTTTGTGTCTAAAGATGCGGGCAAACTAATAAAAATCGGAGAGAGTAATTGCTAGTGCATAAGCAACTCTAATTTTGATTTAATTTATCTCAGATTTTTTTTGAAATACTCAGAACTCACGTGGGTCAGATCCTGGATCCGCCATTGTAATACCATTCCTTTCAACTTCCAGTAAGTACGAGTGTACGACCTGCAAAACTGGCTAAAGACATGTATTTGTGAGAGATGACAGTTCAATAAGATTATCTTCCTTACCTACCCAAAAGATAAAATAATTAATAATAAAAACATAAATTAATACCCCTAAACTTGTGGGGTTGTAAAAATTGTCCCGACAGCAAACGAGGTACGTTATTGAAATTTTGAGAAAAAATGAGAAAAACAATCCTGCTTGATTTTTCCTTTGTGGCTTTGACTGATCTGTGGGCTGTGGCTTTGGCCATTGACGCGATACTAAAATACTCCTGTTACACGAACTTAGGTTAGAAAGTATGTATCTTAAGGAATAAGATAACGAGTTTCTAGCGTTAACAATGATTTATAAGTAAATGCACTGGTTATAAGTCGAACTACAAGATCTATTGACACTTGTCTGTTTTCTTTTGGATTTTAGGGCGAAAGATGTCATAAAGTCATAACCCGACGCGGCTATGCATTGTTATATAATGAAAACTTGATTTTGAAATTTCTCACTATTGATACTTTTTTGCAGTGCATACATACAGTACTAACGTCTAAAGCCATGCATGTATGATGGATCTTCGAGCAGCAGGTGATAGCATAGTGGTGTTGGCATCACCTTCGATCCCAGAGATCTTGGGATCGAGTCTTACCCCTTGCAGGGAGGGATCCCAATTTTCCCCCTTCCTTGCAAGGGACTTCATCTTACCTTAAAAAAAGAATGTAATGATGGGTCTTCAAATAACAAACGATTTTTAGACAAAATCACTTTTGGTAAATCGATAAAAAGTTGTTTAATCGGTTTTTTCACCAAATACCCCTGACAAGTTTTTTTATTCACCAGATACTCCAACTTTTTTCAAAATTCGCCATATACCCATGACTTTTAAAAAAAATGACACAAAATGCCCTTTTTGTTAACCGACGTTAGTCCTTCGTTAGTGATAAATATATATTTACCATATATCCCTAAGTAAAATAGTAATGCACCAAATACCCTTATTTTTGAATTACTTGTAACGACTATTTTTCCAGTTTTAAAAACTAGCCGTTTGTTTTATGTTGCATTAACTGCTGCCTTTATAAATACATGGATCCAATACCCTTTCGGCCTTTCCTCATCCTTTTGTTATTGCAATTGTAAGGAGTTTTTCCATGAGTTACTCAAACAGTTCATCCTCACAATCTTCATACATAAGAGTACCTAACGCCTATTGTATTTGTAGAAGAAAATTTGCAATACGAAGCTCTGAAACAACAACAAATCCTCAGCGACTGTATTACAAGTGTGATACATGCAACAATTTCAGATGGTGCAAAGGGAGTGTGGAGCATAATCTGAGCAGCCAACATGATTCTCAGAGACATGCACTAGGCAGAGATGAGGGAGAAAGTTTAGAGAACAAATAGATGAAGGAAGAGCTGAAGCATTTGAACAAGAAACTGAAGCAGCAACAAAAACTAGTAAATGCAACAATAAAAGTAGGAGTACTCATGTCTGTAGTTGTAATATTTAAGTGAAGTAATGTAATTGGTGCAAGAGACCAATGTAATGTTGTTTAACAATAAAATAGCATGTTTAAACTGTTGTAGCATCAACTAAAAACCTAATGTAGCAAAAAATCACCATTTCAACCACTTCCTAATGTTGCTTTACAAAATGATAGGCCCTACATAATCACAAAAAACAGCATCATATCCTAACACTGTTTAGGCTTTCTTCTTGTTGGTCTTTGTCTTTTTGGCTTTAGGTTGGCTGGTTGAGGCACTGGCAGCAGTTGTTTCTTTCCTTTTCCTCCCTCTCTTCTTAGTTCCTGTTGCAGCTGATGTAGATCCTTTCTCCTTCCTGGTTTGTGCAGTTGGTTCACCTCCACAGGTCCTTGCATTATGGCCCACCTCTTTACATTTGTTGCACTTAACAGTGCTATGCCTTTTCCCCTTCTTGGCCTCATTAGGACCTCTCTTCCTTTGCTTTTGGAGTCTCCCATCACCTCTTTTAACATCAGGGGAGAAATGAGGGGCAGGTCATGTGCAGGCCAGTGAGATGGATCAGCCATAGAGTGAATGTGCTCCCCATAGGTTGCCTTGTAAGCTGCTCCCTTGAAATAAGGGGACACAAAATCAGCAGCCTCCAATCTCTCATAAAAAATAACTCTCAGAGCATGTTTGCAAGGTATACCACACCTTTGCCATTTTCCACATCCACATTTCCCATCAGCTAACCTAATAGGGAAATTCGCATTCCCATCTCTGACCTCAAATTCACCCCACCCACATGATGTAGCATAGCAAAACCTAGATTCATCACCCCTAGTTTCTAGGACTCTTTGCATAATCAGTGAGCATGTTGTCATCCAAGTCAACTGCTCTATTAAACCTTGGTCCAATTCTCTTCATGGACCAGTTTCTTATGGCTGCACAAACAAGGAACCATGTTAACATCTAAGCAATTGAACCAAGGCAAATACAAATAATTGAGGCCTGATGCACTTACCCTCAAGCAAAGTGAAAACAGGGAGGTCCCTGTATGGTTTAGTGCAGGCATTGAAGCTCTCCACAAAGTTTGTTGTGTTATGATCACAACAAACTAGTGGATCAAAGACATGCCTGGACCACTGTTATGTGCATGACTCCAAACAAGGGACAGCTTCAGGGTTGTATGCATGTATCTTCTCTATGGACTTGTTGAAAACATATTGATTGTATGCATCAGCAGCTATCCATAAGAGTTTGTGGAAGGTTGTCCCACTGTACCTTGCATTTTTGCAGTTCATGTACAAGTGTTTACAACAGACCTCCTTGTTGCTCTTGGGAAGACATCATTGACTGCAGAGTCAACACCCTAAACAAGAGAAAAACAACTGAAATTAGTAGTGTAATAATAAGAGAAAGAATTGACATAGCAATGTAAGAAATGTAAGAAACTTACCCTCATTTTATCCCTGATGAATGTCCAGTCATCTCTGTTGCAACCCTGTTTCTCAAAGCAGATCCTCAGGTTCCTGAAGAAGTATGTCAAGCTGGGAGTACTCTCATTGTCAACAATGGCATATGCAATGAGAAAAATCTCATTTTTGCCATCAATACCTAAGGCTGACAGAAGTATGCCCTTGTAGTAGCCACTAAGGTGAGCCCCATTAATGCCTATTAGAGGTCTGCACCCCCTTAAAAACCCCCTAACTTGTGCAGCAAAGGAAAAGAAACATGCCTTGAATTTGGGAACCACATTTCCTGTGTTCCCTGTCCATATAACCAAGGGATATGATCCTGGGTTAGTCCCCTTGATCATTTCAGCATACATTGGAAGAAGAGCATATGACTTATCATACCCTCCATATATCTCCCTTTTAGCCATGCTCTTCACCTTATAAAGCAACCTCTTTTTCACCTTGATCCTAAACCTCTCCATGGCCACCTTTTGTAGGGCTTCAACTGGCACTTCTTGGTTTGCATCAATCTCTTCAGATAGATGCTTGCACAACTAGTTAGAGGACACCATGGGATTCTCTTCTAACCTCCCACATGTTGTGTGCTGGCCCTTCAAAATCTTTATTGCCCAACTGACTTTGTCTGCCAACCTAGTAGCATGTATCCTCCAATCACAACCCTCCATTACACAGCAGGCTGTAAACCTCTGTGTGTCAACCTTCTCAACAGTAATGGCAAACCCCTCTTGTATACAAAAGTTCCTAAGAACATCCATAAACTCCTCTTTGGTTGTAAAAATCAACCAAGGCTCCGATTTTATGGATCCATATGGAGCTTCAGTCCATATTTTGCCATTATTGTAGATCTTATCCTTATTTGAACTACTATCTAAGCAATCCTCAAACCCAAGCTCATAAAGCTCATCAGCAACACATCATTTTCTTCCTCTACAACAAAATCAGAACTGAAAATGTCTTCTTCATCTGAGTCACTTTCACCTTCATCAACCTCAAAATCTTCATCTGATTCACTCTCATCCTCTCTTCCCTCACCATCATTAGTAAATGCATTGCCTTTCCCCTTGGACCTACTGCTGCGATAACCCCTAGAACCACTGCCCTTCTCTTTAGGCACATATGTCCCTAGTTTTTTGTTGTGCTCTTAGGAACTTTAAAACCAACTGGCCTTGTTCTTGGGGTCTTTTAGGCTTGGTTGTAAAATTAGTTTGTGTTGGAGTTTGGGTTGGTTGCACAGGGGTTGTTGTGGGTTCCCTTGGTTGCTCAGGGGATGGTGTAGGTTCCCTTGGTGAGCCAGGTGATGTAGGGTCCCTAAAAGGTGAAGCAGTGGATGTAGGGGGTGGTGAAGGGTCCCTCACAGGCGAGGCAGGGGATGTAGGAGGTGGACTTGGGTCCCTCACAGTGAAGCTAGGGGATGTAGGTGGTGGAGTTGGGTCCCTCAATGGTGAGCTAGGGGATGTAGGGGGGTGGTGAAGGGTCCCTCAATGGTGAGGCATGTGGTGTTTGTTGTTGGGTATGTTGGGGGATTAGGATGGGAATCTCCAGGGCATAACTCTTCCTGGGATGTGTACACCCTCATGTACTCACAGATGCTAACATCATCCACTGAGAGCACATGTACCTCAACTAAAACTAGGTATCTCCTAGCCTCCTCAGGTTCCCTCTCCTCTTCTTCTTCTTTCCTCAGTCTCTCCTCTTCCCCTTTCTGTTTCCTTTCTTCCTCTTCCCTCTCTTTCCTCAGTATCTCTTGCACCCTCTTAGTGTTTTCAGCTTTTTCTCTCTCATCCTCATCCCTTAGTTGTACATATGACCTAAACACTTTTCATGGGTTGTCTGTTTCCTTAACCCACAACTCTATGGTGTCAGTTCCCCTCCCAAAAGTCCATGCCTTCCCTAAATCAGCATCAGTACTTATCTCCATTTTCCTATTAGCCCTATGATTATGCACCAATATCCTAAAGGCTTTGGGGAGATATACATTCTGTTTAACAGATTCCTCAACAAAATCTTCATATAATCCCATTAAATGACATAAGTTTGTGTCATCCACCCTCACATCAAAATCATGACCATTATAATGGACAAGCAACCAAATAGAGTCCATCCTAAACAAACAACAACAATCACAGCAAAATCTAATTAATTGAACTACCACATTCCACAAAAACAAGAAATTTCAAATTTTTAAATGATAAAAAATAGGTGAATCGCAAAATCAAAATAAACCCTACAACGAACTAACCCTAACAAAACACAATTGTAGGTCAGAAAAAGGTTTTAAGACAAAGAAACACTAAATGAACTTACTTACCTTCAAAGGGACTAGAGAAGATTTCGTTGAAACCCTCTTTTTGAAATTTCAAAGTTCGCGTTTTTAGGTCCTTTGAAGAACACCCACTTCAAGTTTGTAGTGCAATCCTCTTTGTCTTCAAATTTCGCAGCAGTTTGTTTACAAATCTTCGTAGTTGCAGTAGATTTTTTAGGGTTCCTTTGATGCTTCAACACGCATGAAGAACAGAGCAAGAAGGGGGAGTTGAAAGGGCGTGGTTTTTTTTTTGGTAGAAATTTTATGTCAGGTTATCTCCCCAACATAACCATATTGACACCACAAAATAAGGGTAAACTTGTAAATAAACGTTAACGGAGGACTAACGTCCGTTAACAAAAAGGGAATTTTGTGTCATTTTTAAAAAAGTCAGGAGTATATGGTGAATTTTGAAAAAAGTTGGAGTATCTAGTGAAAAAAGTTGGAGTATCTAGTGAATAAAAAAATTTATTTGGGGTATTTGGTGAAAAAACCGTTGTTTAATTGGTAAATTAAAGTTACTTTTGAGTAATAAAACTCAACTTTGATAAGTAAATCAAGTTCAATTAATTTAAAATAAGGGAAATTCTCAATGGTAGGCTTCTATTCTTGAGAATATAATTCTCAATGGTAGATTCAACTTTTTTTCTTCCCATTACGTGCTAGGCCTCAGTTTTCCTAATTTACCCAAATGTAGCATTAATTAGGCTTGAACGTTAATTTCATGTTTAGTTTTAATACTTCTGTTAAGTTTTGCTCTAACCGTGATTTATTTAGGTCTAGACTTTTAACCGACTAACAAATTTGTTTCCCTCCAATTCTAATTTCACTTTCCCTCTAGCCTAACCTCCCTTTCCCATTATGAAATGTGTTGCCTTGTAACTGACACTCACCTTCCTTGTTCTTTTAAAAAAAAAAATTCCATGGCAAATTCATCTTTTAACTCCATTACTGTATAATTTTTTTTCCCTTGTGTATGCATTATATATTTCAGAAGTCAAAGAATAGTGAATCTTTCACTTTATTAGAAAACACATGAAGAGTATGCATACTACCAGTGGCGGAGCCAATTAGGGGCATGGGACTGCACGTGCCCCCCCCAAATTAAAAAAATTTGGTGTAAAAAAATATCTGCGCCAAACACACAAACTTACGCTAACACAAATATCTTGGGCGCCGAGCGCACGCACCCAGCGATGCACGCATGTTTCCTGCACACAAAGCTCTGGAAAAAAAGGTTATAGATAAACCCTACAATATCAAGACATACTAAGTTGTTTGGCTTGGTGGTTTGTTGTATGTGTTATACTGTTATGTTTCTTCAACCAATGTCGCGAGTTCAATCTCTATAAGAAGCATTTTGGATCCTTTTCTCTTTTTCCTTTGTTTCTTTGTTTTTTTTCCTTATTTTGATGGCAATATCTTTTCAAGATTTAAGATTGATATCTTTTCATTTTATTTCTTACTGTACAACTCTACTTTAAAAAAAAAATCACATACTGCTCTACACTTTACATTTTTGTGGATAAAAATTTATTCAAAGAATTTCATAATTTTAGTTGTCCTTTTGTACATCGATATTCTTCAATGCTTAAACAAGTACTACGCAATTGTTACATATTGAAGTTTTAAATCAATTTATCTCGGTTTATTTTTTTCGAACTACTTCGAATACACGTGGGTCAAATTTTGGATTTCTCATTGTGCACCCCCAAATTTAAAATCCTGGCTCCGCCACTGCATACTACTTGATAGCTACTGCATGGTACCAACGGTTTGCAGACCATGTCTCCACTATTGGTTTTTCACATAGCCGATCTGATCATTCTCTATTTATTTATTGTCGCGGTTCTGACATTGCTTACATACTGCTATATGTTGATGACATTATTCTCACAGCTTCTTCCGATGCTCTCAGAAAGTCCATCATGTCTATGCTAAGTGCCGAATTTGCTATGAAGGATTTGGGCCCCTTGAGCTTTTTTTTGGGTATTGCTGTTACCCGTACTTCCCATGGCATGTTTCTTTCTAAGACAAACTATGCAGCAGATATTATTGAGCGTGCGTGCATGACTGCCTGTAAACCGAGTCAGACACCGGTCGACAGCAAAGCCAAACTTGGCGCAAGTACCGGCCCTCCTTGTGATTAGGGGTGAAAGTTATTTGGATAAAAACCAAAATCCAATCCAATCCAAACCAAATTAGTAATTCGGATTGGACTCAAACTATGTTTGGATTGAATTTTTTTACAAATTGGATTTTCAGATCGGATTGAGGGTGATTGGATCCAAAAATCCAAAATAACCGAATAGTAGATAGGCCTTGAATTGTATTATTAGAATTGGTCTTAACAGATTCTTTTTAAAAAGAATAACAAATGGTCGGGCAACCTTTTCCTTCCCCTATTCTATATCTGGCTAACTTCCTAATCACTGTCAAAAACTTTATTTTAATGCTCGTGCCTAAATCCTAATTATGGGATTGTACAAATTAGTTCTACTATCAAAAACTTTATTTTGATGCTCATGCCTAATTTAAATCATCGAAAAAATGGAGTTTTAAAAAATTGGATATTTCGGATCGGATCCAATCTATCGTCTGAAAATTCGGATTGGATTAGTTTGGACTCAAACTCTAATTGGATTGGATTCGGATTTGAAAATTAAAATCAAATTTTGTTCGGATCGGATTGGACTAGGCGTAAGTCCAAACCGTACACCGAACGTTCACCCCTACTTGTGATGATCCAACTCAATACCATAAGTTGGCCGGCGCATTGCAGTACCTTACGTTCACACGACCCGACATCTCTTATGATGTTCAACAAGTATGCCTTCACATGCATGATCCAAAAGTTGAACATATGAATGCTCTTAAACGCATTGTGAGATACATTAAAGGTACTATTGAGTTTGGTCTACATTTGTATAAATCATCAATTGCCTCTCTTGTCTCTTATACCGACGCAGATTGGGGTGGGTGTCCAGACACTCGCCGGTCCACATCCGGTTACTGTGTTTTTCTTGGCGATAATCTGCTCTCCTGGTCTTCCAAACGACAGCCTACAATGTCTAAGTCAAGTGTTGAGGCAGAATATCGTGGTGTAGCTAATGTTGTTTCAGAATCTTGTTGGTTACGCAACCTTGTTTTGGAGCTCCGTTGTCCCATCCGGAAAGCTACATTAGTTTATTGCGATAATGTTAGTGCCATATACTTATCCGACAATCCAGTTCAACACCAACGCATTAAACATATTGAGATGGACATACATTTCGTACGTGAAAAAGTTGTCCGTGGCGAAGTTCGTGTTCTCCATGTACCGTCCCGTTACCAGATTGCTGATATTTTCACTAAAGGTCTTCTGCGCGTACTTTTTTATGATTTTCGGGACAGTCTAAGCGTACGACAACCTCCCGCTTTGACTGCGGGGTGTGATAGCTAATATCTTCATCATTAGCGTAATATTCTCATTATAGCAAGTGTATACTAGGAATGTAATATCTTCCCTTTGTATAGCTTATTAGGTCCTATAATCTAGCCTTTAATCATGCTAACCGTTATACTATTCTGATGTATATATTTGCATTGACACAATGAATACAAATCAAGGATTGATCTTCCTACACTACTAACAATATACAGTATACCAAGGTATGTCAGGATCCATCGTAAAGATTAATATTGACCTACTCTTTGACCTAAATAAATCATGGTTAGTGGGTTTAGGCAAAACTTAACATAAGTATTAAAAATAAACATGAAATTAACGTTTAAGCCTCATTAATGCTACATTTGGGTAAATTAGGAAAATTGAGACCTAGCAATGGGAAGAAAAAAAAGTTAAATCTACCATTGGGAATTCTCAAGAATAAGAGCCTACCAGTGGAAATTTCCCTTGAAACAATGATATATTACATAAAGTATGATATATGAAGCACTAGTGACTCAGCAACATTAAATTTTGTTTAATTTAGTAAATGTTCCTCTTTATTCCTGTTCTACTCGTTGTCTAATATTGCTTGTAGTGACACTTTGTTCCTCCTTTTTACTTGCTTAATTTTTCTTTTTTCCCTGTAGAAATTTCCTAGGCTTTTGATAATTAAGGTTTCTTCTGCTATAAGCTACTTAACCATATTCTAGCTACAATATGGATGGTGGAAAATATTTGATATGGATCTTTTTCTTTCAGTGTTGATATATAGGGACAAAGAAGATGATGACAAGGCCATGCATTGACGAGGCACTTTCTTACAATCTTCAGGTGAATTAAAGAAGGATCCAGGAGTATTATTATTTTACTTTGGTTTTGTGAATTGCTAATTTAAAGATGGTAGAAAATTAGTGAGTTTGCTGCACCAACTTCCCGACCGCTAACCAGCTTTTTCATGAATCGTGGTCAAATGTGTCACATCAGTATATATAATTTCCGTCATTTAATTTTTGATGTTATACTAAATGTTTGAGATACTTCATTTTTACTAGCTAGTTTAATTACGTGCATCTAGACCTGTTGAGGGAAGCATGGCTGCATGGGTACAAATTAAACTTAGAGGATCATTGGTTTTCTCGTCAATATAAATTATAATGCGAGAGTACTGCATTCAGTGAATCAGAGTTTCGAAGCAACCTCTAATTTCTTTAGTCATATAGCAAGGGGATTGAAGGCAATCTGAGTGGAAAAAGGCCTAATTGCAAAAACTTGCATTGGTTGTTCGCTGCTCACACAAGATTAGTAAGTGGGGCCCAAGCGATGCTATGAAAACGCATTGTTTTTTTGTAAGTTTAATGGATAACCATTCTTCAAATAGCCATACTCTTATTTAAGTGGTTTGAAAAGTTTAGGTAGCTCCGTTCTATATGGAGACATATATACAATATATGTAAGGCGGCGTAGTTAGATTAAAATGTAGTTATAACTTATAAATCTAAGGCAAAATTGGCCTCAACGCCCTGAACTATAGTTTGGGTGTACCTAACACCACCAACTATGACTAATAGCGTAAACACCACCAACTACGGGGTGGGGTGCAGTCTGTACCACCAACTACGGGGTGGGGTGCAGTCTGTACCATAACAAACCACCGTCTTCAACAACATTTTAGCTAGGCTTCCGGCCTCATTTATGATACGAAATGTGTGATTTATCATAGAGGTAAAGTATGGAAGAGAGAGAAAAATATCATAGAGAAAAGCTTTCAGTATTGTATTGTATTTCATCAAGTAGAAAAGAAGGAAAGAAAGAGCTACTTATAGTAGCAAGCTACAGCTACCAGCAGAGCTGTAAAGTTAGTTACAACAACTAACTGAGTTTGTTATTACACTAGTAAAACTGAAACTAACACAATGAAAGATATAACAAACTAACTATATACAAGTCTTTATTCTTCATATCCCCCCTTCAAGCTGGACATGTGACAAGTCCACAAGGCCAAGCTTGGAAGCTAGATACTGATGTTGTGGTCCAGGAAGTGCCTTAGTAAGTAAATCAGCCAACTGTTGATGTGTAGAAACATGAGTTGTTTGAAGGAAGCCTGCTTCAATCTGCTCTCTTACATAATGACAGTCCCTCTTCAAGTGTTTAGTCCGTTCGTGAAACACTGGATTCTGAGCAATGTGTTCAGCAGCAGTGTTATCACAAAGTAAAGTAATAGGCAAAGGAACATGAACATGTAAGTCTTGCAACAAGCCTTCTAACCAAACTATTTCAGAAGCTGTACTGGACATGCTTCTATACTCGCCTTCAGAGAGGATTTCTTGACTGTCTTTTGCTTTTTAGTCTTCCAAGACACAAGATGAGATCCCATAAATATACAATATGCACTAAGTGATCTACTTGTGAATGCACAAGTACTCCAATCAGCATCACTATAAGCACAGAGCTGTAGATCACTAGTAGTAGAATAAAATAATCCCAAGTTGAGGGTGTTTTTTAAATATCTTACAACATGTATTGCAGCTTGTAAGTGAGGCTTTCGAGGACAACTAACAAACTGACTCAAATGCTGAGTGGCATAAGATAAGTCGAGTGCAGTCGGGTTAAGATATAACGGCACCGCCAACAAGTTTTACTGTCTGGTCGGGCTGCGCGATAACTCCCCTTCTTCTGTAGATAAGCTTAATTAGTCCCTTAGGAAGAGGAGTAGAAACTGGTTTTGTGTTGTCAAGATTTAAATCTTTAATCACATCAAGAATGTACTTTCTCTGATTATTGAGAGTGCCTGAAGAGTTCCTAATGACTTCAATTCCCAGAAAGTACTTGAGTTCCCCTAGATCTTTAATTGTGAAGGCTGCATCCAAGGCTTGTTTAACAACATTGATCTGAGCTTGTGAGGTTCCAGTAAGGACCATATCATCAACATACACAAGGATAACCAAAAATTCCCCATCCAAGTCTCTAGTGAATAAGGAGTAGTCTTGTTTGGATTGAACAAAACCAATAGAAGCAAGAAACTTACTTAACTCTTTATTCCACTGCCTAGAAGCCTGTTTTAGACCATATAAAGATCGTTTAAGATGACAAACATCCCCTGGCTTAGCTTTATCATAACCAAGTGGTGGTTTCATGTAAACTTCTTCATCCAAGTACCCATGCAAAAAGGCATTATTTATGTCTAATTGACATAAAGGCCACTGTTTTGCAGTTGCAAGAGAGATGATGACTCTAACAGTTGCAAGCTTAGCAACAGGTGAGAAAGTATGATTAAAATCCTCCCCTTCCACCTGTTGATACCCAGTAGCCACTAACCTGGCTTTAAACCGTTCAACTGTACCATCTGGATTAAACTTTGTCTTAAAGACCTACTTAGAACCAATAGCCCTCTTGCCATCAGGTAAAGGTGTAAGTACCCAAGTGTTATTAGTTTCAAGTGCTTGTAACTCTTTTTGCATAGCATATCTCCATTCAGAAAATTGACTAGCTTCTTTGTAAGAAGTAGGATCATACACAACATTGCTATTATGAGACTGAACAACAAAAGATTGAGAAGTAGAAGAAAGAGGAATAGTAGGACAAACAAAATCCTTGAATTTGGAGGGTGGTTTAGCAATTCTGGTAGAGTGAGGTCTTAGAGGAGGGGCAGGCACAATAGTAGTAGTAGGAGTAGGAATAACATGATTAGTGTCAGGTATAGAAAAAGAATGAGAAGAAGGAGCAAAAGTAGGAATAGAAGAATGTGAAGAAGGAGTAGGGGAATGTATGAAAGGTACATTTGGGAATGTATTGTGAATTTGATCAGTAGAATTATGAGAAGAAATGGGAGATGAAAGAATTGGATTATTGACAGGAGAAGAATTAGAATCAGTAGTTTCATGTAATATGGGAGTGTGGAATGAGGCAAGGGATCATCAAATGTAACAACAGGAGCAGAAGATATATGAGGAAGAACAGTAGAATTATGTGAATGCAATGGAAATATTTCTTCCTTAAACACAACATCTCTTGAAACAAAAGTTTTGTGTGTCTCTAAATCATACATTTTGTAACCTTTTTGGCCAAAAGGATAACCTATAAAAAGACATTTTTTAGCTCTAGGTGTGAATTTATCTTGAGTTCTATCATTGTTATAAGCATAACAAAGACAACCAAAGACCTTAAGCATGGAGTAATCAGGAAGTTTGTTATAAAGAAGTTCATAAGGTGTTTTCCAGTTTAGAACAGAAGATGGCATTAGGTTTATAAGAAATGTAGCAGTAAGAAGGCAGTCACCCCAAAATTTAGCAGATAAATTGGCATGAAACTTAAGAGATCTAGCAACCTCTAATAGGTGTCTGTGTTTCCTCTCCACACGCCCATTTTGTTGGGGTCTACCTACAACACTAGTTTGATGGATAATCCCTTTGTTCATGAACATAGACAAACATTGTTCTTGAATAAACTCTGTGCCATTATCAGATCTAACAAGTTTAATTTTGGTTTGAAATTGTGTTTCAATTTGGATAAGAAAAGATGAGATGGTTCTGTAAACTTGCATTTTGTTATGTAGCATAAAAGTCCAGGTGCATCTACTATAATCATCCAAGATGGTTAGAAAATAAGATGCTCCTGTAAGAGATTTGGTTTTATATGGTCCCCAGAGGTCAATGTGTATAAGATCAAACAAATGAGCTGCTCTACTTACACTTCTAGGAAAGGGCAATTTGTTGTGCTTAGCTAACACACAAACCTCACAAAAGAAGTCATTGTCAGGATTACAATTGCATTCAGAGAGATGTTTCATAGTGGACACAGAAGGATGTCCAAGTCTGGCATGTAAAATGGGAAAAGAAACACCAACTGAAGAAGAATTATAAGAATCAGATTTGTTAACAACTACATTTGTAGTAGCAATTTGAGAGGAATAATTAGGAAGAGCAACAGAATCTAGATTGAAAACATTTGTATGATTAAGAAGGTACAAGCCTTTGAATAATTTTCCTATGGCTAGGATATTAGACTGATTGATAGAATAAAATGTGCAAATGTTATGTTTGAATACTACTTCAATACCAGAATCCACAACCAATTTACCAATAGAAATCAAGTTATGCTGAAAACAAGGCACAAATAACACATATCTAAGTAGCAAGTTATCAGTAAGCATAACATCTCCAATTTCAGAAACATGATTTTTACTCCCATCAGGCAAGCCAACCTCAATCATTTTTAACAATTTTCTTTTATTAACCAGCAACTTATCATCAAAAGTCATATGATCAGTGGCACCATAATCAACAATCCATGTATTGTAAGGTAAAACAGAAGAACTTTTACCTGCACAGTTGACAAATGAATGTCTAGAATTTTCTCCAAAAGCTTGTTTCCCTTTCATGGCTTTCATGACCTCTTGCATTATGTTCTGTAACAGCACAGGATCTACACTTCCACTTTTGTTACCAGCAACATTGTCAGAGTTGTAAAGTGTTGGACCAGCAGCATTGAACTCTAAAGGATCATTCTCAATTGCATAATCTTCAACAGTAACATTAGCAGCTACCTTGGAAGAGTTTCCATAAGAGTTGCTATTACCATATTTCTTGTTAAACTAATCAGGAAATCCATTGAGCTTGAAACAAGTGTCCTTAGTATGCCCTGGCTTCTTGCAATACTCACAAATTCTGTCAATTTTATCCTTCCTCCAATCTTTCTTGTAAGAACCTTTAGCATGAAATGGCTGTTTATGTGCAAGAAGAGCACTAGCCTCATTACTATGGTTTAATCCACTAACCTCCTTCTGTTTCTCAACCATGCTGTGCTAGATAGTAGGCTCTATTGATAGGAGGTAATGGATCCATGGCTAAAATATTACCTATGGCATTATCAAACCCACTGTTCAAGCCTAACAAAAACTGCATTAGCTTCTCTTCAGATTCAAATTCAGATAGTCTTTTCAAGAAATTGTAACTACACTTAGATAGAATTCCACAAGTACAAGATGTCATACTCTTTGGGTTTTGTATATCATCCCGACATCTCTTCAATTTGCCATAATAGACCATAATAGATTGATTTTCCTGACGCAAATTATCCAATTCACGTTTCAATTGGTAAATTTGTGGTCCATTTGATTGACCATAACATTCTCCAATTTCACTCCATAATTGCGCAGAACTTTCAACAAACGTAAAATTCTCCCCTATATCTTCATTCATAGAGTTCATCAACCAACAAATTATCAAGTAATCACAACGCATCCATTGATTGTAATTCTTATCAGTTTCTTCAGGTTTTTTAATAGTTCCTTCAACAAAACCTAGTTTGTTCTTAGCTATTAAAGCTCTACGAACATTACGCTTCCAGCTAATATAATTGTTGCCATTCAAATTAACAACAAATAATTTGCTCATAGTTTGATCAGAATTTGAGATGAAAACGATGCACTTACATTGAAATTGTTTCCAGAAAACGAATTCGAGTTTTCGAGGTTCTGATCTTCTTTATCGCCTCCATTTGCATTGATTTCCACCATTTTTGCAGAAGAATTTGAATCGACAAATTCGAATTTGAAGAAGAATGAAGATTACGGAAGAAAATCTAGAAAATTTGAGCAAGAATTGACCGATTCTGCTCTGATACCATGTGATTTATCATAGAGGTAAAGTATGGAAGAGAGAGAAAAATATCATAGAGAAAAGCTTTCAGTATTGTATTGTATTTCATCAAGTAGAAAAGAAGGAAAGAAAGAGCTACTTATAGTAGCAAGCTACAGCTACCAGCAGAGCTGTAAAGTTAGTTACAACAACTAACTGAGTTTGATATTACACTAGTAAAACTAAAACTAACACAATGAAAGATATAACAAACTAACTATATACAAGTCTTTATTCTTCATAAAATGCACCCTACCCCATAGTTGGTGGTGTTTAGGCTACTAGTCGTAGTTGGTGGTGTTAGGTGCACCCGAGCTATAGTTCAGAGTGTTGAGGCCAATTTTGCCTAATTAAATCTAATGGTGGTGAGTTTGACTATGTGACAATACTTTTTTAAGAAGATAATTGGTTCATTGGTTGGTCATATAACGATAAAACATGAATTGTAGGAGTATGAGCGAAAAGGTGTTTAATTAAGACCGTTTGACCGGCATATACTCCTATGATGGGAATATGAGATCAAGGGTAATCTAAGTACAAGGAGATAGTTCTACTACAATCATTATTAAGGTTATTATTAAGCTAGCTCATAGCTATAGATAAGCGCAAATTATTTCATGTATCATGAGTACCCAAAACAATGCTCTTGGTTAGGCACAAACAACACACATAAAATTTATGCATCTTTGTGAGGGGAAGAGAAGAACACAAAACTTAACTAGCCAAATATTAGCATCAGGACTCAGGAGTACTTGGGGAAGATTTTTAGATTTTCAGTTTTTTTCCCCCTAAAATATAGAGAAGCAAATTCAAGATGCTAGCTACTTTGGTTTGTGTCGGAGCTAAACATTGGACTAGACTTTAGAGGAAATTAACTTTGAACATTTGTGTCGGTGTTGTAATTTAGGGATTTAATCCTTCTGCTACTTTGGTTTCAAACTTGTAATTTCGGATTGTTAAGGTTCTAATATATTGCCCCTTAACCAAAATAAATAAATTCAAGATGCTAGTATGCTACCACATTTTTCTAATATGCGTATCTGCATGTCATCCATATTTATACCAAACACCTGCCTCTCTTTTTCATATCTTAGCTGATTATACTTTTTATCCGTACCAGTGAACACACGTGTAAATTATTCAAAAAAGAAAAAAGATTTTTGGCTAAGTATTAGCCGATGATCAATTTTTCTGCCTTTATTAGGTGTAGTACAATATACTACTCCTGATTGCAATAATTAAATATGATAGGCGAAAAAAATCTTTCTCTTTGACCAATTTAGCTAATAATTAATTTTACTCCTATGAATCGGGAATATCATCATCTTTCATTTGATTTGTTTCTCTCGTTCAACTCCTTTTGGTTTCCACCTAAAGTTCCTCTTTGAAGCCTTACCTAAGTTCTTGGACGTAGCTTTTGGATTAATGTAAGATTTCGTAGTTTAATCCCACTAGTGTGAATCATTAGTTGTTAATAATAATATATTTAAAAAGGATCAAATGCACTAATTCGTATCCACATTAATACAGAATATTTCAACTAAATTTGGGAGTTATACACAATTGATCTACTCATTTATCACCGCTTGCAAACCCTCTATATTTTTAATAAATTTCTTGTAGTTTTCCCCCCCAATTTTCAAGTACTAGTATATGTTGCACGCGATGCGTGCGTGACATCGTGTGTAAGTGATTTTGTAGAAGTTTTAATTTAATCGTCATTCAAGTAATATTGTTTTATTTTTGTTTTTACTTGTGCAGATGTAAGATGTAACTACTTTGCAATTGTAGGGTTTTTTTTTTATTTTTTTAAAAAATGAGAGAAAGCAATTAGTAATTTTATTTAGTTATTAGAGGTATTTTGGGTAAAAAGGGTGGACACCAAAAGGTGAGGAGTTCCCATATATAATAGAGATTGTTACATCTTGTAGATAAGTTGCGTAGTATTAATATTAAGCAATTAATCACTATTTTTTAAAAGGGAGATTAATTTTTTTTGAGGGGAATATTATGCAATTAGTTTATTAAGTTTAATGTTTTACGATTTTCATGTCGTTTACTCTTTTTCATTTTTTAACTACATTAAATTTCTTCATGAAAAATTAATATAATCAACATAAGCTTTGATCTCAGGTTTCTGGTTGAGAAAGTTCATAATTGAGTTCATTATAGCATATGGTGAAGGACATGGCTGAGGCCTGTGGTGTGTACACACTGAGAGTGAGGAACTTGAAAAAAGTACATGGCCCATGCAATTAATGGCAAGGGAGAGGCAGCTGTTGCGTGCATGCACTGATTTCTTTTAAATTTACCATTAGGTCTACTTTTTAAATTAGTCGGATTTTATTAAATAAAAATTTGATAGAATGTGCGTTCTCTTCACCTAAATTGATATGAATGGAATTTATTAGATATAATTAAACCCAGTCAACCATGGTTTCACCTTATGACTCACACCAAATTATTGTACCTGATCAACCTTAATTATTAGACCCGAAAATTATTCGTTTAAAGTGAAGATAATGCACCATAATCAGCAAAAACAGGATCGATGAAGATTATGCAACTAATTGATTATTAAAGATTGTGACTTCATATCTAATATATTAGATGCTATAATTCTCTTGTAATATGTACTCTCTTTATTCAAGGGTAGTTGTATCGTCTCACTTCGCCATTACTATAACTTTTATGTGATTTTACAATAAAGAATACTTTTAAAAACTTTCTCAATTTCAAAATATAAGGTATACACGCTTTACAAAGTTTGATTTGATCATAATTATCTCTAATAATATGATCAATGAAATTTATACCATTAGATTTGTCTTGTATTATAATAACATAATTTTTATCGGCATGAACATATATCGTACATGCCTTATGTTTTGAAATGGAAAAAGTAATAACTGAAGTACTCCTATTTTTATGTCATTACTCTTCAATTACTCTAGGCTCTATTTAGCAATACTAGGCGAGAATAAACCGAAATTGATAAGTTAATTGAAAGTGATAAGATAAAGCTGAAACCCGAAAAGGTGTTGGGCCGATAAGGTAGTTGATTAGCTTAATTGTTTGGCAAAATTAGTTGCTTAAGTCGATAAATTATTTTGGCAAAATTAGTTACGTTGTTATCATAATTTTAAAAAGATTTTCCAAAATTTCATTCACCTGATTTTGAAAAGGTAAAACTTATCATTTAAGTCATTTTAACCACCTAAAATTTTATTTTAGGTACGCCCCGATTACATTACTAATTGTTTTAGCACCTAAAATATCTTATCACCTCATCATTTAAAGTAAGCTAAAAATCTTTCCCAAACAGAAGATATATCTAATAAAGAAAACTCTTCAGCTACCCAATTCACTTTTCCCTCTATCTCTCCTTTATCCGTTTCTCCTCCCTTTTTTCCTTCTCCACCCCCCCCTCTTTTAATCCTTTATTTTTCTTTTATTAGTTACCTCTTCCTTTTTCGCTTATTAACTTATATATTTGCAATATTTCCCTCTTACCCTTCACCTTATTCTCTTCCATTACAATTCTCTTTACATAGTTTTGTTTTTTTACTTTTCCACTGTTGCACATTATACTTCATTCATTTTTTTTTACTAATTTGATGTAACTTGGGCAAACTGTATTAGATTTACATGTGAAGAGTTGAGACTTGAGAGCGAGATAGAAAGAGATAAAAATGAAAACTTATGTAATAGCAGAAAGAAATAGAGTACTTTTCCCAATTTAAGTACCTATGTAAGTATTATGTAACTTTCATAAAAGTCAATTGATGTAAGTATAAAAAACGAATAAAGCATAAAATCGTCTACTTCTTTCTCCTATACAATTAACGTCTTGTGCTTGAAATATGATAAATTCTATCGTACATGCATTTGTTGAATCTTATCTTCTATTCCCTCTATTTATAATTGTTATACTTCCTCCGTTCCATAATAAGTGAAACATAGGGATTGGGCACAATATTTAATAAACATCACTTTCAAAAGCCAAAAAGTCATAGAATACCATTTTCATTATCAAAAGGAGGAGAGAGAAAAGCAAACTACACATGTTTGTAGTGGGTATCCTTGTCATTTTGTCGCTTTCTTTTTTCCATTTAAGGTATGTTTCGCTTATTTTAAAACGTCCTAAAATAGTAAGTGTTTCACTTATTATGGAACAGAGGAAGTATCGTGTTTTCCCATCAGGATGTTTGAGAAGGTTGTTCACATTGTGAATATTATCTTATTTGGACAACAAAAATAGAAAAGAGAAGCTCCAAAAAAAAGTATGTAAGTGAGATAGAAGTTCCAAAAATAATAGAGATGTTGCCAAAAATAAAAAGATAAAACTACTAATAAATAAGAGATTAGAAACTCTAAAAAGTAAGCGAGATATTGCAAAAAGTAAGTGTTTCTTGGTTTCTTCCTACCCACTATTTAGGAACAACTTAAACATAGTATTATTTTGTTGTTAATCTCTATGTTTTTTGTATAAAACTAAAAGTAAAAGATTGTGCATTTCTAACTTTAGGAAGTATAATTGTAGTCAATCATTGTCAATCGTACTCTAGATATTATGCGATTATTCTTGATGAAACTCAAGCCTTTTAAAATTCCTAATAACTACACTAATATGCTTGAAGATCTGTAGAATTAAGTTGCATTACCTCAATAATGGTGATGAATATGAGAAGTATAATTCTTTAGTTGTGTTCGAAAATTATTTTTGAAGTTACAAAATATAGGTTATAAAGTTCTTACTACTTCAACCAAGATATATAGTCTTGCATGGGTATATACCAAAATAGTCTACATCCCACCTATACGCGGGGACCAGAAAACTACTTATGTATTAATAGGACATAATCAGTGCATACTTAATAATGTCTTGTTGGATAAATGAGTTACTTTTTCATAAGCAAATTAATCAGGAGGTTATACTTGTAATTGTTGAACAAAGAAGAGTAGTGTTGGTATACACTAACAAATTAAAAGGACCCACGTAAGTAATGGCATATACATAAAATAATGTCATGTCTAGAAGACGAGTGAAAGGAGTGTCTTGTGTGTGTATATATATATGAAGCATAGTTGTTGGTAGGACTCCAAGGGGGCAGGCAGCCAAATCATAAAAAGATTGAGGAAACAAGAAATTTTAGTTTCATCTGATATTACTAGTAATAGTACATTATTACTAGTAATAGTAGAATTATTATGGGACGCTCTCCTTGTTGTGATGAAATTGGCCTCAAAAAAGGGCCTTGGACCCCTGAAGAAGATCAAAAGCTTGTCAAATACATCCAAAAACATGGCCATGGTAGTTGGAGAGCTCTTCCTAAACTTGCAGGTAAAAAAAATCCTAAGTTCATGGGAGGCTTTTTTTATTTTATTTGATAAATGAAGGTTTTTAACTATAGCATAATGTTGTATATTCTGTTTCAGGTTTGAATCGATGTGGAAAAAGTTGTAGGTTAAGATGGACAAATTATCTAAGGCCCGATATTAAGAGAGGCAAATTCACCCCCGAGGAAGAACAAAGCATTTTAAACCTCCATGCTATCCTTGGTAACAAGTAAGCTAAAGCTCTCCTAAAAGTTCTGACAATTTATCTAATATGAACTTTTAACGAGAATTCAATTGGATCAAACTAGTTCGAACTCTTCTAAAATAATTACAAATTAAATTTATATTTTAGAGAGGATAGAGCATTTTTTTTTTCTTAATTATCAATTTAGAATCAACGTTTGATCAGATAAGACAAATTGGATCCCCATGCATTTACTGTAAAATTATCTGAATTTTGGATAATCCCTTAATAATACTACTATATCAGTATATGTACTGCATTTCAACTAAAAGTTTTTCCGTACAGATTCCAAATTTTTGCTTAGAGCATATTTCCTTGATTAGAAATTAGAATTATATATGTGGGCAGATAGACCAAACCAAATCTCAGATTATTAAAATCAAACTTTCCTAATATATGTATGAACAAGAAATGATACAAGCATTTATCTCATATTATTTTCACATCTAACATTACCAGGTGGTCAGCAATTGCAAACCATCTACCAGGGAGAACAGACAATGAAATCAAAAATTTCTGGAACACCCACTTGAAGAAGAAGCTGATCCAAATGGGTTTCGACCCGATGACCCACCGGCCTCGAACCGATATCTTTTCAAGCTTGCCTCACCTTATAGCCTTAGCAAACCTTAAGGAATTAATGGAGAATAATTCTTGGGAAGAACAAGCAGTCAAATTACAAACTGAGGTGGCTAAACTTCAGTACTTACAATATCTTCTTCAGCCACCTACTAATTATCCTATGCCTAACTTAGACATGGATACCCTTAATCTTTTGAACTCCCTTCCATCTGCATTTTCTACCAAGGATTATACTCATAACCCGGATTCGAATCCCGTTAATTTGGATAGTCCAAACCCGTTTGATGGTATCCATGATCACTTACCAGATCTTAAAACCCTGGAAATATCACCCAACTTAATGAGTAAGGACAACAATAATAATATTAGTTTGATTAATCATGTTTATCATCATCATCAACCACCTTGTGAATTTACAGTTTTAAGCCAAGGTGAAAATTCACCAACTTCTCCTTGGCTACCTTCTTCTCCATCTCCTCCACCGATAACCACCACGGCCGCGACGACGGCCCCGCTAGTAGATGGTTGCACCACTAGTACTACTTCTGCTGGTAGCTTTTGGCCTGATCATTTCCTTCTTGAAGACTCCTTGTTTCATGATATTCCCTAGTATATTTTCAGATACTGATCGAGTACTGTGAAATATTAAAGGTTTGTACGATATTTGCACCCTTGGCTTGATCTTTTATGGTGTGTAATATTACCAGTACAAAAAATACTCTTTTGAACTGCCATGATCATCATATTGTTATCATGTTATGATATAATATATATAGAATATATATAGTAGTATTTCATACGAATTTTTTACCTTTATGAATATGAGTTGATTAGGTTTAACTTTATCAAAACATCAGGTATACGATTAGCATTCACACTGGTAATTTGGTGGTATTCCCTCAATTTTATTTTATCTTTTAACTTCTTCCTTTCCTTTGTGCACATCGTGTACATACTTGATATGGAATATCGATATATCAATTTAGTTTAGTTTTTTTTTAGGGGGAGTTTAATTAGTTTATTATTAAGAAAATTGATATTGATCGATGATCTCAAGTCTCACAAATATCAGCAATTCTGAGGCCCTATTCAATCCTCTTTAAGAAATTAATACTCAGCTTTTTATAAGCTTTAACTAATAAATATTAGTTATATCCAAAGATTTTAGTTTCAATCAATAAATACCCATGCAATCCGCTTTAATAAAAAAGAATTAATAAACCGCATAAGAGGAATACACTCGAGATGAGCAAAATTTAGTCCTAATGTTCTGTTCAACTTATTTTAACTTATTTCAGAAAAAATAAGATCTTATGAGATAATATAAGATAAGATAAGATAATATAAGATAAAATAAGATGTCAAACACACACAATAAACTATCTTATAAGACAAGATAAGATAAGATTAGATAAGATCTTATAAGATTTTATAAGATCTTATAAGATAAGATAAGACAAAATAAGTTGAATCTAACGGACCCTAATTTTTATAAATCAATTATAATTAGCAAAGATAAGTTTCATTTAGTAAGAACCAATTTTAATCAATAAAATAATTTCAATCTAATAAGAACAAGGTAAAATGAAAAAGGTCTAGGAGGGACTTTCTGAAATAGTCCCAAATATTAGTTACCTTTCTTTAGATATTTTGTATGTAACAAAAAAAAAAAGACAGAGCTGACAAATGAGTCAAACATCTTAGGTTCATGAGTTGACTTCCCATGACCCTACTGACCTGTTAATTGCGTTAGCAACCTTTAACCTAAACCCAACTCCATTACTAAACTCATTTATAAAACATATTTATATATAAACCAATTTTATTTGAATAGTTGCTTAATGAACCCACTTCACCAGTACAAAGATTAGGTTCAAATATATCAAATATAAGATTTAAAAATTACTAGACTATTAAAAGTCATGCAAATTACATTGATCTTAAATTAGCAAGTAAACTTCTTATCTTGTCGATTTAATTTACGTTTAAAAGCTCAACTCTAAGGCGATTAACTCATCTAGTAGATGGATCTTATCTGCTGAAAGCCACACACAAACTAATACCGCTAACTTCATGACAGGTCGTGTCATTCTTTACTAGTCTAAGAAGTTTCCCAATATATGAGATTTTCCATAATTAAGGAGAATGGTAAGATACAAACATCTTTGAGGTTTAGTCCCTTACCATATTAATACCTCCGTTCCTTTGTAATAGTTACACTTATACTTTTTATGTATGCCTGCACTACTTTGAGTCTTTATATCTTTAATTTTGTATTTGTAAAAAATATAAAAAAAAGTCGATATTCTAAAAGTACATATCGAGACGAATTAAACAAGACCCCACATGACTATATTTTCTCTTAACCATAAATCACAAATGATAGTCAAATGGAAATTTGTGAATAGTGTCAAAAATGAAAGTGTAACTATTATGTAGGAACGTAGATAGTATACAACAATCCTCTTCATAGGAATAGACACCCTTTTAAGAGGATCATATTATGGGACCCACTATCAAACACCCATGTATACGAACATAAGTATGTAGTACAATATTGTAACCATTTGCATATGGTAACTTTTTTCAACAATATAAAGATTTGTCCACAAACCACCAAAACAGTAGACAAACCCTTGTATAAACCACTATTGCTATTGTCCTAATAAAAAATATTGAATTTTTGATATTAATTTTTCCTTATTTTAATTCATCCGCGCTTGCCTAATTGAATAAGTAAAAGATCATTGGCTTACCATTCACACTAATTAAGCTGATGATTTTGCAGTTAATAATTTATGCTTTTTCCTACTACATTAACTAATTTGATTAGTCCTCTCGCCATTTGCCGAGAGTTGTCTACATCACACAGTTTTGAGGTGTAAATTGATAGTTGGGAAAGACATAAAATTGGGCAACTTATTCTAATAGTGAAAAGTCAGTCATAGAAGTATTTATATATGCTAAAACTTAGTTAAAATTCAATGTTTTTGTATTTAGTAGAATTTTCAACTGACTACTAAAGTTAACTCAACATTTGTCTCATAGTATATAATGGCTTGCGTCACTTCTCGTATACTTCTTTGTAGAAAATTACCCCCTCTGTCTCATATATAATATAGTGCTCGCACTCCTTTTTAGGTGTCCAAAAATATTGTGCCTATTTTCTTTTTTTTATCAATTTGTTTGGATTAAATTATCCTTCATTTCTACATAAACTTTCCAAAACACCCCTACCTTTCTTTCAAAATATGTGCCCCTATTTATTCTTTTACACCATTCTAAGGAACATTTATTGCTCAAAAGAAAAAAAAAACTAGTTCTAAGACAAAAGTACCCAAAAAACATTTACTTGAATATATGTTTTTGGAAAATCCTAAAACTCCTTCTATTTTCCTTAATTTTCGTGAAAAATGAGAAGTGGGAACTATATTATGAGACGGAGGGGGTAAAATGTTAAAAGTTGATACCTGCTGCAAAGAATTTGTGGAGTTGAAAATGAATAATTCTAGCTGAATCCACAAGTACAAAAGGCTCACATATTCATTTAGAATCCACCTTAAATAAACAAGTTTCAATTTCAAATAAAATACAATATGTGTTCGCTTAATTAAAGGATTATCTTAAAAGGGAGTGTATATCTTTTTTTTTTTTCCCTTATCAAATATACTAGGAGCATATCTTACACACTAACGAGAATGAGGGAGTGGAAGGGTGGTAAGCCCTTTCATCTTCCACCCACATGTTAATGTAATTTATCTTACCAATTTTTAAAAATATCTTACACACTAACGCATTTTTTAAATGTAATATATCTAGTTTACTTCCAAAAATTCGTTACCAAACACGATCGATCTTCCCCGAGTTTCTTACCTGCTTATAAGACGAAAAACCTGCAAGGATAGCATAACTCAGTAAGTCAATGATGACTTGCATTCGTTAGATAAATTATGGAGAAAGACAACTTCATCGTGGAGAACTACTAACTAAATAGTTAATACTATATAGTATGGTATACAACGTAAACTTAAGGATATAATAATAGAATTTTTGTCTCTCAAAATATTGTCCATTTGCTTCTTTTAATATTTCTAAAACACATTTTGAGTTTTCGACCATTAATATCTTTTATACGTAATAACAAAAGTTAGAAAAACTTTATTGAGACGACAGACGAATCTAAAAGATCTCACATGGTTAATCATATTTTTAACCTATATGGTAATAATTTATGGTTAATCATAAATCAATTTGACTTAAGAAAACAATTGACAAATCTTTCCGAGATAGAGTGAGTGTTAGGGGGGAAAAACTTTGTCTACCCATCGGGTAGGCTACCCACCATTAATAAAGACTTGTTGAGTGGTGTGGTAATGGAATTCAACTCAACATTATTATTATTATTTTTTTAATACTCTATTAGTAGTGGGTTGTCAACCCGGTGGGTAGATGTAGCAATGTCCGTGTTAGGGCCATGAAATTTAAATAATAACACCATAAAAGATGCATGTGATGTCATAAATTTTGAACCCAATGCCCTTTATTAAATTTTTTTTTTTGTTAGCTAGCATTGGCAATTGACATAAGTCTAGCTAGTTATGTTTACAAAAATTACTCATGTAATGTGATAGATATGAAAATATTTGTCCATGTGATAGGTACAATTGTATAAGAGAGAGACCTTGCAAAAATGATATGTTAAATTACTTAATTTTAGTTATGAAACCTATAAAGGATAATGAAAGCTAACTACTCAAATAAAATTATAAAGATGCACCATTTTGTATGTAAATAACTCTTACGATTTGTTTGGTAGGTGGTAAAATGAGATTAATATGCAATTTTTGTACTGGAGGATTTAAAGTTTAAACCAATACTTTCATGGTAATGCATGCTTGTCCACTTTGAATTATTTCTTTTCCTCGTAAATCTGTATAACCATATAATATCAATCACTTGATCATATGCCCTTAAAGCCTCGTAAATTTGTATAACCATATAATATTAGTCAATTGGTCATGTGCCCTTAAAGCGGTACCGACTATTGTCTAATAAATGAATTAGCATGCAATTTCACTATATAAGACTAACTAACAGTGTATGAGAATTATGATTAGAATCACTCAAAACTGAGAAAATGGGAAAACTAATCTAAGTCAAAGTGATCTTGGAACATTTACTAATAACTTTTTGCTTCCAAAAGAAAACATAAGAATATGAAAAGAAGCACAATTAAAGGCCTAACTTAAGAAATGAGTATATAGAAATAGTTGCTTGTGTAGTGTGGATATAATAAAAACTTGAGCGACAAATAAGCTTGAGGATGTGTCAAAACTCAAAAGGCAAGCCAACCACTCTGCGAGTACAATTGGTTATAAAGCTTGGCTTTCAATTCCGATTTCAGAGTATTGATAACTGCCAGTAAAAACAAACCCACGTATGGCTTTTATATATGATTGTATGAGAGACAGGGAGAGAGTTGACTAATTAAGAGTTTAATGTCAAAAAAGTGACGTACAAGGATCCACTAATGATAAGAAAGGGACCCAAAGTAGTTAGGAAAAGAGAATTTTAAGAAAAAGTTGCATTATGGTTAGTATCTTAGTGAGCATTCACCTTATTGCTATCATAGACTCTAATTCGAGCTGATTAACTAAAGGGTAAAATACTAAAATTGCACGACCTGTTAATCTTTTTTCATCACATGTAATAACAAAGTCTAATCATGAAGGGCCTAAAGCCTCATCCATAGTCCGTACCCTTTCTTAAGATAATGATACATGTATGAAACCAAAATTATCCATGAAAGTTACCTTTTTTTTTTTTTTTTTTAAAGTATTTGTTAGGTACTTTTTTTTGGGCCCCCTTTTGGGATCCCCTTGATAAGTAAAATTTTCTTTGGGCTGCTCTCGCACATCACACAAAGGCCCAACAAAGCCCCCCTGCAACATTGAAATTTTACTTTCACCAAATTTGAACATTGGTCTCCCATGTGGGAGATAGGAAGCCATACTGTAAAGGCCCAAATACATAATATGTATTGTAACATGTGCTTATCACATGATATATTGCCTAGGTGTCTAGTATTGTTTTGTCCTTATCTTGGATCATGTGAGCAATCTTTCAAGGGATTGTTGCTTTGTAAAAGGTTCCTCACTATATAAAGGGAACTAGGTCGTTTGTAAGGGTTAAGACAAACACATCAATACAATACTACAAGGTGGAGCCGTCATCATTGGCTACCAACCTAACAGAACAATCAATCTCTTGCATTCACTGTGATTGCTACAGCTGATAATTTCACTTTCTCATAGTCATTTCAGTCTTCATGGTATCAGAGCAACTGAGAGGTTAATGAAATATCTGTAAAGTTCATTGAACAACATGACTGAAACTGTAAGGAGATCAGTTATGTACATGAAATCTGCCAAGGAGATATGGATGAGTCTGAGAAACAGGTTCACTGTAAGCAATGGCAACAGAAAGTACATGCTCAATAAGAGCACATATGAAGTAAAACAAAATGAGAGGCCAATATCTGAGTACTACACTGACCTGAGGGTGCTTTGGGAGGAAATTGAGTCAATGAATGACTATCCACCAATCACAAATGTAAATTCTGAAATTACTGCTTATGTTGAAGCAACTGAACAACAAAAAGAAGAGCAAAAGTTTTTTCAGTTCCTAAATGGGCTGGACCTTGGATATGGGGCCTTGAGGAGCCAGATACTTCTCATGAGTGATCTTCCATCTGCTGAAACTGCTGCTTCTATGGTTCAGCAGGAAGAGTCACAAAATGAAGTGTTGGGAAAAGAAAAAGAAGAAAATGCAGGAATTGCTCTTTATAGCAAGAATGAAGGAAAGCCTTTTTGCACTGTATGTAAGAAGAGCAACCACACAGCTGAGAAATGTTGGTTTAAAATAGGGTTTCCATCTGGAGCTAACAAGAACAAGTAGCATAATAAGAACTTTGACACTCAGGAAGGCAGAGGTTCTTATGGAAAAGGTAAGAATCAAGGAAGCTATGGTGGTCAAAATTACAAGAAGAAAGCTGCAAACAATGCTCAACTGAATATAGGAAGTGATGAGCTAGCAGCAGCAATAGCAAAACAGCTACAAAGCATGATGAAACTGGGAGGAAGTTCAAGTAATGTGGCTGTGAAGCAGTCAGAGGACACAGATGAAGAAATTGGCAATCAGTTTGCAGGTATGATATCCTGCCATTATGTAAAAAATATGAACAACACCTGGATCATAGATTCAGGTGCATCTGACCATATGATAGATAATCTAGAAAAGCTTCATAATGTAAGGCACTTGATGAACAAGCCCAAAATAAACTTACCTAATGGAGGAGTTGCATATGTGACTCATGTTGGTAATGCCTATCTTGCTAATGGCATTGAACTGAAAGAGGTTTTGTTTGTTCTTGAATTCAAACAAAATCTGTTGTCAGTACAAAAATTGTGTGAAAGTGTTGAATGTTCTGTTTTGTTTCACAAAGATTATTGTGTCATGCAGGACTCCATCACTCAGAGAATTAAGGATATAGGAACTGCCACTGGAGGTCTATACTACCTACAAAATCAACCTGTCTCAAGCCAAGACTCGAGATCTTTTACCAATAAACATACAACACCAGAGAATCAACCCAAGAAATGTGTTAAACCTAAGGCAAATGTTAGCTAATTTTCTGCATTGAGTGTAGTTAACACTAGTGCAAAACACCATACTGATGTTGTTAGTAATTTAGCTAAAAATTTAGTTGATGATATGGTTTGTAATGAATTGATATCTTGCAATGCAAAATCTTCTTGTGATTATTCTCTCTGGCATGTTAGACTTGGCCATGCTCCTTATGGCAAGCTCAAACACATTCACTGCTTGAAAGACCATGTCAAGAAACCTGCAAATGAAATTTGTTTATCCTGTACCATGGCCAAACTAACAAAACAACCCTTTCCCTTGAGTGAGACTACAGTGGCAGGTTCATTTTGACTTGATTCACATTGACATTTGGGGACCTTATAAGGTTCCTTACAAAGGAAAATACAGGTTCTTTTCTACTGTTTACTGTAGTAGATGACTACAGTATGGCAACTTGGATTTATTTGCTTAAAAACAAATCAGATTCCTTTACTACTACTAGGAATTTCTGTGTGTATACAAGCAATCAGTTTAATAAAAATGTGAAGATTATAAGATCAGATAATGCCCTTGAGTTCAAGGATCAAGAATGTATCTCTTTGTTCCTTGAAAAGGGTATTGTTCATCAAACAAGTTGTGTTGACAGACCACAACAGAATGATGTTATGGAAAGAAAACACAGGCACTTGCTTGAAATGAGTAGAGCATTAAGATTTGGTGCAGGGTTGTCTCTCTCTTATTGGGGTGATTGTGTGATGGCTGCTGCTTATATAATAAACAGAATACCTTCTACTGTGCTCAATGACAAAACACCATTTGAAATGATGTTTGGAAAAAGTCCCAACTATCATCATCTGAAGTCATTTGGTTGTCTTGCAATGGCCTACAACCCAGACAGGAAGAAAGACAAATTCAAGGCAAGAGTTGTACCTTGTGTGTTCTTGGGATATCCCACCACTCAGAACATGTAACCAAGCAACAATTTGTCTCTAGAGATGTTCAATTTTCTGAACATGTTTTCCCTATGCTAAAAACAGCCTCAAAACATCTTATGACTCCAGTTCCTATTCAACTTCCTTCACAGATACCAGCTGAGGATGTTCATACTAAATACACCTCAAACACTCAAAATACACCTACTGAACCCACAAATGAACAACCTGAACTACAAACTCACTCACCTATCCCCACTCAACCACTTCCTACACCTCATTTTGAACCTGTGCCTGTGAGAAAATCTACAAGAGTGACAAAGCCACCTATATGGCATAGTGACTATGTCACACCTCATTCACAATCTACTGTAACTGAGGCCAGTGTAGCTACCCCTGTAGCAACAACAAGTGTAAATGAACACTTTGCCAATATGGTTGGAAAAATAGTTGATACTGAGGAGCCTAAGTCCTACTATGAAGCAGCTATGGATAAAGAGATTCAGGCCCTAGTTGAAATGAAACATGGGAGATTACATCACTGCCACCTGGAAGAAAAGCAATTGGGTGTAGATGGGTGTACAAGACAAAGTACAAACCTGATGGCACAGTAGAAAGAAAGAAAGCAAGACGTGTTATACAAGGTTGCAATCAGAAGAAAGGGATAGAGTACACCCATACATATGCTCCAGTAGCTAAGATGAGCACAATTAGAGCACTCTTAGCTGTTGCTGCTATAAATGATTGGCATACTTGCCAAATGGATGTACAGAATGCATTCTTACATGGAGACTTGAAAGAAGATATATACATGCACATTCCTTTAGGGTACACTGATCCTGAGAGCTCTAAGGGACAGAGGGAGTTTAGTACTCCAGTGTGCAAGCTCAAGAAAGCTTTATATGGCCTTAAACAGGCTCCTAGACAGTGGTTTGCAAAGCTTTCCACTGCACTGACTTCTTTTGGTTTTGTTCAGTCTCATGCTAATCACTCCTTGTTCACTCAAGAGGGAAATAACACATTTACAGCTATACTTATATATGTTGATGATCTAATCATCACTAGCAACAGCACTCCAGATATAGCAAAATTGAAGCAATTTCTGAGTACTCAATTCCACATGAAAGATCTGGGTGACCTTAGCTACTTCCTGGGAATGGAGTTCACTAGATCCAAACAAGGCATATTTATCTCACAAAGAAAATATGCACTTGATCTTCTGAAAGAACATGGTGCTGATAAACAAAAAGCTCTCAAGCTCCCTCTTGACACTCATTTGAAGCTGGAACCTCAAAAAGGGACACCTTTGTCCAATCCTGAATCCTATAGGAGACTAGTAGGTCAATTGATCTACCTCACCATCTCCAGACCTGATATTACTTTCTCAGTCCAGCTGCTAAGTCAATTCATGCAAGCTCCCACATCTATACACATGCAAGCAGCTAAGAGGGTCCTCAGATACATTAAGCAAGCACCTAGTCAGGGTGTCCTGTTGGCAAGCAATGCTTCAGCCAAGCTCACTGCCTATTGTGACTCAGATTGGGCCTCTTGTCCTTTCTCCAGGAGATCTACAACTGGCTACTGTATTCTCCTAGGATCCTCACCTATCTCTTGGAAGAGCAAGAAACAATCTGTTGTTTCAAGATCCTCAGCAGAAGCTGAGTACAGGGCTATGGCTCTCACAACATGTGAAGTTACATGGCTTATGACTCTTCTCAAGGACTTGGGACTACAGAAAATGACAGCAGCTGCTCTTAAGTGTGACAATCAAGCAGCACTTTCTATTGCTGTCAATCCAGTTTATCATGAAAGAACCAAACACATAGTGGTGGACTGTCACTTCATTAGAGAAAAAGTCAATCAAGGCATCATTAACACCTCATATGTTCCATCCAAAGAGCAGCTGGTAGATGTAAGTTTCTTCTTGTACATCAGTACAACAGGCTTCTAAGCAAGATGGGAGTGAAAGCTTCAGCTCACTCTCATCTTGAGAGGGATTGTCAAGGCCTAAATACATAATATGTATTGTAACATGTGCTTATCACATGATATATTGCCTAGGTGTCTAGTATTGTTTTGTCCTTATCTTGGATCATGGGAGCAATCTTTCTAGGGATTGTTGCTTTGTAAAAGGTTCCTCACTATATAAAAGGAACTATGTTGTTTGTAAGGATTAAGACAAACACATCAATACAATACTACAAGGTGGAGCCGTCATCATTGGCTACCAACCTAACAGAACAATCAATCTCCTGCATTCACTGTGATTGCTACAGCTAATAATTTCACTTTCTCATAGTCATTTCAGTCTTCACATACCATTGGACCCAAAGGTCCTTGGTATTTGTTAGGTACTTAGGTTTGCATATATGTTTCCCTAAAAGAAAAGGTATGTATACATGTATAGTATTAGAAATTAGGGTTGGCTTAAATGGTGAGCTTTCCCATCTTCCCTAGTAAAATCTAGGGTTCAATTCTTACCCCAAGCATTTGCTTGGAATTTAAGGGGGGAAAAGGGTGTCTGGCTTGTAATGGGACTCTGAGTAGGGGGCCCTGTGCGAGGGCATCCCAGATGATTTCATCTTACCAATTTTTAAAAAATATATATGTATAGTATTACTCATGGCATATTAGCGTCTATCGATTACAATGTAGTAAAGCAGAAAGCCGAAAATCGAGGAACTGATGGAAGAGCAGTGGTCCCCCACATCGACTTCCAGACAATTGGCCTGCGTCGAATCCTCATGCCAACAGTTGGTTGACTTTTGGGGGTTATGGATGGGTTGCTATATATGGGCAGGATTATACTTCATACTGGGCCAAAAAAATATACTAAAGCACAAAGCAGAGATGACACATATCACTCTTTCCTATAAAATTTTCTCGCTAAATCTTTTGTAAGATATTATAGATTATGAATTTTCTATCAAAAAAACTTTATTTTAGCCAAAAATCTTAGATTATCTTTTTATTACTAATTATTACTATATTATATAAACACTCACATATATTCTTTTTAAAGTGGTACTTTTTTTATAAGAAAAAACTTAAATTATGATTGATGTAATTCAAAAGTTGTGTGTTATCACCAAATACTCCCTTTATCTCTATTATATAAGTAAAGGGAGGAGGTATGGTGTTCCCCCTTTGAAATGACTAGAATACCCTTTAATAATTTTAAACAACGTTTTCTTTTTATAAAAAATCTAAAAATGAGAATCAATACAACTTGCCATATAGAATAAGTCAAAAATGGAATATGCAATCAACATTAATTACTTGACAAAATAAATTGATACAATCAATTCAATCAAAAAAAAAATTAGCGATATATCCTAATAACATAATACTCCGTATTTACAAAGTACAAACAATATGGTTTATTAACCTTTACAATCATTAAAGAACTATAGAAAAGCCGCTGACAAGGAATTATTAATGCATCGACCAAATTTTTCAATGACGATATTGAACAGTTAAAAATCGGTAACCTTCAATTTAAAAAGATAATATAATCACTACCACAATAATTTTAGATTAAAAAAATATATCCATTCGTACATATAGCTACTTAAGATTGTTGACGCACGCATCGCGTGCATATACGACTAGTCTTATGAAACACATGCATTAGTCAAAAATTTACTTTAATATCTCTTATTTACGGAAAATTTATATGATCATTGGATTTAAGAATAAAATTATTTTAAATTTTTAGCGTATTGTATTCAAGTGAAATTGACAATCAAAGTTCAACTTCGAATGTTATTTGAATCTTGTGTAAAAAAACGAAGAAAGTAGAAACTATTGGTTACCAGCTAACTATGTTGGTGGATTAAAAACAATTATAATTAATATGATTGTCTTTTTAATAAGCTAATTATTTTTAAAAATACTAAATTTTAAAAACATAGACATCCTACAACTAATTCGATTACATATCACAAATCAAACATAATTTCCCTTGACATTTGACAAGGCTACATATTCTGAAACTGACACATAATAGTCATATGGTGAGGAATCTCCCATACATCTCTAAAATTTATGTCACTCGATAACTATTTAAAAATTGATCACACATTTCAATGTACTATTGGGCCTTGATTAACCTCAAGGTAGAGAAGGCATTTTTCCGGAACATAACTACATCTACCCAATAGGTAAATTACCCGCTCCTAATAAACTATTAAAAAATAATTGTTAACGGTGAGTTGAAGTCCAATATACATTAAATTCTATTCGTGGTGGGTAAATAACCCAGTGGGTAAATTAAGTTTTATCCATTTATCCACACTCATAGTCACTAGTAAATCAATGCTAACTTTACAAGTACACTGATAGAGAGATAGATTTTAGTTTTAAAATGTATAAACAAAAAATATCTTTATTTCAACCATCACTCTTAAAACAATCACCAACAGCTTAAGAGTAACAATGCTGTTGCATATCCGCAATATAGCTTCTTGATTCATGAAATTCTCTAACATGAATTACATCAAACTCAGAAGATAAAATTTAGCTACTTTTACTGATTTTAATGCATCAATAAATAAATAAATTGATACTCCTAGTCCAAACTAAGTCATTTTGCGTTGAAAGCCACAAACTTGTTCTCACAATGATCCCAATTGAAGAATCGCTTTAAAAAACGATCGTCTGCTAAATCGGTTAATTATGACACATGATACTTTCATAAGTCTTTTTTTCAATTAGGTTAAGCCAATGGAATAGTGTCATAAGTCCTTTTTTCAATTAGCTTAAGCCAATGAAAGAGTGTCGAGTATCATAAGAAACAATTTTAGCATGCTTATTGAGATGAAGGATCACTTGAGAAGAGACCTCCAAAACTAAGACAAGAGACTACAATCAGAACAAAGATTTGTCATATATTTCAACCACTAAGCAGCCATACTCCTTGAGACCTTCAGGTTAAGTACCCATGAGTTGACCAAATGTCGCTCAGCACAAGATACATATCACATGAGCTCACACACTTTATATTAAGTCCACGAACACGCAGGTTCCTACTCCGGTACTCCCTAACTATCAAATATCAATCCACAGTTCCGCACCACACGCATGTTCTTACTAGTAATCTCACTAGTATTTTATGAGAATTCGTATACTTAGATTGTCTTAAAACAGTAATCATATGAAAACTAATTAGAAGATAAGAGCAAAAGGAAGTCCCAAAACACAAGACACCCATAAACTGTCTACAAATTTCTGCTTGGGCATCTTTGACATAATCCTCAATCAACCATAAAAACAAAGGAAATTAAAAGGCTAATTATAGGTAAGGACTAAAAAGTTTACCCATGAATCAACTGAATCTTACAAAAAGTTTACCTACAGTTCATCCTCCGACAAACATGATCATTTGGATCATGCACCCAGATCAAAGTCCACTAGTGGTGCCATCATATACTCAGAACAGCATCACTATCAGCTATTAGTCCAACATCGTTTACGTTCATATCCACGAATACGATAATTGAAGGTTGCAACTGGAAAGTAGTGGCCCTTTCTCAATGTGCTACACCTTCAGCTGATACTGAAATTCTCCCTTCACATCCTCCAGTGGCCCTTCCTACTTCTCTACTCCCCATCATTCCATCAACCTACATTAAAGAGCTGTAATCACTTCTCTGCCCATATATATCTCCCTGAAACTCAATATCATGTTCCTTATCCCATTTATTTTTCTAAACAGATGCAGCGTCCATCACAGTGCCACAGTATTCGCTGAGATGGCTGCGAATTGGTACAAAGCGAACCAATTCGCCAATTTGCAATTTCACAGTTTACCCCTAAAGGAGCTTCTCTTCCCTAAAATCATAACTCTATGCAGCGAATCCCGTTTCTGAATTCGTTCTGCATTCCAAAGTGATCAGCAAATTATGTAACACAGATCCATCACTTGGTAGCCCTCCAACTGTTACAATATTCCTGATAATACAACTAAACCTTTAACAGTTATCAATTTGTATGCTTTATCAAAGCTTTATCTAAAGCTTCTTTCCCTGATATTTCTAGCAAAACAAGTTTTTACAGGCATCCCATCCTAAAAAGTCTAACCAATTTCAATAACATACCACCAAGGCCACACAAAACAAAAAAAAAAGTTACAACCATAAAGGTGCATCAAATAATTTAACAATTACTTAAAAAAAACCTATAACTTTCAGCCCTACTTTCATTTAGGGAACACAAAAATTGATTTTTCCACGCATCTAATTCTGGTAAACTAAACCAATTAGCATCCACATGAACCACATCCCACAATGCCAGAAAACATGAACAATTGTATGAAAAAAGAAAAAAGAAATGAAAAAGATATGCTCCAGATATAATTCAAATAAGTAGTCACAATAATATCAAAAAAGGTATAATTTTGTCCTACTTTTTTGGGCTTACCTTTCTTTTAACTTTTTGTTCTCCTTCATCAGCCCTCCTCCATGTTGACTATACAATTTCGAATATCAGATTCTTACAACGGCAGAATGTGAAACGTCAATGGTGATGGCCATCATGGTTCACACCCTCTTCTGCCTTATTTTGACTTCTTTTCATCTTGTTGGTATGTTAACACCAATACACCATTACCAAGCTTCATCATCACTCCCTCATGTTAGTACCCCCAGCTTCATCATCTTCATTATATATATCAAGATCAGCGAGTAATCATCCAGAGGGATGGAGGGCAACTCATCAATATCGGTCATCGAAGCTTGTTCTGATGGTTGGTATTCCTTATTGCTGTACAATGAGACTTTGAACCTCAGTTCAGGGTTTTTCTCCAAATCTTTCAAGAACTCTTCATACTCATTATCCACCTTATCTTGGTCAACTTTACCTCGGGAAGAGTCACCAACCTCCCTTTGCATTTGTATTGGAGCCATTCGGGTTCACCCCATATAGATCATAACCAAGGGCCTAATCCTCAGGGTTTAGAAGATGACCCAAGTGTGTCCTAATGTAGAATATTGTATCCTTCCTTTCAAAATCTGATACACGAGCCACTTGAGCATCAGCCAAGGCATACCTTGAGGCACAAACAATAACTTTAGCTGAAACATCTTCGAAATCTAGAACAATGTATTGCGCGAGCTGCCTACTAAAGAGAAGGAATTTGAAGGATGAATTCCAAATTCCAATACTGATCAGCATCTAGGAAACAATACCTCAAGGTGTTTGGATCCATCAACATTATATTGTTGCTCACTTTTGTGCTGATTACAAAGGCACCCAATCAACCAAATTCCCGAAATTAAAGGCAACTTTAAGAGATGACTCCTGTTGGAGAAGAAGAAATCAATACCATGATATATCTGCTGTATTCTGATAGCCCCAGCTGCAGCATAAGGTTTAAGAATAAGTTGCATCATGCTTAAGAATAAGTTGCATCATGCTTTAGAATAAGTTGTCCCAGGTAGATGTAATGAATTAATATAGGTGAGAGGGTATTTTAGTAAATAGCTTTATATTAATAGTAGCTTGAAGAAGAAGATAGTTAAAGAGATAGTTTGTTAGGGTAGAAGCTTTATAAATACAGCATATTAAGGAGAGGGAAAACATGTTGAAAATTGGTAAAAGTAGTCGGTTAGATTAATTGGGAGAGTGCCATTCCTCTCGAAAGAGTGGCTAGGTTGTAATTGGTGATTTACTCATCTATTCAATCATATCTTCATTTGTTTCTTTTATTAATCATCTTCTTCACTTCCCTAATCTTTCTTTTCTTCCATTAATCCACTGTTTTGGTCTACTGATGATGTCAGTTCATCACAAATGGTATCAGAGCGGTACGATTTCTGGTGGACTGAGGACTGCCGACATTGAGGTAGCAACAAGATCAGGTTTCACTGGTCATAGTAGGACAATCGGCATTACCCAAGCCCAGCAGCAGGTGCTGTTAAAGAGATTGGATGAGATCTTTGAGAGGTCATTTAAAAGGATAGATGATGTCCTAGACCGCTTGAGAAAGGAGAATCATGATGAAGAGCTCAAGAAAAAGCAACAAATCAGCAAGGAGCAGATTCAAATGACCTGCATTTTTAGACCAGCAGCCAAGAAAGAGGTTAGCAAAACCACCATACCCACTGTCAACAATCAGGTACAAGATTTGAATACAAGCAGAGAGGGTGACGGTTTAGGCACTGGTTGCCGGCCAGCGAAGTGTGGTGGTGAGTACAAGGGAAACTTCACCACCATTAATCTGGAAAAACTTGATGAAACGAGTGATGAATCACATGAAGGTGGTAGATCTGGTGGTAATTGGAACAACTTTGTGAGTCAAAACACCAATCGGGTACTAATAGTTGCTGCTGGTTTTGGAGGTGGAAGGAGCGAATCGGGAGGAAGGCCTGGTGACTTCGCAGGGGGGTTTACTAGTGGAGGTCAAGGAGACTTCGTGGGTGGCCTGAATTTTGGTGCTGGTGGTGCTATTTTTTACGAGAGAAGAAGAGAAGGAAGAGACAATAAGGATGGATCCGTGGGGGTGCGGTTACGGTGGTGGACCGGGTTTCACCGATGGTGGAGTCGTTAGTGCCGTCTTGTAGGAGGAAATGATGCTGCTGAAGTAGGTGGGGTGTGTGTCCAAGGGGGATTCCATAAGGTTCTAGAAAGACAGAGGGAAAGAGAAGTGTATTGGGGAAGTTTTGCTAAGTCCTCTGTTGGCTTGGAAGGGAAGCCAAATTCTTACTCTATCATTAAGGGTAATTTGGTAAAAGACCAAAAGTATGACATCAATGGTGGAATACAGCAGTGGGGGCCACGTGCAAACAGAGAAGAAATTCTGGGTGCAGTAATTAAGTCTTGCAAGAAAATGTGTGGGTCAGTTTCTTTACAGCCCACTGATTCTTCATGTAATTATGTCAAGCCCATTTTTCCACCCCATGCCTTAGGACCCGATTTTGACTATCCTAGTTTTAAGCCCAACCCATCCACCCAGTTCTTATCTAGAGAAGTAACTAAGAGCTCCAGTCCACTCAAGGAAAAGGAGATAGGGTCTCAATGTCCTAATCCTAAGGCCAATCCTTCTACCCAGTTTTGCAACAACCATTTCTTCACCCTTCCATTCATAAACCCAACATGTTCTCCACCCAATCTGCCCACCCACACCTTCAACCCACGAAACAATAACTGCAACACTCATGCCCAACATTCTTCCTTCACAACCAAACCCACTTTTTCTAATCCCATCCCACTTCTAAAACCAAACTCTCTTTCCATTCCCTCCAACCAGCACCCTTACCATACCAACTCAAACAACACACATTCAACCAAACACCTAATACACTACCATGACCACCCTTACCATACCAACTCAATCAACACACATTCAACCAAACACCTAATACACTACCATGACCAATTGCTGAATTTGACTCCCAACGCAGTGCCCACACCAGTCATTCAAGTACTCACTAAGCAAGAGCTTGATCATCAACGGCTACAAGGTTTGGAAGAGGACATTGTCAAGTGGTGCAGAGGCCCGAAATTTACTAGTGATTACTATCCACCTTGAGGACAAGGTGAATGTTTGGGCGACCGGTATTGTAATGAATTAATATAGGTGAGAGGGTATTTTAGTAAATAGCTTTATATTAATAGTAGCTTGAAGAAGAAGATAGTTAAAGAGATAGTTTGTTAGGGTAGAAGCTTTATAAATACAGCATATTAAGGAGAGGGAAAACATGTTGAAAATTGGTAAAAGTAGTCGGTTAGATTAATTGGGAGAGTGCCATTCCTCTCGAAAGAGTGGCTAGGTTGTAATTGGTGATTTACTCATCTATTCAATCATATCTTCATTTGTTTCTTTTATTAATCATCTTCTTCACTTCCCTAATCTTTCTTTTCTTCCATTAATCCACTGTTTTGGTCTACTGATGATGTCAGTTCATCACAGTAGACACATGCTGCCGCAGTTGAACTGCAGCCACCCACTGATCTGGATTTGCCTGGAGTTTAGAACAAAAGTCGCACATTTGATAACGCACAACATATTCAACCATATAAGGTTGCTCAAGAACGGCCCCACGAAAGACCTCTTTCTGAATTCTCAGTTTCACCTTGACCCTCTTGGAGTGTTGTTCAAGAAACTCAAACTCGGCATGCACCAATGTAATCTGCGACTTTATCCAAGTTCAACCTCTTAAGGCGAAATATTAGAAATTCCCTCGATTCCGGGTCGGCCCCGATCCGAGACTTTAGAGGCCGCAAGTAAGTCTTACAACCGAGGCCGGTACAAGATTGTCACATGCTTCAAAGAAACCTTCAATGATGTCTTCTTCCGGATGCAAACATCTCACTCACAGCTGCATTGGGTTGCACAGGAGTGCCGCATTTGCAGCAAAGGACATTACCAATGGCTTGACCTACAATAAACATACCAGCTTCCTCAGCCATTGCTATCTTGGGGTATTAACAATAGAATAGCCATCCCTTAATTTCATCCCACAAAGTTTTAACATTATCAAGAACAGCAATTGTAGAGCAAATTGATTCATCCAGAGCATTAAATATTCAGGCAACGAGCATGGAAATAACAATGACCCATTGAAAATCAGAATTTGGATCAGGGGTATCAGCAATACCATCAATAAAACCAAGTTTATTTTTAGCCTCTAGATTATTACGCAAGGACTTAGCCCATTCATTATAATTACATCCCTTCAACAAAATAGAACTTATATATATAATTCTTTTTGTAATTTGGTGCTCCCCCAAATTTAAAATCTAAGATACTATGTTAAGTTATTAAAAATGAGAGAAATATTTAGCTTATTTATTTTATGAGCACAACGTATATATTACCTCCATTTTTTTTATCAATTGCAACATATACTACTTTATTAGTAGTTTCATATTAATTGCAATAACTCTCCTTTTGGTCATAAAAACTGGTCAAATGGACTGAATTGTCCTTCTTTAATCTAACTAAAACACTCGTCAATTACCCACAAAGTTACCTTTGTCCTATCCAACCATCTTTTTCATTTCCTTAGAGAATGAGTTAAACCCATATGTTGTAATTAATAAAGAACGGAGGACGTATACATTACAAGATATAGAGAAGACCTAACTTCTTTACGAATCCTAAATAAACAAGAAAACCAACACGGAGGAAACTACACATAACTAAATCACCTAAGCTTCCTGAACATATATATAATCACAGGTGTTGAGTCATGTAGTGTTTTGATGATTGTAAACAAATGATGATTATCTAACTAACATGTGTGTTTGAGATGTGCATATTATGTTACCATAGAACAAGTCATGAAAGGTTAAATATATCACATCATGAAGAGTTCCTAAAAGAAATCCAATAAGTGAAGTTCTCGAGGAAGAAATCCAAAGAGAGAAGAAGTTTGATTATACGGATGTCTTTGCTAGATTTTATGTAAGTTCCTAAGATGGAACCAAGCATGAAGAGTTCAAGAAAAATGTTATAGAAGCAAGCACAAACAAAGTTCCTAGAAGAGTTCCTAGAAGGAACACAAACAGAGCGATTCCTAGGTATATCCTAAGAGGAACATTGAATATGCGCTTCCGAGTGGGAGCAGTTCCTGAGTCGGAGCAGTTCCTGAGTGGGAGCAGTTCCTGAGTGGGAGCAGTTCGTGAAGTTTCATAGTTGAAACAAGCAGTTACTGTGCGGGAATTATAAGTGCGAAGTTCCTTAAAGGAACTAGCACGTTGAAGTTCCAGAGGTGGAGCTATTGCATGCGGTTCCCGAGTTGGAGCGGCATGGTGCATGAAGACAGGAAGTATGAGTTTATTTTCTAGGATTCATGTAAGTATGTGGAAACGTGAAAGGTAAAGGAACAAGGTGTCAAAAGGAACTCGTGGAACTTAGAGTCAAAAGTATTTTAAGAGTCAGTAAGTTGTTGCATATTATTATCTTAATCTGTAGGATTTATTTAGAGTTTGTTTCTTAATAAATCTCCACTTGATTAATTATTTTTAGATAATATGCATTAGTTGTTTTAGGATAAGTTTTTGTTTTTAAATAAAAGATAAGGTTTAAATAAAATATTTTTTAATTAAAATCGGTTTTTATTTTAGATTATGATTTTGATATCTTTTGTTTATTTAATCTTATCTTATCAGTTTTGGAAAATAAAACGTACGCCTAGATCTATAATACGTTCAATGAGTTTTTGTGAGTGCGGGGAACTTGTAGACGCGAGTTCCTGTACGAACTGGAACTCATGTATTCATAAAAGAAACTAGCAGTCATAGGAACACATCAGCTAGTAAAAAGCAACGGCTCTATTGCAACTGATTCACACGTCTCTAAATCAGTTAAATGTTTAAGGCTAAAATTTAGGAAGATTTAAGAAAAAGATTTTGACTAATCAAAATTAGTTTTTAAGAAAATCTTTTCAGTTATATAAAGATTTTATTTTGTTTGAAAAATTAAATCTTTTGTATTTAAAGAAAATCTTCTTAGATATTACTTGATAAAAAGATGTTTAAATCAGTTTTATTTAAATTAGGATAACCGTAATACTAGTGATCATCCTTAATTAATTGCTAAATTTTAGGAAAGTGGTTGGGTTGGTTTTACACGTTTAATATGAACGTGCAGTTAGTGGTGAATGTACTGCTTGTTCCTCAAGCAAAGGAACAATGTGGACTAATGCACTAATCCACTAACTCATGATTAATCCCACGTTCATTCTAAATGACTGGCTATAAATATACAAGTTCAATTAAGTTTCAAATTGTCTGACTGGTGTCTTTCCATAGTGTCTGACTTATGTCATTCCATAAGGTCTGGCTTAAGGAATAAAGTTACCGTAAGAATTATATTTTATATTCCTTGTTTTGAGTCAGTTCCTGTGAGTTCCAAGTTACTACGAGTGCCATGTTCCTTTACAGTTATTCAGTTTCTATATACTAGAGTTAATCCAAATTAACAAGCGTCTGTATTTGAGTTTGGGGTTATAGGGTTTGAGTGAACTCTTGTAATGGGAACTTGGTAAAGGGTTTGAGTGAATTCTTGTATCAAGTTCGAGTGAGGAACTTGGGTAAGTTCTTATTGTTTATGCGTAGACTTGGGGTGAAGTCTATCCAGGGGTAAAGGGTTTGAGTAAACCTGTTGTAGAGAGTTGTGGGAACTCTTAAGGGACTTAGAGTTAAGTCTAGAGTGTTAAAGTTCCTAGTGGAACTTGTGAGAGAGTTGGGGTTCTGAGTGGAACTTGCGCATGTAATAGGTTGTAACAAAGGAGGTTCCCTATTATAGTGAAGAGTTTAAATCCTGAGGAGGTCGTGGTTTTTCTTCTTGTATTGGGACAAGAAGTTTCCACGTAAAAATCTCTCTTGCACATTGAGTTCCTTATTGCTTATGTTTTAAATTCCGCATTATTTGGCAATAAGTTCCACACTACAATTCACCCCCCTCTTGTAGTTCCTTCCGAGTTAACAATTGGTATCGAGCCGGAACTCGTTGATAAGCGTGCAACCCCGCTGAGTGAAGTTCCCGCAAGAAGAAGGAACCCGTACGAGAAAGGAACTCCACCCTACGTCATTCAAAGGAACAAGTGGAAGCTGACTTTTTATCATCGATTTAAAGTCACTCAAGGATTATCAACCACCCCTTTGATGTAAGTATCTCTTCCTTGAGATATTCTTTATACGCATATATTAAATTGGAACTTGTTCCTTAGAGTATTTCTAGTAAAATGGTTTTATTTGACTTTGATGTTTTTATAGCAATTGTGGATAACTTTAAAACTGTTTTCGAAAAACAAAATTAAGATTTCCATATTGTTTTTTTAATATCAAAGAATCAGTATACTAGAAATGGTTCAAGGAACTATTCGTATTGGAACAATGCATATTGTCACTCTTGGAACTTGGTTCCCCTATGAAAGGGAACTTTATTCTTTAGGCAGTGTAAGTTATTGTTATTTCATTTATTTGCCAAAGAATAAGTTTTTCCATGCATTTTGAGTATATTGAACATTTATTATATGGATGCATGTTTGTTCCTAGTAGAAGAGATAGTCATACAATCTTTACCGGTTGAAGTATAGATTTTTGCCTTATCTTACTAACAAGAAAGGACCCAATATATACTGGGTACCAAAGATCAAGAAGTTACTGATTTTGCAGGCTATGTGAGAGAAGATAACCAATAAATGATGACAAAATGGTTATTTGTATACTTGGACAAGTATATGAGTTTCTCTATAAAAACCTTTAAAAGAGGTATGTAGAAGGTGATACATTTGTTTAAATAAATTGGTAAGGCACCTTTACAACATCTTGCATATCTTGGTCATTTGTATAATATGTATATATCTTTCATAAGTTTATTTGAATCTTGATGTTCCTTGTCACTAATGCAAATTTGTGAAAGGTTAGAAAAGAGAAGTTATTTTACAAGTTTATATATATTGTCTTCTCTTAATATGTTGTGCAGGATTTTAATGTTTATTTTGTAGGTTTGATAATTGAGGTAACTAAAATATCAAAAGCATAAAAATTAGTTTTGGATCAAGGAACTCAAACTTTAATTAGGTGGAATTAATAGTGTTCCAAGAACGCTGAAATGAATCAACGTGTTAGGAACAACTAAATGTTTTCACAAGGTGAAATGGTCTATACTAGCACAAGTTCTTGTTCCTGTTCCTATATATCCGAATTCCCAAGAGAAACACACTAGTTGTTGACTACTCTTCTGTTATTGAATGTTGAACCTACTGGACTTAAAACTAGACCGACATTCTAAAGGGAGTACTCTACTAAGGAACTTTATGTTTATTCCATTTTTATGCTTAAATTATATTATCTCTTTTGACTAACCTACTAACATTAAGATGCATAAAGTATTTCTTTTTGGGTTTGTTTTACAGAGTATATTTCATAGTTTATGACAACCCAAATGAAGGAACAAGTTCATGTTCTTCCATCAAAGGAACGAACACATTGGGAACAAGTTCCTGAAATTAATAAGAGAGCTCCAGAGATTATCTTTGAGATAGAAGATTCCATATGATGGCAATGCCTAGGAACTTGGTTGCAATTCCAGATGAGTTTGATGATGTATGCAGGAACAAGGTATTGATTATAAGGCGAATATAATGAATGGAACTTTGGAAGACATGGCAGAATACTCTCTGCTCATATTTTCCAAATGAACAAGTAAGAAAAAGCAATCGATATCACTTGCTAAATCATCAACAAAGGAATGATTAGAAGTTGATCAACAAGACATCCTATGAGATCTTCAAAGGAGAAAACATTGGTATTATGTTATTAAGCGTTTGATTTTAAGTGTCTTGGTAATTCATAGCAATAAGAATCATCTAAAAAACTTTAAAAATAGAAACAATGAGGTTGTGTTAGAACGCACCTCTAATTGTTAGAAACACAGAGTTTATAGCAAAATGATATACAATGTGTTATTAAGAGTTGACATATTTGTTATGAGACTAACTTGTTTTTTCCAAGTAAACAGGTTAAAGATGTTTTTTTTAAATTTTTTTATGTTGAACTCACAAGTTCCTATGGAGCTAGAGTTCCTACATGTAATATGTCACTCTCAAAAGCAACAATAGCTAGCTATATGACCTCATGAAGAAGAGCTTAAAAAGTGAAGATTAAGTTCAAGTTCATAAAATAAAAGTTCAACTCAATGAATATGTGGAAGCGAGTTCCTATCCAATTAGTAGGAACAGACAGTTCCAATAATCGAGTTCCTTGATTCTAACTGGAACATAAGAACTATTCCTACGACTCATTCACAGAGACATCAGCAAAGGAACTCTATACAGGTTAGTTGTTGAGAGGAACAACTAAACAAAGGTAATTACTTTGAGGAAACTTTTATTCATGTAGCTAGGTCATAAGATAACTGTACATTATTTTCTCTTGTTGCTTACATGGGATTTAAGTTGTTCTAAATAGATTTTCAATGCGTTCAAAATAAATTTTATTGTTGGAAATATATGAGGAACAACATCAAGTTTCTTCTTGAAAAATGATTTCAAAATTAACAATAATTTCTGTTTTCAAGGGGAATTGACTTAGTAGTTGTATATTGTTATATGGATAATATTTTTGGTACAACTAACTATTTTATTCAAGGGTTTTTGCTAACCTTATAAGCAAATGTGTACGTGAGCATGATAAGGGAACACAACTACTCTCTTGGAATATAATGATGCAAGGACAAAAATATGTCAAGGAACTTTTTGAAGAAGGATGTGTATGAGTCGAGTTGGTATGAAAGTTTCCATCAGATGTGAAGACATCAAGATGATGGAACTAGCAGTTCAGAAACTCAAAAATAAGTCATCAAAATCAGTCTAGTACTTGAGGTAATTTTATATTCATGGTGAAATGTGACTTAAGTTATGATGTTCCTATTCACATTGTATCATGATTAATAAATTACATTGTTAAATTATTAATCTGAATGCATAACTTTTATAAGTCTTGCTTTAAATTATGTGAATATATGTTCTTTATAGTTTCACCTATTCATGGACTGTTTAGAGGAACAAGACTTGATGAAGTATGACTTAAGCGTAAACATGTTTTTTTTCCAAAAAGTTTTGTCGAATTGGGTTCTTACACATACTAAAATTGAAGTGATTATATGCACACTAGCGTAAATATGTTACACTTAATTTTTGTGTCGTAAAGGCATACTCACTTGCCTAAGAGTGTTAGAGGTCTCATAATAGAACTGTGGATGCTGTCAAACATGAAAGTCCTAAGTTGCCAAAGGTACAATGAAAGAAACCTTGATGGAACTAGACATGTAAATTCCCATAATATATTTCATTTAACCTTTAGAGTGAACAAACCTATTCTTAGCCAACTATCATCAGTTCACACCACATTTCTTCAAATACCCTTTGATTGATTAATTCCTCATTCCTTTCATATCCTGTCACTTTAAATCTCCTAATTTCCATGTGCTCTAAATTAAAATTCATGACTTTTAATGGTTCAATGATGCATAAAGAGTGATAAATGGTAAATACATTTTGAGGGGGAAGTTATGGAAAAAGTGAGAAGCAAGTATTTTATGATTTATCAATTGATGCTCAGAAGGATATATCATTAGATGGAACTACTCATATAAGTTCCTATTGATGAAGGAGTGGTAAGGATCTCAGGGAGAATAAGGAAGGAATCAATATATATGTTTTCATTCTTAGTGGTGGATTTCACGTATGTGTGAGTAAGCAATTACTTCTTTGTGGTAGGTAAATGTGACATTCTAAGAAAAGTGCAATAACTTGTAATGACACCCTTGTTAAAAAAAAAAAAAAGAAAAAAAAAAAAAAAAAGTAAACAAGGGTGATCAAATCTTTATTATTTCCTAGAAGTCAATATTTCATAAGGTTGTGAAAATACTTACTCATGGATTTGATGATTTGAGAAGAGAAACATAAGCGAAAGATTGGAAGAACTTGATTACAAAGATAAATTCGTTCAAGTTTCTTCGGGCAATGAGTTCCTCATGATTGGTTGGTTGAGTAAAAGTGAACTTGATTGATACATATCATGGTGTGTGTGGGTTTGGCAGAGATTTCAAAAGTGTAAAGTGAAGTAATCAACTCTAATTATTGTTGAGAACATCTTATTAAAAGTCTAAACCATAGAGCACACAATATCTCTCAAGTTCCCTCTACTCAAATTATTCCATAAACTTCTTTCATATTCTTTGAGCCGGATATTACAATGTCCTATCTCTTAATCCATTCTTGACTTTCAAATCTGATTTTTTTCTTGACTTTTATTTAATTGTCAAGTTCGTTCGATGGTTTTGAAGTTGGGTCTTTGGATTGTGAGTTGGAAATTTGTGTAGTACATGTATCCTAAGTTTGAAAATTGAGATTCTTGAGGCTTTTGGGACTAACAGGTGTTTAACCAACATGGTGGTAAGTGTAGCATATAACAATATGTGTATATGATTTACCTAAAACAAAATGTGTGTAAGATGATCCTTTTCGATAATGACAAAAGGGGGAAGAATATGTATGATGCTTATAGTCAAGCATAGTTAAATCAAAATCCTTAAATGATAAAAGTTCTTTGTATGATGTGTTTATCTTATATTGATTTTCCTTCATATACATGCATGACTTATTTGTTAAGGGGACTTAATGCACATTGTTTATTATTTAATTTGTGATAAGCATCATTTGTTTGTCATCATCAAAAAGGGGGAATATTGTTGAGTCATGTAGTGTTTTGATGATTGTAAACAAATGATGATTATCTAACTAACATGTGTGTTTGAGATGTGCATATTATGTTACCATAGAACAAGTCATGAAAGGTTAAATATATCACATCATGAAGAGTTCCTAAAAGAAATCCAATAAGTGAAGTTCCTGAGGAAGAAATCCAAAGAGAGAAGAAGTTTGATTATACGAGATGTGCTCTTAGATTTTATGTAAGTTCCTAAGATGGAACCAAGCATGAAGAGTTCAAGAAAAATGTTATAGAAGCAAGCACAAACAAAGTTCCTAGAAGAGTTCCTAGAAGGAACACAAACAGAGCAGTTCCTAGGTATATCCTAAGAGGAACATTGAATATGCAGTTCCTGAGTGGGAGCAGTTCTGAGTCGGAGCGGTTCCCGAGTGGGAGCTGGTTCTCGAGTGGGAGCAGTTCGTGAAGTTTCATAGTTGAAACAAGCGATTCTTTGTGCGGGAATTATAAGTGCGAAGTTCCTTAAAGGAACTAGCACGTTGAAGTTCCGAGGTGGAGCTATTGCATGCGGTTCCCGAGTTGGAGCAGACATGGTGCATGAAGACAGGAAGTATGAGTTTATTTTCTAGGATTCATGTAAGTATGTGGAAACGTGAAAGGTAAAGGAACAAGGTGTCAAAAGGAACTCGTGGAACTTAGAGTCAAAAGTATTTTAAGAGTCGGTAAGTTGTTGCATATTATTATCTTAATCCGTAGGATTTATTTAGAGTTTGTTTCTTAATAAATCTCCACTTGATTAATTATTTTTAGATAATATGCATTAGTTGTTTTAGGATAAGTTTTTGTTTTTAAATAAAAGATAAGGTTTAAATAAAATATTTTTTAATTAAAATCGGTTTTTATTTTAGATTATGATTTTGATATCTTTTGTTTATTTAATCTTATCTTATCGGTTTTGGAAAATAAAACGTACGCCTAGATCTATAATACGTTCAATGAGTTTTTGTGAGTGCGGGAACTTGTAGACGCGAGTTCTGTACGAACTGGAACTCATGTATTCATAAAAGAAACTAGCAGTCATAGGAACACATCGGCTAGTAAAAAGCAACGGCTCTATTGCAACCGATTCACACGTCTCTAAATCGGTTAAATGTTTAAGGCTAAAATTTAGGAAGATTTAAGAAAAAGATTTTGACTAATCAAAATTAGTTTTTAAGAAAATCTTTTCGATTATATAAAGATTTTATTTTGTTTGAAAAATTAAATCTTTTGTATTTAAAGAAAATCTTCTTAGATATTACTTGATAAAAAGATGTTTAAATCAGTTTTATTTAAATTAGGATATCCGTAATACTAGTGATCATCCTTAATTAATTGCTAAATTTTAGGAAAGTGGTTGGGTTGGTTTTACACGTTTAATATGAACGTGCGGTTAGTGGTGAATGTACTTGCTTGTTCCTCAAGCAAAGGAACAATGTGGACTAATGCACTAATCCACTAACTCATGATTAATCCCACGTTCATTCTAAATGACTGCTATAAATATACAAGTTCAATTAAGTTTCAAATTGTCTGACTGGTGTCTTTCCATAGTGTCTGACTTATGTCATTCCATAAGGTCTGGCTTAAGGAATAAAGTTACCGTAAGAATTATATTTTATATTCCTTGTTTTGAGTCGGTTCTCGTGAGTTCCAAGTTACTACGAGTGCCATGTTCCTTTACGCTTATTCGGTTTCTATATACTAGAGTTAATCCAAATTAACAAGCGTCTGTATTTGAGTTTGGGGTTATAGGGTTTGAGTGAACTCTTGTAATGGGAACTTGGTAAAGGGTTTGAGTGAATTCTTGTATCAAGTTCGAGTGAGGAACTTGGGTAAGTTCTTATTGTTTATGCGTAGACTTGGGGTGAAGTCTATCCAGGGGTAAAGGGTTTGAGTAAACCTGTTGTAGAGAGTTGTGGGAACTCTTAAGGGACTTAGAGTTAAGTCTAGAGTGTTAAAGTTCCTAGTGGAACTTGTGAGAGAGTTGGGGTTCTGAGTGGAACTTGCGCATGTAATAGGTTGTAACAAAGGAGGTTCCCTATTATAGTGAAGAGTTTAAATCCTGAGGAGGTCGTGGTTTTTCTTCTTGTATTGGGACAAGAAGTTTCCACGTAAAAATCTCTCTTGCACATTGAGTTCCTTATTGCTTATGTTTTAAATTCCGCATTATTTGGCAATAAGTTCCACACTACAATTCACCCCCCCTCTTGTAGTTCCTTCCGAGTTAACAACAGGCCAACTAAATTCATTATCAGTACATTAAGAAAAGAAGCAAAAAAAATTCTGAATATAATTACAGAAAATTTTCATAAATTAACTCTACAAAACAAACATATACTACTATATTCAATCTAGGATCTAAAAAAGGAAACAACTTTATAAACTTTATAAGTTATTTGCATAACAAACATGTAAAATAAAGAAATTTAATGGAGAAAAAATAGAAGAATAAATTAGAGAGATCAGAACCATACTTAAAAAGGCGGGAGCGGCAAGCGGCAGAGGACGAGATGTAGGCTGCAAGATTTTAAGAGAGGGGAAAGAATGACTTAAGAGGCTGGCTCTTTTTTTTTTTTGGTTATGTTCAGAAGTCCTTAGCTAGTCAAAGCCCTATATGAGGAGACAATTGTGGAATTGCCAAAATTAGTGCTGTCAAGTTGGTTGAAAACCGATGGTTAAACTGCAAACTGATGACCAACTGAACTGAATAAACTGAACTGAATTGACCCATAACTGAAAAGTTAAAAACCGATAAGTCAATCGGATTAAAGTAAACTGCAATTAACCGAACCGAAACCGAACCGAAACTCAACGAAAACAAACTAAACGAAATTAACTGCACGGAAAACCGATTTAAACCGAACGGACCGAATTGGAAATGAACTGAATTTAACTGAAAACTGTTTCAAACTGTTTTTAACTGAACTGAATCAAACTGAATAAAACTGTTTTTAACTGAACTGAATCAAACTGTTTTTAACTGAACTGTATAAAACTGAATTAAACTGTTTTAAACTGAACCAAATCAAACTGAATTAAACTGTATTAAACTGTACAGAATAAAACTGTCTCAAATTGAACTGTTTCAAAATGTAACAACTAATTTCGTAATTTTTTTAATTTACCTAAATTATTGGCGTACAATGACATGACACCCTAATAAATAATAACTACACAAAGATAAAAACACATGATTTTAATTTTCAACTACTGTTTGTATTTAAAAAGTTGAATTCTCAATAGTCGAAATTCAATAAACATGATATTTTATAATATTACAATTGATACATTTATAAAAATCTAACTAAATATAACAGTATTGAACTGAATATAACTGTATTAAACTAAACTGAATAAAACTACTTCAAACTAAACTATTTCAAACTGTAAAAACTAATTTCCTTATTATCTTTATTTACCTATATTATTGGCGTAATGACAGAACACCTTAATTAATAGAAGCGTATAAAAAACACACAAATTTCTTCAAATATTACAAAAAACCCACTAAATATGCAAATTTGTTGCAAACAAACAATGTAAAGTTCACAAATTGCTTGTGTTTAATAATTGGTTTCATTCTCATCACTACTTGTTTTCAAAAGCTTACAGCAGAATAAATTCTTTTAGTAATCAGATGTTCATTCTAATTGCTAGTTACTTTCTTTTTGAACGATAACTTATTTCCTTTTATTGCCGCTCACTATTGCTACAATATTTTGATGATTCAGTTGGTCTTGCAAGAGACCGCCTACTTTTAATTTAAAATTAGGCAACGGCCCAAGCCCAATATTAAGAAGAAAACGAACCATCTGTCTCAATATAGTTACTAGTTTAATCTATTTAGTGACCAGTTTAATCTATTTAGTGACTACTTTAATCCATTCAATTCTCACTTTCTTTAATCCATTTCGTGACTAGTTCAATCCATTTAGTGACTAGTTTAGTCCATTCGGTAAGATTGTCGGGATATGTAATAAAATTGTCTGTTGTAATTCAAGATTCGAATGGAAACAAAGGAAAGAGAAGAGAAAGGACGTTTAGGTTGGTGCAAGATATCTGGGAATATCATTAGGTTATAGTTAAATGGAACGGGCTTGTTAAGATAATATAGGTTTGGGTTTGTCTAATTTTATGTTAAAGTTAGACCGCCTATCCTAATAAGATGTCTTGATGATTTGCATTCTTCAACAGTGCTGGGAATCAGTTGATTCTCTGTGTTAGCAATTGAGTGTTTTAGGAATACAACTATTTTGTAGAATTTTTTTTAATATATGTTTTTAATATATGTTGTATGATTTATATAACTTATAATAAACTTGATGGAAGACGATTAGCCTAATGATTAACCACTTATATTAACTGATTTATAAACTAATGCATCATTTTCAATCATCATCTTCATCTTTGGCCACAACCAATCACCAATTCATCATTGATAGTTACACATTGGAAGACTATAGAATAATGAAGAATTTGAAATTGAATTTTTAAATATCAGCCAAATGTTGAACCTTTAATAAAGTAATTTTTACAGAAAATATAACAACTTCAAAATGCGCTTTTGTAGACAAATATAGATACGTCTCTTGGTGCTATCGTTGTTTTCAACAAGTTTAACCGACGTGACAAAAGTTCAACTGAGTTGAAATTCCCTGCAATGAATAACGGCTTGACCCGAAGCGAGACCCAAAGGGAAAAGTTGTACATGGCATAACCGATATCAATTTTCACCCGAGCCGATGCAGGTTTACCTAAGAAACTGAAATTAACTGAATCCGAACTGAAAATAACGGTTTAACTGATAGTAATAGGTAAAAAGTCAACTGTTTAAACCAAAACTGTACGGGTCAAACCAAAAGACAACTGTAAACTGAACTGAACTTAACTGAAAATTGAATTAACTGTATGGATTGAAACTGAAACCGAAAAAGTTTAAACTGAATCAATTAATCTCGAAAAAATGAACTGAATTAACTGAACTGAAGCTAACTGAACTGTTTGGTTTGAACCAGAACTGAACTGGTTAACTGAATTGACACCTCTAGCCAAAATGACAAATTACCTTATAGTTGACCCTTAGCCGAGCTTTGCCAAATCTCAAACTATCAAGGAATAAGGTATCGGGTAAATTATGAATATTTAAGTAAAACATCTATAACCTACCATACAACATTTCTAAATTAATATAAAACATTCATTTGTAATTTAATACATCACTCAGTATACATGTAAGATAAGTATTTATATATGATGTTGAGTTGGTGGAGTAGTGTCATCAGTTCTCAACTCGTAACCCTGAGGTCTAGAGATCAAACCTTATGGGACTCATTTGAGAGATTCCTCTAATCCCCCTGCTTAAGTGACCCCACTTCATTTTACCATAAAAAAGTACTTATATATACACCAATTTCTCTACAAAATTAGGGTTTAATATTGGAAAAATTGACAGGAACAGTCTCAACTATGGGCGTTTCGCCATTTTCAGTCTCAACTAAGGATTATTTCTGAGCGGTCCCAACTATGCATCATAATTGCCAAAATTGGTCCCAGCTGACTGATTACCTGTTTTACCGGTAATTTTTTTTTTGTTTCCTTCTTTTTCTCTCTCATATCTTCTACCACCCTCTTCTTTCTTTTTCTCTCTCGTATCTCCCGCCACCCCCCACCCCCTCCCCCTCCCCAGCCCACCCCTCTGCCACCCCACCCCCCCCCTCCCCACCCACCCACCTACGAACCGCAACCTACATAGAAGGTCGAAATCACGATAGACGCCATTTGCCATGTCGTAAAACAAATTAATCGCAACACCAAGAAAAGCATAAGGTTGCACAACGGCCATGAACATAAGGTCTTCGGATGTCAGGATTATCCACCACAAGAGGATCTGTACTTCGCAACCTCCTCCTTCCTCCCTACCATCCCCTCCTCCCTTCTTCCTCCCCTGCAACCTTTTCATCCTATCTTTCAGCGTAAAATTTAGTTGATGGTTTTCACCCCCACAATCCCATCTTTAGTCCCCAATTCATTTTCTTCCGAATCAACTTTCAATGATTCCATATAATACAACCCCACAATTAAGATTTTTATTCAATTAAGCATCCTACACTATTTGAGTTTTGTTACATTAAGCAGCTTTGCTTTAAGAAATAAAACTCAATTTCTACTAAGCCTTGATAATTCAATCGGAAAATTCAATATTTATTCAAAATTTACAGGTATCTTCACTCTCTCTATCTCTTACGTCACTATCTTTCTAATTAAGCAGCAATATCTTTGTTAGTAATTTTAATCTGTCGTAAATTATCGTAGTAGTAGGTTTTAGTTTTGCATTTTAGAGAAAAGTTAGAAATTTGTATTGCTGGAAAACTGATTATAGAGGGAGAAAAGTTAACCATTTTCTGATATGTTGGCGAGGGAGGGGGTTTCGAAGGGGGTGACAGGGGAGGGGTGGGGGAAGGGAGGGGGTTTCCAATGGGGTGGCAGGGGAGGAGTCAGGAGTGGCAGTTTTGAGGGTGAGGGAAAGGAGGGAAGGGGTGGTCGATCCATTAGAGGAGAGAGAACATGAGAGTTGGGTCATTAACCTGTTGTAGCAGGTCATTAACTGGTAGGATCAAATTCGGCAAAAATGATGCATAGTTGGGACCGCTCAAAAATAATCTTTATTTGGGACTGAAAATGGCAGAACGCCCATAGTTAGGACTGTTCCCGTCAATTTTTCCTTTAATATTCAACATAAATAAACTAAGATACAACATTATTGATGTATATAATTTAATTTATTTACGGCATTGCCACTGATATGTGCGTTTTTCATTCATATTCGTTCGAGATTTGACATTTCTCATAGTTGGCCAACTATCTATAGTAAATCACCGAGAAATAAAGAAAATGAGAAAGAAATTCACATCATTGGTGATTATATGAAAGACTTCAAAAAAAAAACTCACATTACTGAAGTGAATCAACTATGTTGTCTTTGTACTTTGTGGTGTGAGTTACGATAGTACTCTCTCCTTTTTCTAAAGATCTTCATACTTTTCGTTTAAGCTTGCTTCCAAAAGATCATCCTACTTTTACTTTAGGATTATTTGTTCCTAATAATGCAACCTTTTAGCGATTCGCGAATAATAAAGCAACCGTTTAATTATTCCAGAATAAAGCAACATTTATACCCTATTAACTTTAAGTAAGTTAAAGCAAGATATAACCTGAAGAATATGTAAAATGGGACATGTGTCGCCTAATAATTGGTTACCATAAACAAATTTTATAAAAAAAATTAAAAACAAAAGATAAAAACAAAAAAAAAGATACCACCACCCCTCACCTTCACCGTAAACCCCCTCTATCTCCTCCCCTACCCACTGCCACACCTCTGCCAGCCACCCCAACACCTAGGGCTGTTCAGAATGCGGTCTGGACCGCACTAAACCGCAACCCAAACCGTTTTTCCGCGGTTTGGGTTGGTTTGCGGTTTGGGTTATGAATTCAAGCAAACCGCAAACGGGTTTTAAGTTTTGTAAACCGAAACCGCACCGCAAACCGCAATTTTATATGATTTAAAAAATATATATTTTTATCTATTTTGATTTTTTTAAAGTACACTTGACAAGGTGGCATGCAAGTATACAATTGAAAGAAGAAGTTTGAGGTAAAGAACTTGGACCATTTTGATAAATTATTATTTATGTTTAATTATGAAGTCAACTTCATATTTATTTGGAATCTGTATATTTATTAACAATTTTTTTTTTATTCTTAGATTACAAAATTAATATCGCGTAGGAAAAATGGTTAAACCGCACCAAACCGTTTTGCGCGGTTTGGTTTGGGTTGGTTTGGGCAAAAGTGCAGTGCGGTTTGGGTTGGAAAAATGTCAAACCGTATATTTGCGGTTTGGGTTGGAGTTACATCCCAAACCGCACCAACCCAAACCACGAACACCCCTACCAACACCCCCTGCCACCCCACCCATGTAGTCGCTACCCCATTCCCGCCCCCACAAAGACCCCTCCCCACTGCAGCCCCACCCTCCCCCTCCCGCCCTCCCTATCCCCCATTCCCCCTCGCCTCCTCGTCCATCCCCTTTTCCTTTCCCCTCGTCACCGGTGTCCTCATTGTTTCTCTCTTCACCCCCTTCGTCCTCCTCCACTCGCAATCTCCGAGACGCATATTTTCTTCACTTTCTTTTTCGTTTCTCCGTCCTTCCTATATTGAGGTTTGTGAATCGGGGTTGAGGGAGTTTTTCGGGTTGGGGGAGGTAGGGCTGGAGTTGAAGTCGGGGATGGAGTGAGTGGGTTGTGGGTCGGGGATGGCGAGGAGAGATAAAGAGATTTAGCTAGTTGGAGGGGGTGGGGTTGCGAGGGCAAGGGAAGGGAAGGGAAGGGAGGGGTTGTCGTGGTGCAGGAAGGGGAGGGAGGGGGTGGCGTAGGTGGGGAAGGGGAGGGGGGCAATGGGTGGGGGTGGGGGTGGGGTGGGTTGGTGGGGGGAGGGGGATAAGTTTAGTTTAGTGTTTTTTTTAAGTTTATTTAATATTATTAATTAGAATTAAGGGTTTTAATTAAAAAATTACCATTTGTTCAGGTCTCCTGTGAGCTTGACTTACTTAAAGTTAATGAGGTATAAAGGTTGCTTTATTCTGGAATAATGAAAAGGTTGCTTTATTATATGCGAATCGCCAAAATGTTGCATTATTAGGAGCAAATAATCCTTTACTTTATTCCTTAAAGTTTGTTCCCTTTTTATATTACCTTATCCAACTTGTTGGACCATCATAATTTAACATTTTCTCACAACTACATTCTCTCTCTTATTTAAATAAACAAAAAAGACACATTAGATAGCAAATCAATTACTATTTGATCACACATTGAATATGGAGAGAAAGAAAACAAATAACTATTGAGAGGAGAAAAAACTATTGAGAGAAAAATAAAATTTTGCAAAAATTAAATAACAAACCAATTACTGAACTATATGATAAAAGTGTAGAGGCTCAACGTTCAGCATACGTTAGAGCAACTCCAATAGTGTAAAAAAAACTTGCTAGCAATATGTTTAGCTAGTTGCTAAACCATTTGAGCGCAAGATGGAGTTTTGCTTTGCTAATCAAATTCGCTCTATAGAGCAAATAAGCTTAGCCAAAACAAAAGGTCCCACACAATAAATAGTTATTCAATAAGTGATAATATATATATATATATATATATATATATATATATATATATATATATATATATATATATATATATATATAAAGGAAAAGGTAATTGTAGGACCTACCCAATCAACAAATAATTAAGTAAACGACTAAAAAGAAGTTGGCTAAATATGAAGTTAGTTAAGGAAAATGATGTGACATCTTTAGCCAAATATTATTCAGCTAACCATTGAAAATTATCTCTTTAAAGTGTGTTTTCTTGTTCCCTAGAATCAATAATTTCAAAGGCACAATAGTGTTTGATTTAGAAAGCAATGTTACGAGTTTTCTTGTTCAAGAGTTAAGACTTGAGAGTTAACACAAGAAAAAGGCTCATCTTGTTGTTTTATAGTATGACTGATACCCAACATTCCAAATATAGAATAGAGAAAATAGTAAGTTTCACATCCACTATTTGTAAATTACAAAAACGCCCCCACAAACTCATATTTCTATATTTAGATACTTTTTTTCTTTAACGGAATATTTAGATCATAACAATTAATAATTTAGCTATTCACTTTATCAAATACTTTCTCCATCTTTTTAGTTGTTCCATATCTATTTCTAATAGTATTCATCTCATGTAGATTGACCATATTTGGTTAATTTTTCGTATTGAAAAACATATGCAAGTGGAATCTTGTTAGAATTGTCTCAATACATACCTTCTAAATATCAACTTTTTATAATTTTTACTTATTCACAATTGGAGATATTAAAGTTATTAATTGTGCGTTGGCAGACGTGTAAAGAAGAATTGAACAACTAAAAAGACGGAGTAATTATAAACTTAACTTCATCATGTATGCATGCACTCCAGACTCCAGAGTGTTAATAATGATTTATTTATACTAGGGGTTTGTTCTCCCAAGCTCATTTTCAATTCAGTTCAGTTTAGTTCAGTTCAGTTCAGTTCCTAAATGATAATCATTAATATTAATTAGTTATAATTTAATTTAGTTTAGTTCTTATTTTATGCCGAAGATAACAAACCTAGGTAACAAAAGTTAATTATGATATACGGGGAAATAGAAATAGTTCATGCTATTGCTACCAACATCTTCCACATTTCCTTTCTTGCAGTCCTATCCAGTATCCACCCCAAATATTCCCAATCTCACTTCCACACAAAAAAAAAAATGGCAAATTCCAACAACACCCTTCATCTCCCACCACCGGAACCCCCCACCACAAGCGACCCACTAAAAAACCTCTCAACCATCCGCAACCAAGTCGACTCACTGAGTCACATCCTATCAAACTCGGTCAACAGCAACACCCCACTCTCAAGATCCGAATCCGACACGATCTCATCCGAGTTAACCTCCGCCATCCACCACATCATCATCAACGGCGCAGCTCTCTTGTCCCCCTCCTACACCACAAAATCAAACGGTCACGATTTCGAGATCATTGAACTCGATGTGATGGAACTCACAGCATATCACTCCCACACATGCCAAGTTTGCGGGAAAGGGTTCAAACGAGACGCTAATTTACGGATGCACATGCGCGCACACGGGGAGAAGTTCAAAACCCTTGAATCTCTCTCTAACCCCAACAACAACAACAACAACAACAACAACGTTAAAATCTCCGATACTAACGGTCGGAAAACGAGATTCTCGTGTCCTTATGTCGGGTGTAACAGGAATAGGAAGCACAGGGATTTCCGACCGTTGAAATCGGTGGTTTGTGTGAAGAATCATTTTAGGAGAAGCCATTGTCCGAAGAAGTATTCGTGTAGTCGATGTAAGAAGAAGTGTTTTTCAATGTTGTCGGATTTGAAGAATCATATGAAACATTGTAATGTGGAAGATGAGAATCAGTGGAAGTGTTCATGTGGGATGAAGTTTGTTAAAAAAGATGAGTTGTTTGAGCATATGGGGTTGTTTGAAGGACATATGCCAGTTGCTGATAATAATAATGATGTTAATTTTGTGGGGGAGGAAAATGAAGGGTTTGGATTGATTGAGGATAATCAAGGATTGGGAGAAATGGGATTGTGGTCTTCAATTGAGGATTTGGTTAATTTCTGATGATTGGTGTTTGTTTCTGGATACTGTATTTTTGTTTTGTTTTTAATGTACTTGACCTGTTCTGTATGTTCTTATACATATGGTAGAATACTTCGAAATTTTGGGATTTTTTTTGGAAGTAACAGCATAATTTTTGTTAATGGTACTTACAAGTAGTGATGTTATCAGGATTGGGATCCTACTTTGGATCGTAAGGTTGGTAGGATCGAATCTGCATGATCGAATCGTAGGATAATAAGTGACAATTATGCTATAATGTGTTAAAAGACTCATGTTAGAACTTTACACACATTAATAATGACGTTTTCCATTCCCAAATGGTGATAGTAGTTCAATACTCTAAGATTGAAGTAACATGTGACCAAAAGCTAATCGGGGAAAGATAATATTTGGAATTATTTTGTGAAGTTTTATCAAAGAATCATATCGTAGAATCGTGGTATGATTCTCCCATGTGAATTTTGGTAGTGGGCTGTGGGTAGGATCGAAAGATCTTATTAAATTAAGATTTTTTATATAGGATCGGGATCGAAAATGTCCTTCCGATTGCAGAATTGTAAGATCGTAAAATCTAAGGTTGTTCACATGGGTGGGTCGGACCGGAATTTGGACCGGACCGGAGATTCCGGTCCGGTCCCCGGTCCGTGGAAAGTGACGATTCTGGGTTTTCGGTCCGGACCGGAAACCCGAAATTTAGTATTTTTTTTTTTAAACTGCCAACCCAAGTCATTTTTACAGGTCCAACAGGTCCAAAATTCGCAAAACAGGTCCAAATAGAATATTTAAAATCCAAAAAAAAAAAAAACAAAAATCAAGTCCAACAGGTCCAACAGTTCCAAAATTCGCAAAACAGGTCCAAATAGAATATTTAAAATCCAAAAAAAAAAAAAACGAAAATCGGGTCCAACAGTCCGGACCGGGACCGGACTCGATTTTTCCGTTCCTGCACTGGACTCGACCGGAAAAATCAGGTCCGGTCCCCGGTCCACCAAATCCCACAAATCCGGTCCACCGGTCCAAGCAGGTCCGGTCCGGTCCGGTCTTGGACCGGTGAACAGCCATAGTAAAATCTGAATCGGGATTTTAACAACAATGCTTACAAGTAAAAGAAAGTATTGAAATTATTGTTGTTAAGGAGTCAACTATACTATATAAAGATTAAGGCTATGTTCAGTTCACCTTATTTTTGCTTATTTCAGATCAGACCAGATCAGATCAGATCAGAAAAAATAAGTTCAGATCATATCAGATAAGTTCAGATCAGATCAGATTAGATAAGTTCAGATTATGCTTATATATAAAAACTTATTATTATTATTATTATCATCATGATTATTATGATTATTAGTATTACTAATGCTATTATTGTAATAATAATAATAATAATAATAATAATAATAATAATAATAATTATTATTATTATTATTAATAATACTTTATACAATTACTATTACTATTAATATTACTATTTACTAGTACATTTGTTCAAAAAGATTATTATTATTGTCGTTGTTGTACTTATTAATTATTAATATTGGTAATTATTATTAATGTCGTTGCGATTATTATAAATGCCATTGATATCACTATTTGAAGCTATTTGTGTTCAAGAAGAAGAATGTTCTTTTGGCATTTGTAAATGTTCTTTTTTATATTTATTCTAATTAATAATTTTGATATGTGATGTTCTTTTTGATGTTGTACATGTAACGAACATGACAATAATATATGATATTTATTTTTTAAAACAATTTTGGTAGAATAACATAAATTATATATTACTAGTTTATATAAAACATGAGTAGCATGGGATAACCTAATGGTGTTGTCATCACGTTCAAAATTTTCCCTACAAAGGATTTCAACTTATCTTTAAAAACAAAGTTTATATAGAACAAGACAACGATATAAGAAGAATATTTAACCATTTTATTCAAGATCATATGATTATATATATTTATAGGTTTATTTATAATAAAAAAGAACAATTTATTGATATAACAAAGAATATGTTGTTAGTTAAATCCAAACATGTCATCAATATAAAAATAACATCTATCTTTTATTTTTAAAATGTGTTCTTTAAATAAATCTCGTATGCTTTTTAGTATATGTTCTTTTTTTAATATTATTATATGTTCTTTTCATTACTACCTAAATTCTATTAACGGACCTTGAACATGAGTGTTCTTTTATTTTTAATTTTTTTAGGCCCCTTTCGGGAATCCCGTGGTAAGATGAATTTTCTCTAGGCTGCCCTTGCCCCTCGCACAGAGTCACTCAACTAAAGACCCAACAAGCCCAAACCCCCTCCTCCACCCACAAAAATGTTGAAATATATGCTTCCACCAAGATTTGAACCTTGGTCTCCCATATGGGAGGTAAGAAGCCATACCATTGGACCCAAGAGTCCTTAGTCTTTTATTTTTAATTGTATGTTCATATACTAATGTGCTCTTTTTCAAAAAAAAAATAATAATAATGCTATATTTATAATAATAATAATAATAATAATTGTTATTATTATTATTATTATTATTATTATTATTATTATTATTATTATTATGTTATCTATATTATTATTATTATTATTATTATTATTATTATTATTATTATTATTATTATTATTATTATTGTTATTATTTATATTGTTATTATAATATTATTTATATTATTATTATAATATTATTTATATTATTATTATTATTATATTATTATTATTATTATTATTATTATTATTATTATTATAATATTAATATTATTATTATTATTATTATATTATTATTATTATTATTATTATTATTATTATTATTATTATTATTATTATTATTATTATTATTATTATTATTATTGAAAGTTGTGCATAGTAATAAAATGATAGTATTAGTAATGCTAGTAATGAAATACAAAGTAATAATAATATTAGTAATAATATGTTTTTTAAAAGATAAGTTCAGATCAGATCAGATCAGACCAGATCAGATCAGATCAAATCAGATCAGATAAGTTCAGATCAGAAAATTTCAGGTGAACTAAACATAGCCTAAATTGGCTTTAGCTATTTCTATCCGAAGAAATTATTAATCTACTAAGAGCATGACTACTCATGATGTAAAAAACATATCATCCTTTTTTCTCATCAACTTTCTCTCTCATCTTACAAAAGTTGATCATGCCTCATAACCCATTTTAACAAATGTACCATACTCATGACTAGGATAAAACATCATCTCAAAATAAAAACTCAAATATATAAGATTTAAAGAGAAAATAAATAATTTTAAATATATAACAAAATGAATGTCTATTTATAGATCTCAAAAAATTATGACCGTTGGTAATTTGGAAAACAAACAAATGCTTGATATCTTCAAATCTAGCCATCATTTATTTAACCATTATTTTTAAACGGTGCTCATCATATGTGTGACGAATGGACTCAACGAATTCATACAAAAGTATAATCTACTACGGAATTCCAACTTAAAAATGCCTTGTACGACCTTTGTTTCTCGGAAACCTTGGGGCCATAGCGAGTGCACTTGTAGGCTTGTAGCAATCATGCAATTTAGGAGTTAGGACACTCAAATCCTTTAATTATTGGAGTAGCAACCTTATGTAATGGTCTGATCACAACAAGAGCTAAAGGGTAAGAGGGCTTTCACATAGAAGGTGATAGTTTAGTACGTACTTAGTTACTGTAGATACAAAGTGACGCGCTTTATTGCTCAATGAAAGTTCCATCTCATCATTGAAGATATTTGATGCCTACCATTCATAATCTTGAGCATATTAGTCGAAAAGCTAATCAAGAGTCTGATTTCATTACTCCCATTTGCCACCGCCCACCATGTTACCATGATGAAGTGACGCAATTATGAGACCTTCAACACTTCATACTTCTAGCTAAGTAAATTATGATTTTGCCTGCGAGAAGACATACTTATTATATATATATATATATATATATATATATATATATTTGAAAAGAAATATAAGGACACAAAATTAGATTAACATTTAAGTTAAGAACAACTTAAAGTATCAATTTAAAATAATGGAAGTCAAATATGAATAGCATCAAACCACATCTGCTATGGAATCTGCAACTTAGTTAGTATCACTAAAGCAACTCATTTGCTAAATGCTGTCCTGGAATTTCCTACTAACGCCCTGTATAGATACATATACATGTATTTATACTTTAACACTCACTATCCCACTCTCTTTCACTCTCTCTCACTCTCTCTCACTCTCTTCACTCTCCATCACTCTCTCACTACATCTCTTTCATCAACAAGGATCTCCCATCAAGAACTCCGGCAATTTTTCTGGCGACAATAACTCCGACAACTTTTCCGACCACATTATTGCATTATTAATATTAATGGAATTTTATAATTCTTTTAATACACAAAATCGGACTATATTGACTTTAAAAAAAAAAGTGCCCAGGCACCTAAATTAGGTGCCCGAACCTGTGGTACAAGCGCCTAAATAAGGTGCCTGTACCTGTGGTTGGACGCCTAATTTAGGTGCCTGACCATAGGTTCGGGCACCTATTTAGCCGGAAAAATTGCCGGAATTCTTGATGGGAAAGTTAGCCGGAAAAATTGCCGGAGTTATTGTTGATGAAAGAGATGTAGGGAGGGAAATACAACCCATGTATACAAATACAAAGATACAGGGCGTTAACTAGAAATTCTAGGGCGGCATTTAGCAAGACCCAAATGAACAAAAAAGAAACTGTCCAATATATGATCCTATACTATTCACAATATTTTATTATGGGTGCCTTGAATCCCATGGTAAATCAAGTCTATTTAGAAGTGTTTGAATTTTGAAAAGCAGCCAAAGCCTAAACCTAGGTGGCCCTAAACTTTGGCCCGAGCAGACATGCTCTATTGCTCTGTACTCGGTTGCTAATTTAATTGTGAAATTATCATCGGTTCACAAGCACTATATGATTGTTTTAGGCTATATACTTCACCTGAAATTTACTGATCTAAACTTATCTGATCTGATCTGGTCTGATCTGAACTTATTTTTTCTGATCTGATCTGATCTGATCTGAACTTATCTTTTATAAAACATATTATTACTAGTATTATTATTATTGTATTTCATTACTAGTATTACTATTACTATCATTTTATTACTATGCACAACTTTTAATAATAATAATAATAATATAGATAATATAATAATATATAATAATAATAATAAACAATAATAATTATTATATTAATAATAATAGCATATATTTTTTTTACAGAACACATTAGTATATGAACATACAATTTAGAATAAAAGAACACATATTTTAGGTAAGAAAAACATATTGTTCATGATAAAGAGAACATGTTGTTCATGTCCAAGGTCCGTTTATAATAAGAATTTAGGTAGCAATGAAAAGAACATATAATGATATTAAATAAAAAAACATAAGCTGAAAGGTCATACAAAATCTATTTAAAGAACACATTCTAAAAATAAAAGGTAGATGTTATTTTTATATTGATGACATGTTTGGATTTAACTAACAACATTTTCTTTGTTATATCAATAAATTGTTCTTTTTTATTATAAATAAAACTATAAATATATAATCATATGATCTTGAACAAATTTGGTAAATATTCTTCTTATATCGTTGTCTTGATCCATATAAACTTTGTTTCTAAAGATAAGTTGAAATCCCTTGTAAGGAAAATTTTGAACTTGATGCAAACACCATTATGTTATCCTATACTACTCATGTTTTATACTTCCTCCGTTTCATATTAATTGCAACACTTTCTATTTAGGGGTGTTTCAAAAAAAGTGCAACACTTTTTTTTCTTACCATATTTAGTAAGTTTTAGGGGGTGAAAATACATTATTACCGTTACTTAAAAAAAAAGCTGATTTATGAAACCTAATTAAATCCCTAAACACAATACCCCAACTTAATGACTCCCACCAAAATTCATTAAACCCAACCACTTTTCGGATTCAAACCCCCAAATTAAATCAACCCTCCCCCCCATATTTAATCACCACCCCCCCCAAATTTAATCAACCCCCCCCAAATTAAATCAACCCAACCCCCACATTTCTCGAACATTGAACTCCCCGTCCTCTCTCGTCTCTCGTTCTTCAACCCTCCCACAAAAACCCTAGAATTTGTGACCCAAACCCAGATCTCCTTCTCTCATCTTCATCCTAAAACAACAAATTAAAATATGGCCCATAAGTTCGTCCCCAATTTGAGTCCCTTGACCGATGCGTTGTTCGAAACCGATGACGATGGTGAAACGCCGTTAATCAAGGACATTTGTGATTCCTTCGAGCGTAGATCTCCTTGCACTAGTGGAATAAAGTCCAACCGCTGCGGTCAAAATCGGGCTTGGCCGCTGCGGTTTTGGCCCGCAACGGTTGGACCCGGCGGCCGGTTTTCATAAAAAAACCTGCTGCGCGGTTGTGAACCGCAACGGCAAAGCACAAACCGCATTGCCGGTTCCAAGGTAAAACCGCTGCGGTTTTTCCTTGAAACCGCGGCGGTTTGTTCTTTGCCGCCAACCTCTTTGTATGCATTGGAACATTAACCGATGCGGTTCTCTTAGTAAACCGCATCGCTTAATGTTATATATATAATATATATTATATTTGTATATATATATAATATTTTATTATATCTAACCTGCTATAGCTGACACAAATCCCACAAGCGCGCCGTATACAAGTCAAATTAATATATATATATATAAATATAAAATTTGGAGAATGTACTACAAATGAAGTTGTACTAAGTACTAAAATCCAAAATAAACATCAATTATATTATTGTACCTAAATAACTAGCAAGTAGAACAATAAGAACAAATAAACTCAAAGTCGCGGCATCATCTTCACATGCAAACTTCGGTAAGGTAGTGTGCTAGCAAATCCCGAACCTCGTTTATCTCGGTTGTGGTGAAAGAACTCTCCCTTTGGTTGAATACCTTAAACATAAGGAAACACACATAATATCAGTTTTAGTTTGAGTAAGACCTTAGATAATTCTAAAGAGATTAAAGAAATCGAGCTTCAAAAGCCAAAATCGATTAAAAATGACAATCATTTACCCAAAATGGGTTTCGAAGCATATGAGCGAACTTTAATTGAATCTTATAGTTATATATGTACCTATTAGAACTATATATGAACTAATATGTGGCTGAAAACGGGAAACTAAGTGAAATGAGCTTCGAAGGCCAAAATCAGCCCGAAAAGGCCTTCATTTACCCAAAATGTGTTTCAAAGCATATAAGTGGAGTTTAATTGACTCTTATAGTTATAAATGTACCTATTGGAACTATTTATGACCCAACATGCGGCTAAATGCGGGAAACTAAGTGAAATGAGCTTCGAAGGCCAAAATCGGCCCAAAATGGCCTTCATTTACCGAAAATGGGTTTCAAAGCATATGAGTGAACTTTAATTGACTCTTATAGTTATATATGTACCTATTGGAACTATATATGACCTAACATGGGGCTAAATGCGGGAAACTAAGTGAAATGAGCTTCGAAGGCCAAAATCGGCCCGAAACGGCCTTCATTTACCCAAAATGGGTTTCAAAGCATATGAGTGAACTTTAATTGACTCTTATAGTTATATATGTACCTATTGGAACTATATATGACCTAACATGTGGCTAAATGCGGGAAACTAAGTGAAATGAGCTTCGAAGGCCAAAATCGGCCGAAACGGCCTTCATTTACCCAAAATGGGTTTCAAAGCATATGAGTGAACTTTAATTGACTCTTATAGTTATATATGTACCTATTGGAACTATATATGACTTAACATGCGGCTAAAGACGGAAAGAAAACAAAACTAAGTGAATTGAGCTTTAAAGGCTAAAATCGACCCTAAATGATATACATTTACCCAAAATGGGTTTCAAAGCATATGAGTGAACTTTAATTGACTCTTATAGTTATATATGTACCTTTTGGAACTATATATGACTTAACATGCGGCTAAAGACGGAAAGAAAACAAAACTAAGTGATTTGAGCTTTAAAGGCTAAAATCGGCCCTAAATGACATACATTTACCCAAAATGGGTTTCAACGCATATGAGTGGAGTTTAATTGATTCTAATAGTTATGTATGTACTTGTTAGAAGTGTGGATGACCTAACATGTTGTTAAATGCGAGAAACTAAAGAAATTGAGCTTAAGAGGCCAAAATCGACTTTAAATTAAGCTACGTATATTAGTTTTATATGTATATATATATATACCTTCTCAATATCCCCTACTTCCTTGCAACTTGAGGCTATATCAAACATGAACCTCAACACATAGTAGCCACACTCGGTTCCCCCTGGTTGCTGAGCACACTAATCATAGAATTACATAAAAAATCATGTAATTAACATACATGGTTGTTTTTTGCTAAAAGAAAGAAGTACGTAGCTTAACTACTATGTATTACCTTCATTGCTTTCCATTCAGGTATTTTTCCCGTGCTCTTAAATTTCTTCAAAGAACTGTAGTTAAGTTAATTTCATGTGAGAAGTGGCCAAAGAATGAAATTAGTAAAAAGTGTAATGCTTATTAGCATTTTAAATAACAAATATACCTATTTATGCACGATTTGAGGAATAAGTGTCGTGGTGGATCTTGAGCTATAGAATCAAAATGATATACTGTGTTGTTTGAAGGACAAATCACAACGAGCGACCAATGGAGACTAAAATGCCAAAAAAGTTAGGAAGCAATCATGTGAGTACTTCTATTGTATATATAATGATAATTAAAGTGGTAAAAATAGATACAAGGTTAAGAACTATACTCTTCAAAACAAGGGGCAAGTATGAACTTATGTTGTGCACGTAGAGATGTTTTGATACATAGCCAAATATACTCCTTCACCTCATTTGTGTTTTGCAAACAATTGTCGGCTCGGGTGAAATTTGGACATAACCACCCAAATTGCTCTTGTATGCTCTTGCGTCCACAACGATCATCTTGGAGTAATCTTTAAAGCACAACCAACTTCATAACATAAATATATTATTGTATATTGCAGAGCATTTTTATTTACTTCAAAAGTACAAATGTTTTACCTCATGAAGACTTGAATCAAGGAAACATTCAACATCTCTCCGCAAAGGAACTCTTTCAAATCACCCTTAGACACCCATGTCGATGTATCCTCAAAGTAGTTGAATTGCGTGGTACCCAAATTCACCTTGAGAGGTGCATCATCCGACATATCACGCGCATTTGCATGTAGCCATATGCATGCCTTAGTGAGACACTCGATCTTTGGTTTCTCGATCCAAGTATATGTAGTTGGTTTTTCTTGGTGACTTGAATCTTGCATTCCTTAACCCAAAATGGCCTTCTTTGGCCCGCTTGAACCCTTCTTCTCTGAACCCTTCTTCGCCTTCTCTAGAGGAGGTGAGTCCGCCTTGCTTTCCTTGGGCTTGTTTATTCTCTCCAAAACCTAATAATTCAACGGTAAAAACATTCAACTTAGTTAGTAGGTAGGTATGAAACAAATCATTATGAATATGGATTTATGTTGCTTCAATTTACCTCGTCTGAAAACCTCACCCATGCCGATGGCCACAACACATAACCACCACGAGCGTCGGTCAAGACATTTATATCAATTGACGGTTTAGGCAGCGGAAGAGCAAAGTCTTCGTAACCAGGAGTAATGGTGACTACACTAACCGCCAAGTGCTCATTGTCCACAGGCTCATGATGGACTATTTCTCGTTCACTTCGTGGTTGTGCATTTCCTACAGCCACCACAATCAAACCCTCATCTTTTACATCTAGTAAAAGCTGGCAAGGCGTTTCTTCCTTCAAAAAGTAAATGAAATTGAGGTTATGAACATGCAATTACAGAATATAACATGTTACTTAGTTTTAAAAATTATAAGGATAATAGTTACCTCTAACTCAAGTATAGATGGTGGGGATTTTTGTGTGTTAGGATGGCTTGCTTTGTCCTCCAAAAGACGATCCAGTTTAGGTTGATGTATCGCCGGTAAACCAAAATGTGAGAGGACCGCGTTGAAAATCTCCGTGAGTTTCTCCGTGAGTTTCTCCGTCACTTTCTCCGTGACTTTCTCCGTAATTTCCTCCGTAAGCTGCTCCCGAATAGCTTGTGTCATAGCTTCCATATCATGTGGTTGAGAGCGTGATTTTGTACCCACGGAGTAATCTTTAGAATACGCTTTTGTCACACCTAGACGAATACCACCTAAACCCCTCAAACGTCCACTGTGGTCCTTTCCCAAAGTCTCATAAAGGGCATCTTTGTTGCCTTGGGGAGTGAACTCGTCGCTAACCTCTTTTTGCTAGTGCCCCATCTATAGAAAAATTAACAACGGTAAGTTAAAAAAAAAAAATTCAACATCATAAGCGGCGGCGGCAGGGGTGGGGGGCACCTGTGCCGGGCGGAGCAGGGGGGGGGGAGTGTGCGGGGGGGTGGGGGGGCGGTGTGCGGGGGCGTGTGTAGGGGGGTGGGGCCAATGTGCAGCGTGCGAGGGCGCGTGTGCCGGGGGCGTGTGTAGGGGAGTGGGGGATGTGTGCGCGGGGAGTGGGGGATGTGTGCGGGGGTGGGGGGCGTGCGGGGGAGTGGGGGATGTGTGCGGGGAGTGGGAGGCAGAGCGGTGTGCGGGGGTAGGGCGCAGTGCGGGGCAGTGGGGGGCGTGTGCGGTGGGGTGGGAGTGTGCGAGGGGTGGGGGGGGGGTGTGCGGTGGGGTGGGAGTATGTAAGGGGGCAGTGTGCGGTGGGTGGGGGGATTGTTAGGGGTGTGGGCGTGTGGGGGAGTGTGCGGGGGGGGGGGGGAGTGTGCCGGGGGTGGGGGGATTGTTAGGGGTGTGGGCGGTGGGGGGCAGGTGTGCGGGGGGTGGGGGAGTGTGCGGGGGTAGTGGGGGATTGGTAGTGCATGTACTTACAACGGCATTGGCTATCTTCAAGGTTCCCGGATCTGAAATGGTCATTTGATTGTTGATATCACGCCTATGCAAGGAGCACCACCAATCAGCGACACGATCAACTTTGACAGACGGCGCGGCCTTAGAGCTAGAAGACGGCGTTGTGGTTGTATCGGTAGAAGGGTAAAATTTCTCGTCAATCCACAACTTTCTCGTGCTCGCATAAGTATGGGAACCCATATGATGGTAGTGCTTCCTTTGTCTTGCACTGAGTGAATGTTTCTCACGCTTGGCCTATAAATTCACATGGGCAATTAGAAAACACATGTAATTGTATTGAAAGTGAACATGCAAAGTCGAATATATATAGTTTAAAGTGCAATATTTACCACCATCTCCGGCGTAGTATTTTGGGCAACAAATGCCTCCCAATCTTCTGGTTTTATATGTCCACAAATCTGATGAGGCAAAGAATCCGGTTGAAATGTATCTTCCTCTCCCCCTTCCTTTTCTGTTTCTTTTTCGGCCTCCTTGTCCGTCTCACCCTCATTTTGCTTTGATTTTTGAATTTTCCTCCTCTTTATAGTCCTCTTTCTCCGTTTCGTGATCCACCCACTCACTAGTTTGCTTTTGAAAGCTCTAAATCTTTCGGCCACCGCGGATAGAAACGCCGCCTTTTTTTCCTCATTATGAGTAATATGGAACGTATTCTATAAAAACAAGAAACAAACAAAAAGTTACCCAAAATGTGTTTCAAAGCATATAAGTGGAGTTTAATTGACTCTTATAGTTATATATGTACCTATTGGGACTATATATGACCTAACATGCGGCTAAATGCAAAAAACTAAGTGAATTGGAGTGTAAAGGCCAAAATCGGCCCGAAATGGCCTTCATTTACCCAAAATGTGTTTCAAAGCATATAAGTGGAGTTTAATTGACTCTTATAGTTATATATGTACCTATTGGGACTATATATGACCTAACATGCGGCTAAATGCAAAAAACTAAGTGAATTGGAGTGTAAAGGCCAAGATCGGCCCGAAATGGCCTTCATTTACCCAAAATGTGTTTCAAAGCATATAAGTGGAGTTTAATTGACTCTTATAGTTATATATGTACCTATTGGGACTATATATGACCTAACATGCAGCTAAATGCAAAAAACTAAGTGAATTGGAGTGTAAAGGCCAAAATCAGCCCGAAATGGCCTTCATTTATCCAAAATGTGTTTCAAAGCATATAAGTGGAGTTTAATTGACTTTTATAGTTATTTATGTACCTATTGGGACTATATATGACTTAACATGCGGCTAAATGCAAAAAACTAAGTGAATTGGAGTGTAAAGGCCAAAATCGGCCCTAAATGGCCTTCATTTACCCAAAATGTGTTTCAAAGCATATAAGTGGAGTTTAATTGACTCTTATAGTTATATATGTACCTATTGGGACTATATATGACCTAACTTGCAGCTAAATGCAAAAAACTAAGTGAATTGGAGTGTAAAGGCCAAAATCGGCCCGAAATGGCCTTCATTTACCCAAAATGTGTTTCAAAGCGTATAAGTGGAGTTTAATTGACTCTTATAGTTATATATGTACCTATTGGGACTATATATGACCTAACATGCGGCTAAATGCAAAAAAATTAAGTGAATTGGAGTGTAAAGGCCAAAATCGGCCCGAAATGGCCTTCATTTACCCAAAATGTGTTTCAAAGCATATAAGTGGAGTTTAATTGACTCCTATAGTTATATATGTACCTATTGGAACTATATATGACCTAACATGCGGCTAAATGCAAAAAACTAAGTGAATTGGAGAGTAAAGACCAAAATCGGCCCGAAATGACCTTCATTTACCCAAAATGTGTTTCAAAGCATATAAGTGGAGTTTAATTGACTCTTATAGTTATATATGTACCTATTGGGACTATATATGACCTAACATGCGGCTAAATGCAGAAAACTAAGTGAATTGGAGTGTAAAGGCCAAAATCGGCCCGAAATGGCCTTCATTTACCCAAAATGTGTTTCAAAGCATATAAGTGGAGTTTAATTGACTCTTATAGTTATATATGTACCTATTGGAACTATATATGACCTAACATGCCCCTAAATGCCGGAAATAAAAGTAATTCAGTTAAAAAATAAACTTACACAAGTGTCTTCCCATAATGATTTCTTCATTGCATTGGGCACATCTTTCCACACCAAAATGCTCAGTTTGCGCACACATAACCCTAAATGCTGTCCATACTTTTTACGCCATTGACCACAAGGTTGACCCATATCATCATACTCGAGGGTCATAGGGGTGTTATAATTCAATCCCTTGGTCGCACCCCTTCCTTTCCGCTTCTTTGTTGCAACTTTACTTGGAGTTTTGGTACTAAGAACCTCTTTCCCCGCATTTTTGTGTGGCACAATGACGGATGAAATACAAGGATAATCTTCCCTAGCATTAGGGTTGTTCATAATGATCCGATCCGCGATCCGGTCGATCCGATCCGAAAAATCGGATATCCGATCCTTTTTTTGAGTTTCGGATATTTCGGATCGGATATCCGAAAAAATCCGGATCGGATACGGATCACACTTTTTTTGTTTTCGGATATCTTATTTTTAAAAAGTGTATAATTTTTTTTAAATAAACAAGTAAAACACCTAATGCAGTGAACAGAAGTCTTCATTTTCATACCCTAGACGTCGCACTAACCATTAGTTCTCTCTCTCCACACTGCACATGTTCGACGCTCGCCACCATCCCACTTATTCCCACCACAGTCCAGCCGCCACCACCAACCGGAGACCATTGGGCGACGGCGCCAGGCCCACCGCGACACGACGACGACCCACCTAACTTCTTCTTCTTCTTCTTTGCTCTGCGAGTGAAATGAGCTATATCACTTCTCTGCTTCTTTGTTTTGTTGTTTCTTGTCATTAACATTACAGTATAACTTCGTCTCTTATTACTTATTACTTATTAGTTCTTAGGATTTAGGATTTCCATACTTCACTGAATTTCTGTTGGATTTTGATTTTTTTTTTGTTTACAAACTTGCTACTTACTTGCTTTAGTTGGACCATTAACATATTTTTCCTACTTAACTGACTTGTTTTTAGTTTTGGAAGTTGGATCATGGTCCATGGATAATGCCACCAAAAGCCCAAAACCGTGTAAAATGGACCCTCTTAAAAAATTCGGATATCCGGTTATCCGATCCGAAAATTTCGAATATCCGAATTTTTTCGGATCGGATTCGGATCACAATTCCGAAATGAACAGCCCTACCTAGCATGGTTGTCAATGGGGGGAGCCTTATCGGCTAGCTCCTCATTTATTTCAGCCAAGTGAAGTTCCCTTTCACGCAAGCGCTTCTCCTCATCATGCGTTATGTCTTCCGGGTCACCTTTATCGTTCTCCTTCTCCGCATCATACTCATCATCATCATCATCCAATGACTTATCATAATCATCATCGGTTTCTTCCTCCACAATCACATCATCTCGGACCATGTTTGAAGCTCCTGAAATTTTAAAAAACGATATTAGAAACGCGTAAGATTAAACAAACATATGATTAGAAACCCCCGCACAACCCCTACCCCCTGCACTCCCCCACCCCCCTTGACCCCCCTGCCCCCCACCTCGTTGCACACTCCCCGTTGAAGCCGCACACCTTGCATGCCCCGCCCCCCCCCTGCATGCCCCCGCACACCGCCCCCTGCACAACCCCGCCCCCCCACCCTGCACGCCCCCCGCACACAACCCCCCACACACAACCCCCGCATACTGCCCCCCCTTTCACTCCCCGCACTCCCCCCCCGCCCCTTCACCGGCCCCCTGATTGCGCCTCCCCGCACACTCCCCCGAACCGCACACCCCCCACGAACGCCCCACCCTGCACTCCCCACCCCTTGACTCCCCCGCACATCCCCACCCACGCCGCACATTCCCCCGAACTACACACTCCCCCCCTTCACTGCCCCCGCACCGCCCCCGCACGCCCCCTCACCCCCCTTGCATGCCCCACCCCACCTCGCGCACACTCCCCCCCGAACCGCACACTCCCCCCGAACCGCACACCCCCCGAACCGCCCCCACCCCGCACTCCCCACCCCTTCACCGCCCCTATTAATCGCCCCCCAAGCACCCTACCCACGCTGCACACTCCCCCGAACCGCACACTCCCCCTTCATTGCCCCCGCACCGCCCCCCTTCACTGCCCCCTTACACGGCCCCCCACCTCGCTGCACACCCCCCCGAACCGCACACTCCCCCCCTTCACCGCCCCCGCACAACCCCCCTTCACTCCCCCCCATCGGACTCCCCCCCGCACAACCCCGCACACCTCCCCCGAACCGCACACTCCCCCTCTGCACTCCCCCCTGCACAACCCCCTTCACTGCCCCCGCACAGCCCCCCCTTCACTCCCACCATTGACTCGCCCCCACGCACCCGAACCGCACACTCCCTTCCCCTTCACGCCCCCTACACGGCCCCTTCACCTGTCCCACCCCGCTTGCACAACACCCATTGCACAGTCCCCTCCCCCCCAAAACAATCCCTAATTACACCCTAAACGACATTCATCTACCCAATTCGGTTTTCAAATCATGTGACCCGACTTTAAGTGACTCTAATAGGCCCGAAATGACATTCACTTACCGAAAATGGGTTTCAATACATGTGAAGCGAGTTTAGTTGATTGTAATACATATATATATAGTAATTGGAACTATACATGACCTAACATGCGGCTAAAAGTGAGAAATTAAGTTAATTGAGGTTGAAAAGCAGATTTTGGCCCGAAATGACATTCACTTACCCAAAATGGGTTTCAATACATGTGAAGCGAGTTTAGTTAATTGTAATACATATATATATACTAATAAGAACTATACATGACCTAACATGCGGCTAAAAGCGGTAAATTAAGTTAATTGAGGTTGAAAAGCCGAAATTGGCCCGAAATGACATTCATTTACCCAAAATGGGTTTCAATACATGTGAAGCGAGTTTAGTTGATTTTAATACATATATATATACTAATAAGAACTATACACGACCTAACATGCGGCTAAAAGCGAGAAATTAAGTTAATTGAGGTTGAAAAGCCGAAATTGGCCCGAAATGACATTCACTTACCCAAAATGGGTTTCAATACATGTGAAGTGAGTTTAGTTGATTGTAATACATATATATATACTAATAAGAACTATACATGACCTAACATGCGGCTAAAAGCGAGAAATTAAGTTAATTGAGGTTGAAAAGCCGAAATTGGCCCGAAATGACATTCACTTACCCAAAATGGGTTTGAATACAAGTGAAGCGAGTTTAGTTGATTGTAATACATATATATATACTAATAAGAACTATACATGACCTAACATGCGGCTAAAAGCGAGAAATTAAGTTAATTGAGGTTGAAAAGCCGAAATTGTCCCGAAATGACATTCACTTACCCAAAATGGGTTTCAATACATGTGAAGCGAGTTTAGTTGATTGTAATACATATATATATACTAATAAGGACTATACACGACCTAACATGCGGCTAAAAGCGAGAAATTAAGTTAATTGAGGTTGAAAAGCGGAAATTGGCCTGAAATGACATTCAATTACCCAAAATGGGTTTCAATACATGTGAAGCGAGTTTAGTTGATTGAAATACATATATAGACAGTAATAAGAACTATACATGACACTACATGCGGCTAAAAGTGAAAAATAAAGTAAAATGACATTGCAAGGCCGAAAGCCGGAATTGGAACCAAAGAAGTCGAGTTTATTGTTTACTTTTGCCACCTTCATTTGAAGTATCAACCATTATCCTTTCCCCGTGATCTGCACGCATGTAACTTGTCGCTAACTCCGCATCAGTGACATCGGAGTTGGGAATGGTGAAAGGCGTGGTGTCTTCAAACGCATCATACTCCTCCTCATCCTCAACATCACCAACTCCAAGTATACTTCTTTTTCCCGGAACAACAATTGACCACTTGTTATCAGAAGGGTCAGTTACGTAGAATACTTGCTTAACTTGTGATGCAAGCACGAATGGCTCTTCACTATCACGCAACCGACCCAAGTCTACAAGAGTAAATCCACAAGGGTTATCTTTTCTTATGTAACGCCGGTTATACTCAACCCACTTGCATCGAAATAAGCAGACCGTGAAACCAGAGTAGTCAAGCTCCCATATATCTTGAACTCGTCCATAGTATAACAATCTAGGATCAATAGGAGACTTGTCTTTGGCACTTGCATACTGTGTAGATGATGCCTCTACTGAAACACAACTATTCTGGAGAGATCTCGACTTTTGATCTTGACGATCTGTCCAATATGTATATCCGTTAACATCATAACCCTCATAGGAGAACACAGCTTCTCGAGGACCAAATGCTAGCCACTTCAGAGTTTCAGAAATATTGGAATCTACTTCACGCATTATTCGGTTATGGAACCAATCAATAAACGTCTTATTATGCAACTGCATCAATGCTCTAGTCCCTTTACCTGGATTCTGGTCACGCAACTCCTCCAAATGCTCATCCAAGTACGAATGCACCTGTACCATATGCTGCAATAGAAATAAGTGTGCTTGTATGCGCCTTTCAACAGGAGGTACTATCATTTTGGAGCCAAGTGTACCTTTACCCGCGAGTCTGCCCTCGTGTCGAGATGCAGGAAGTCCAATAGGATCAACATTAGTTAAGAACTCAGCCACAAAATTACCGACCTCTTCACGCACAATCCCCTGAATTATACTTCCTTCTGGTTGCGCTGGATTCCTTACTTTATCTTTCAAAGAGCCCATATGTCTCTCAAAGGGATATCACCACCTCAAAAACACCGGACCACATAGCTTAATTTCTCGAACTAGATGTACAACCAAATGGACCATAATGTCGAAGAAAGCAGATGGGAAGTACATCTCAAACTTGCACAAAGTCTGTATCACGCTAGCCTGCAGAGCATTAAACTTCGAGGGTTGTAACGTTTTGCTACATATAGTATTGAAAAAAGAACACAGCTATGTTATGGTATGTCTCACATGTTTCGGCAATATCCCTCGAATTGCAATCGGTATGAATACTTGCATCATTACATGACAATCATGAGACTTCATGCTCGATAATTTCAACTCACCGTCTAAGGTAACAAATCTTTTCATGTTCGATGAGTACCCTGATGGAACCTTAATGTTGTACAAACACTCGCAAAAAAGACGCTTCTCAGCTCTAGATAGAGTGTAGCAAGCCGGAGGTAAATAGTTCCTATCATCATCCTTTCGTTTTCTATCCTTTTCTTTCCATTTCTGCAGGCAACCCTTCTTCCTATTCCTTTTCTTTTCCCTTTCCTTTTCCTTTTCCAGACACTTTCTCTTTTTTCTTTCTTTTCTTAATGTCCCTCTTTTGAGCCCATAGTTCTGGTCGAAGCCCCTCACTTTCCAGATACAGTCGCACCCCTTTGCTATCCTTTGTCTTATGTGGAATATTCATAAGTGTCCCCAGAATGGCGTCACATACATTCTTCTCTATATGCATGACGTCGAGACTATGTCTAACCTCTAGATCTCTCTAATATGGAAGTTTCCACATAATAGACTCCTTTTTCCAAAGTCCCTTATCACCAACACTCGCTCTTTTGCCGAATATCGTTTCAATACCCTTGACTTGATCATAAACCTCAATACCAGTCAATGGTCTACGACCAACCCCTTCCTCAACTGTTCCACGAATGCCTTCTTCTTATTACGATAAGGATGGTCGCGTCGAAGGAACCTTCGGGTGCGCATATAAATATCTTTGTGACAAGTAGTAATGTATTTAGATGCTGTGTCGTCCAGGCAAATCGGGCATGCTTTCTTCCCTTTGTTCTCGTACCCGGATAAGTTCCCATAAGCAGGATAGTCATTAAGAGTGAATAAAAGCATGGCACACAATGTGAATACCTCATCAGCATGTGCGTCATACACAGAAACTCCTTCATCCCACATTTTTCTCAAATCAGCAACAAGTGGCTGGAGGTAGACAACTATGTCGTTTCCAGGCTGTTTCGGCTCTGAAATAAGAATCGACAACATGATGTATTTGCGTTTCATGCACAACTAAGGAGGCAAGTTGTATATAACTAGAAGAACCGACCACGTACTATGTTGAGAACTAAGATTGCCAAATGGGTTCATTCCATCCGTGCATAGGCCAAGCCTCAAATTTCTGTCCTCGGCATCAAAGGTCTTATGACAATGGTTGATACCTTTCCACTCAGGAGAATCAGCCGGATGTTTGAGAAAACCATCCTTTTTCCTTCGTTCTGCATGCCACCTCAAGTTCTTAGCATCTTGTTTGATTGAAAACATGCGCTTGAATCGTGGTATAATCGGAAGATACCACATCACCTTTGCTGCAGGACCTTTCTCATCACCAACCCATGTGCGCCTGTAACGCGACTTCCCACATCGAGGACACTCATCCATATTTTCATATTCATTTCGATATAGCACACAATCGTTTGGACAAGCATGTATCCTCTGGTACTTTAAACCGAAGGGACACATCAGTTTCTTAGCATAGTAATTCGACTTGGGTAGTTCATGGTCGTCCGGCAACATATCACCAAATGCTTGCAACAAGGAAGTGAAACAAGAGTCACTTATACCGGCTTTCGTCTTGATATTAAAGAGTGTTATCACTGCCGTCAGCTTGGTGTACCTCGTACAACCGTGATACAACGGTTTCCGAGACGCCTCGTCCATGCACTAAAAAATACGAGGCCGTTTGCCAGAATGATCTACCCCCGCCTTCATCTCCTCGATATGATCCCCTTCATCATCATCATCTTCTACTTGAATATCCTCATATTCATCCTCGATGTTGTCATTCTCAATGACATCAAACTCACCTTCTTCATGCACATCGTTAACAATGGCATTTCGACCATCATACATACCCTCCTCACCGTGCCAAACCCATACATAGTAGTCTTGTCTAAACCCGCGACGAAAGATATGCTCCCTAAGCGACTCAATGCTACTAACGATGCTCACATTACCAAAATCAACACAAGGACAATAAAACCCCTCGGTTCCCTTTGCAGCCTGATTACTTAATGCAGCATCACAAAATTCAAAGACCCCATCCACGAATTCACACGTGTCACGACTACCATACATCCATGCACGATTCATTTCAACCAAACATAGCTCTAATTAAACACAAGCAACAAGTACCCAATGTCAATGACGAATTTCACTACATTATTAGAGTTTATACACGATATATATTTAATGAAATTAGGCATGCTTTCCAAGGGTCCTTATCACTCCAACCTAACCCATCCTTAGATGTCTAATCTCACTAGTGAATGTATTGCCTTCAGTTCGAATCTACGGAAAATCCGGCAGCATTTCTCTACAGTTCTCCAAGTACACGATGTAGATATATAGTTATTTATATCTAGGAAAAATTGTAAAAAATAATCCCAAGTTTCAGGTGTCTTCCCATATTAATCCCAAGTTTAAATTATTTTTGAATAATCTGAAGTTTGGGAGTCATCTTCCCATATTGGTCCAAAAGACCTATAATCGTTTGAACCACTTTTAAAAAGTTGATAAGACACCATTTTATTTAAAAAAATCACCTCTAATCGCCTTTATCACCACTCCACTATTAAAATGAAAGGCAAACGAAAATGTTTCACGCGGCGCATTGACCTTTAAAACGACTTTTAAACCGACTTTTTTCACTAGGGACCAATAAGGGAAGACTACTAACAAACTTGAGATTATTTAAAAATAATCCAAAGTTGGGATTAATTTGGGAAGATGGCCAAAACTTGGGATTATTTTTGACAATTTTTCCTTATATCTACATATGTACCCAGAGAACAAAAGTAGGGAAACGACGAGCCAAGATTTTCCTCTAGAATCGAACTAAAGACATACATTCACCACCTAAGTGAGATTAAACATCTAAGAACAGTCCCAAACCGGGGACTATTCAAGACTTACTCCTAATGAGTAAGTCTCGAACGGGTATATATCTAGGCATATGATATGATGATGCAAACATAGGTTTTTAAAAACAACAAAATATTTTACATCTAATCTCAATTCAACGATAAATATATACACATTTGCACATATATATAAACCAATTTACTATGAAAGAAAGTTAAATATGAGTGATAACATACCAATATCAAGGTTGTGAATAGGGAAATCGAGCTCAACACTCCGTCCCTAGCTAGCTTCAATAATCAACAACAAAGTTTAAAAGTTAACATTAGTATAAATTAGCAATTCAAACAAAACTAAACTAAACTAAGCTAAACTAAACTAAATATCTAAACCAATAATCAACAACAACGTTTAAAGTTCAAACCTAACTAGTTAGTAAGTACTACAACAACAACAACAACAACAACAACAACAACAACAACAACAACAACAACAACAACAACAACAACAACAACAACAAAAACAACAACAACAACAACAACAACAACAACAACAACAACAACAACAACATCATCAACAACAACAACAACAACAATAACTACTACCAACAACAACCACAAAAATAGCAACCACAACAAAGCCCTAGTTTTTTTAACCTAAAAATCAAACTAACTACTTTAAATAAAATAATTAACTCAAATCAATCAAATTTACACCCTTTAACTATTATACAACCTAATTTAATTAGCAATTATTCATAAAAGAACAATTAATTATAAACTTGAAGCTTCAAATATGAGAAGGAATGGTGGAGGTAGAGGTAGAGAAGGAATGTAGGTACCTAAGAAGAGGTAGAGAAGGAATGTAGGTGTTTAGGAACGGTGGAGTTGCGGCGGTGGTGGTGCAGCCACGGAGGAGGACACAGGTGGGGTTTGTGGTTGAAACCCACCGAATTGGAGAGGAGGACGCAGCAGCTGGTGGTCGTCGGGGTCGGGGGAAGGTGGAACCCAGTGGTGGCAATGGTGGTGGAACCTAGTGGTGGCAATGGGGTTGGGGGAAGGTGGAACCCTTGCGTGAATTGGAGGGAGTCGTTTTTTTGAAAGGAAGGACGAAGGAGGGAGTTAACAGTGATGAGAGGGAGCCAGGCCCCTTTGACGCGGAAAAAAAAAAAACCGCTGCGGTTCATAAAACCACTGCGGTTAATAGAGAACCGCAGCAGTTTGTTAGGCCACTTTTCCCACCCAAATTTTTTACGATTTACCGCTGCTGTTCTCTTAAGGACCGCAATGGTTTTGTTGTGACATATAGCATTTCTTCCACTAGTGTTTGCCTCGTCGTTTTTGTGAATCTGGGGGTGCGGAACATCATATGGGTCCGAACGCAAAGAAGGCGCTTGAATCTGCGTTGGATGAGCAGGTGGTCTTGATGGAGGGGTTTGAACTGGGGGAGGCGAGGCCCAAATTACCACCACATTTGGCCGCGGAAAACGTGAAAGAGGATAGTGACTGTCAGATCTTGGAGGGTTTTTCTTTTAACGATGACTCGTCGTTTGAGGGTGAGATGGAGATTATTGATATCGACAGTGAGGAGGAGGAACAAGATAAATTAAGGTTTTTGGAGAAGATGGTGAAGTTAGAAAAAATTGCGGAGGATGAAGTGATGCATGATGTGGTGGAGGAGAAGAAACAGGGAAGTTCTTATGTTCGTAGGCCCTATATTCTGAGGTCTTGCAGTGAGATCTACAAGTTACTGAAAAAGGGGGGGTGAGAATGAGGGTAGAGGGAAGGAGGTTGTTGTGGATAAAGGGAAGGGGCTGGCTGGGAATGGTGGGAAAAGGGTTGTGGTGTATGCTTTGCCAGCAATGCAGCCTGTGATCAACAGAGGTAGAGGGAAGAGAAAGCTTACTTTAGCTGATTTGCCAGAAGAAGAAATGGAGTGGAGCGCCACTCCACTCCCTCCTGTGAAACATAGTGAGGCCAGGAAGAATAGGGTTGGGCTATGGACTGGCATTGATGAGGATGAATGGGATCCTGATCTCTTGCAATTCATGAAGGGACATGTCCCTGCATTCAGGAAGGAGTACATGTGATTGAGTTCCACAACTGCCCACAGCATAAATTGGTTATTTCTTATTCCTTTAACCCTTTTGGTCAATTTTATTGTTGCTTGCAATCCTAATTTTTGTGCCTTACTTGTGATGAGTCCCTAATTTTTGTGCCTTAATTGTGTTGATAGATTGACCCATGTTAGTATGCTGAGGTTGTTGGCTAATGATGTTAAAGATTGAATTTTTTACTGTCCCTAATATGTGTGGCTTAATTGTGAGCCCCTCCACTTTGTACATCATTGTGTTGATTGACCCATGACAGTATGCTAAGAGTGTTGGCTAATGATGTTAAAGATTGAATTTTTTACTGTCCCTAATCTGTGTGGCTTAATTGTGATGAGTCCCTCAACTTTGTGCCTCACTGTGTTGATTGACCCATGTTAGTATGCTGAGAGTGTTGCCTAATGATGTTGAAGGTTGATTTCTTACTGTCCCTAATGCATGCACTAGTTTAGAGTCCCTTATAGCCACCTAATCCATATGATGAAGGGACTCAAAACTCAGAAACAATGTTTGATTTACTCTAGAGTTCACTCTAATGAGGTACCAAACCTTGTATTCCATGAGTTAAATTAAGATACCCCTGATGGATTTTTAGAGGTCAAATGATGAGCCATGTTGAGATACAAAACCTTGTATTCAATAATCTATATATGATGTGAATTTGGTTAGCCCCCTGCCTTGTTGGATGTTTGCAGTTGTAGTAATGAGTCCCTATTCACCACTAAATCCAAATGGTGAAGGGACTCATATACTCTGAAACAAGGTTTGAATTGCTCCAGAGTTAACTTTGTTAAGGTACCAAACCTTGTTTTCAATGTGTAAAACCACCATATCCCTGATGGATTAATGTAGGATCAAATTAGAGCAAACTATTTCATACAACACAAATTGAGAATAAAATTCACTGCATAAACTTGACTGCATGTACAAACCTAGGTTGATATGCATACCTCGAATCTATGCAAAAGTTTTTTTTACTTACCTAAGTTTATATGCATACCAAGGAACAACACAAAAGTTGTTATGCATATACCCATACCATATGAAAACACAAAAAGTTGTTGTCCATCCTATTACAGTTTACAAAAAAAAAAAGCTTGCATATCAATTGTAACTTTAAGAATAAGGTTTGTGCAGCAGTCAACCTTGTATAATAGCAATGAAAACAAAAAAACAACTTCTACCTTCTTCTTCTTCTTCCATGCATTATAACCTTTCACAAACACCCACTAGTCTGCATCCACTTCAAAAGTCTCCATATGATCATCTTCTTCAACCAACTTCATCTTCTCATTCAAGTACTCCACTACATCATCAATGATTTTCTGATCCACATGAATATTTTTTGGTAGTAGCCCAAACCTTTCTAATCTCATCTTCCCATGGTGAGGGTTCTTAATATCATTATATGTTCTTTTCATTACTACCTAAATTCTTATTATTAACGGACATTGAACATGAGTGTTCTTTTATTTTTAATTTTTTTGGGCACCTTTCGGGATACCCGTGGTAAAATGAATTTTCTTAGGAAAAGTCCTATACTGCAATGCTTGTATGGCATTAAAAAAACCTAGGTCCAGGATGTTAAGATCAGGGGATTAGGGGGGCTGACATACCAGTTGGATGTTGAACCCATTCCTTGTGGCTGCTGCCATGAAAGCTGGATCAGTTGGACTAATGTGTGGCCTTGCATTATCCTGTTGGATAAAAATGTCTTTTGGTAGATGATCAGGCCATTTCCTCATGATTGCTGGTATGACTTGGTTCACTATGACATCTCTGATGACCACTTGGGTGATTCTCTCTATTGGTTTGGTCTCAATAATGCCTTTGACTCTGTTTTTGCTTGTTTTTTTTGCTGCAACCCTTTGCACAAAAGGGTAGATACCAAATTTCCCATCATGGATCATGTTGCCTTCTCTGTCATACAATGGCTTTGAAGTCACAGCCATAAACATATCCTTGATCTTGAACCTCTTTGACATAGTGCATTTGTATGGGTCCTCTTCCATGGGCAGTAAGTAGAACCTTCTCATGTCTGGGTTTAAATAAAACCATTTTTCATCAATGTGAATCACATTCTCCATGGGTTCAAACATTGCTGGTTCAGTTGCAGTGGATGGTATGATGTGAGAAAGAACCAACTTTATCCTTGCAAGCTTATGAGCCTCTGTGAGGGCTGGATGGTTGCTGGCAGTGTGGGATCTAAGCTTCCCCTTCTTAAGTAGCCTGTAAATAGTGCTCGGAGGAACCTTAAGGTATCCTGCAAAAGATCTCACAGTTGACCTGTAGCTTAGGGGACATGACTGAAGCCATTCCTCAGCATACTGTCTGGCCTTTCTTCCAGACTTGCCTTTTCTCTTTGCGCTGACATCCAGTGGAATACCTTCATCCCTACTTTTTTGTGCAAGTTTCCAAATTCTGTGAAGAGTGGTTCTATGAATCCCAAAGTCTTTTGCCAATTTTCTTTGTGTGCCCTAAGGTTACTTATCAGCAACTTGTAGTTCAAGGAGCTTATCCATCAAGTGCCTTCTCTTTGTTGGACTGAATTTTCTTTTGACTGTTGCCCCACTAACTGCTACCTCTGTTGTTTCTTCTGTTGCATGTTGTTGCATATGTCCTGCTACATCATCTGAATCAGAGGCCTCATCAAGCAGAGCATCCCATCTCTCATCTAACAACTGATCAACACTGAAGAACCCATCATCTTGCTGATTCTGTATTTTGCCCGTAGCAGATCTGGAAATGAAGAAGATGATTTTTTGGATTTTTTTTTTGCTGATTTGGGGATGGTAATTAAAGAACTAAGTGTTGTATGTGCTATGTAATTATGGAGATTAATTTGTTGGTCTACTAACTCATCTTTTTTTGGGTTGGTGAATTTTTTGGTTGGTGAACATTAATGGCTACTCATTTGGGTTGGTGTTTATATAGTGGTCTTTACTTAATGAGCAAGTGTATGTTGTGGTGGTAAAAACTGAATTTTTGGAGGTAAAATTTCCCTCCATAGTTTTATGGGAGATGAATGCATATTTTTTTGGTGTTTGGCTGGGTCGGTTTTGGAGGGGAAATGCCCTTTTTTTTTCCACGCAGGTGTCCACAGTTTTTGGGGACCATTAAACTTTTGGGTTGGTGTTTTAGAGGGAAATCATCCTTCCAACTACACCATCAGTACTTGCCAACAAAAAAAAATTGGACCCACGTGGGTCTATCTCTATATTTTTCCCACTAAAAACTTTGGTGGTCCCAACATTCTCCCTCCAAATATAACATTACTTTATGTCCCCACCACTTAATTAATCCTCTCTCCAACACCTTAGGCTATGTTCAGTTCACCTTATTTTTGCTTATTTCAGATCAGATCAGATCAGAAAAAATAAGTTCAGACCAGATCAGATAAGATAAGTTCAGATTATGCTTATATTTAAAAACTTATTATTATTATTATTATTATCATCATGATTATTATGATTATTAGTATTACTAATGCTATTATTGTTATTGTAGTAGTAATAATAATAATAATAATTATAATAATAATAATAATAATAATAATAATAATAATTATTATTATTATTATTATTATTATTATTATTATTTTATACAATTACTATTACTATTAATATTACTATTTACTAGTACATTTGTTCAAAAAGATTATTATTATTGTCGTTGTTGTACTTATTAATTATTAATATTGGTAATTCTTATTAATGTCGTTGCTATTATTATAAATGTCATTGATATCACTATTTGAAGCTATTTGTGTTCAAGAAGAAGAATGTTCTTTTGGCATTTGTAAGTGTTCTTTTTTATATTTATTCTAATTAATAATTTTGATATGTGATGTTCTTTTTGATGTTGTACATGTAACGAACATGACAATAGTATATGATGTTTATTTTTTAATACAATTTTGGTAGAATAATATAAATTATATATTACTAGTTTATATAAAACATGAGTAGCATAGGATAACCTAATGGTATTGTCATCACGTTCAAAGTTTTCCCTACAATGGATTTCAACTTATCTTTAAAAACAAAGTTTATGTAGAACAAGACAACGATATAAGAAGAATATTTAACCATTTTGTTCAAGATCATATGATTATATATATTTATAGGTTTATTTATAATAAAAAAGAACAATTTATTGATATAACAAAGAACATGTTGTTAGTTAAATCAAAATATGTCATAAATATAAAAATAACATCTATCTTTATTTTTAAAATGTGTTCTTTATATAGATCTTGTATGCTCTTTCAGTATATGTTCTTTTTTTAATATCATTATATGTTCTTTTCATTACTACCTAAATTCTTATTATTAACGGACATTGAACATGAGTGTTCTTTTATTTTTAATTTTTTTGGGCACCTTTCGGGAATCCCGTGGTAAAATGAATTTTCTCTGGGCTGCCCTCGCACAGGGTCACTCACCTAAAGAACCAACAAGCCCCAACCCCCCTCCCCCACCCACAACAATATTGAAATATATGCTTCCACCAAGATTTGAACCTTGGTCTCCCATGTGGGAGGTAAGAAGCCATACCATTGGACCCAAGAGTCCTTAGTCTTTTATTTTTAATTGTATGTTCATATACTAATGTGCTATTTTAAAAAAAAACTAATTATGCTATAATAATAATAATAATAATAATAATAATAATAATAATAATAATAATAATAATAATAATAATAATAATAATTATTATTATTATTATTATTATTATTATTATTATTATTATTATTATTATTATTATTATTATTATTATTATTGTTGTTGTTGTTATTATTGTTATTATTATTATAATATTATTTATATTATTATTATAAAATTATTATTATTATTATTATTATTATTATTATTATTGAAAGTTGTGCATAGTAATAAAATGATAGTAATAGTAATACTTGTAATGAAATACAAAGTAATAATAATATTAGTAATAATATATTTTTTAAAAGATAAGTTCAGATCAGATTAGATCAGATCAGATTAGTTCAGATCAGATCAGATTAGATCAGAAAAAATAAGTTCAGATCAGAAAATTTCAGGTAACTAAACAAAGCCTTAATCACTACTATTGAAAAATTGCCTAGGAATCCGCAATTTGAAAAGTGTTGCAATTAATATGAAATGGAGGAAGTATAAAATAGTAACATATACTTTATATTATTCTGCCAAAATTGTTAAAAAAATAAACATCATATACTATTGTCATGTTCGTTACATGTTCAACATCAAAAAGAAAATCGCATATAAAAATTATTAATTAGAAAAAATATAAAAAAGAACACATACAAATGTTAAAAGAACATTCTTCTTCTTGAACACAAATAGCTTCAAATAGTGATATCAATGACATTGATAATAATAGCAACGACATTAATAATAATTACCAATATTAATAATTAATAAGTACAACAATGATAATAATAATCATCCTTTGGAACAAAGGTACTAGCAACGCCGGCCCGGACAATATGGAGGCCCTGTGCTAATACTAAAAGATAGGCCCTTGTATAGAAAAACAAAAGAAACCACCAAAATATGCACGTAAACCAAATAACAAACATGCATCAAACTAAGTTTTTCTCTTCAAAATCTTTTGATATATTCCAAGAAGAGCTGAATTCAACAAACTTGAAAATATTTTTTGTGTTTAAATAATTTTTTTTTTCAATTTGGAGGCCCCTTTAAGAGTGAGGCCCTGTTCCATGTCCCACTTTGGACATGCTAAGGGCCGGGCCTGGGTACTAGTAATTAGTAATATTAATGGTAATAGTAATTGTATAAAGTAATATTAATACTAATAATAATAATAATAATAATAATAACAACAACAACAACAACAACAACAACAACAACAACAACAACAACAACAACAACAACAATAATAATAATAATTACAATAACAATAATAGCAATATAGTAATACTAATAATCATAATAATAACAATAATAATAATAATAATAATAATAATAATAATAATAATAATAATAATAATAATAATAATAATAATAATAATAATAATAATAATAATAATAATAATAATAATAATAATAATAAATTAATAATAATAATAATAAGTTTTTAAATATAAATATAATCTGAACTTGTCTGATCTGATCTGAACTGATCTGAACTGATCTGATCTGATCTGATCGGATCTGAACTTATCTGATCTGATCTGAACTTATCTGATCTGATCTAAAATAAGCAAAAATAAAGTGAACTGAACATAACCTTAGGCCCTGTTCTTTTGAACTTATTTTGGCTGAACTGAACTGAACTTATTTTATTTTGGCTGAACTGAACTTATTTTTGCTGAACTGAACTTATTTTTACTTATTTCGCTGAACTGAACTTATTTTTACTTATTTTTGCTGAACTGAACTTATTTTGGCTGAACTGAACTTATTTTTGCAGAACTGAACTTATTTTGGCTGAATTGAACTTATTTTTGCTGAACTGGACTTATTTTTGCTGAACTGAACTTATTTTTGTTGAACTAAATTGTATTAACATAATATTATCAATACTTATTATTATAATAATCAATAAATATTAACATAATATTATCAATACTTATTATTATTATTTTATTATTTTATAAAAATAAATAATAAATAATAAATAATAATAAAAATAATAAATAATAATAAATAATAATAATAAACAACAAATAATAATAAATAATAAATAATATAACAAAAAAGAAATAAAAAATAATAAAAAATAATTTTAATAATAATAAATAATAATAAATATTAATAATAATAATAATAATAATGATAATAATAAATAATAAATAATAGTAATAAATAATAAATAATCATAATAATAAATAATAATAAATAACAAATAATAATAATAATAAATAATAAATAAAATAATAATATTAATAATAATAAATAATAAATCATAAATCATAAAACTTAATATTAATAATAATAAATAATAAATACAAAAAATAAAAAAAATAATGATAACAATAAAAAATAAAAAATAATAAATAATAATAATAAATAATAATAATAAATAATAATAATAAATAATAATAATAAATAATAATAAAAAATAATAAGTAATAAATAATAAATAAAAAATAATAATAAATATAAATAATAAATAATAATAAATAAAAATAAATAAATAATAATAAATAATAAATAATAATAATAATAATAAATAATAATAATAATAAATAATAAATAATAAATAATATAGTAATAATAAATAATAAATAATAAATAATAAATAATAATAATAATAATAATAAATAATAATAATAATAATAATAATAATAATAATAATAATAATAATAGATAATAAATAATAAATAATAATAATAAATAATAATAATAACAATAAATATATAATAGATAATAAATAATAAATAATAATAATAAATAATAATAATAATAATAATAAATAATAATAATAATAATAATAATAATAAATGATAAATAATAAATAATAAATAATAAAATAATAATAATAATAATAATAATAATAATAATAAATAAATAATAATAAATAATAAAATAAATAATAAATAATAATAATAATAAATAATTAGAATAATAATAATAATAAATAATAAATAATAAATAATATTAATAATAATTAATAAATAATAAACACTAAATAATAAATAATAAATAAAAAAATAAAAAAAAAATTCATCGTTATTATAGATATAATATTAATAATAAAAATAACAATAGTAATAGAAATATTGAAAACAAAAATAATAATTACAACATTAGACAAGACTAAGCTTTATTTTTGCTTGAACCCAACTTATTTTGGCCGAACCGAACTTGTTTTGGCTGAACCCAACTTATTTTTCTTGAACCGAACTTATTTTTACTTATTTTCTTTAACCGAACTTATTTTTACTCGAAAATAAGTCAAAAAAAATGCGCCTTAGAGCACCATTACGTTACCTACTTACCTGGCTATATAATTGTACAATTATATGCAATGTTTGCGTGGCAGCTTGAATCATCAATATTGCATCAGCACCGAGGTCATAATAGCTGAAGACGTCGTAGGCCCGTAGGTTTGTTTCATTCTCCTCTTAATCACGATTCACGAGAATGTTATGTCGTTGAATTCATCTAGATGGAAAGTTATAAGTTTTTCCACCACCAGGAACCATACCTTTCAATTTAGGAAAAATTGACAATAGAGCCCTCAACTTTGGTGATAATTTTTAAAAAGTCTAAATTATTGATTAACCCGTGTAAGTCCCAACTTTAGGGGATCTTAACTTTTAGCGGCCTTAGTGACTTAAAACCCGCTTAATAGGTCATAACTTGTAAAACTTGTGTCACACTAGAAGGGTTAATTGAAGGAGGGAAGTAGAAACTAGGTGAGATTTTTAAAAAAATCATCAGTTTTAAGTCACCGGCTAAAAGTTAAGACCCTGAGTTGGGGCCTCACAAGTTAATCAATCAATAGTTAAACTTTTTAAAAATTATCGTCAAAAGTTCAGACCTCTATCGTCAATTTTTCCCTTCAATTTAAGGTCAAGCCATCTTCTTGATCAACATTACATATTGTTATCGGTTCACCTTCATCACTTCATACCAGCAAAATTTTCATGCAACAATTAAGGTTTAATAATTCATTTAATAAATGTTTACTTTTTTAAGCCTTTTGAATTTAATTATTCTTAGAATCTAGTGAAAAGTGTATTGAGACTTGTGAGTTTGTAAAATTGTGAATTCCTTTTCTATTAAAAAGTTAGAAAATCACATAATAACTAGTTTTTAGGCCCCCGACGATTCCTCGAGTAATCATAATTTTCACTTAATAGTATTTCACTTTGAAATTATAACACCAGACATTACTTGGTTTAGTGGTTAAGACTTTAGTATACAAGCTTGAGGTCATCATATCAAATCTTAAACCATGCATTTTCTAATTTTTTTTTATTGTAGGTGGAGTACATAAAGTGGATTGTAAAATTGTGAATCCCTTATAATTTGGTTACGCTTTTCGTTTTAGTTTGTTCCTTTGTAATTTTGTTATACTTTCTTTCACATTCAGATTTGGCAATATTTTATTATTATCTTATTCCAGATCTCCAACCCAACTACGTCACTTTATCTCACCATCCCTTCGTATTTTCATTAACAAATATGTCACCATCTACTTTTTCTTTCTTTACCTATACAACACTACCTCTCTTCTCTACCTTTCTTATTTTACCCCATACAATACTCCCTTTCATTTTATTTAGTTGTCTCACTTTGACTTTTGCACTACATACATGACCTACTATCTTCTTATTTAACTCCTAGTATATAAAACAAAAAATTAAAGCTAGTAACTTTTCTTATCGAAGATTTTAAAAAAGCTAGTTAATTTTGAAGGAATAGAAAATTTTCGAACATATTTTTGAACTTATTAACCAAACACAAATTAACAAGCTAAAACCTAAAAACTATTAGCAAAGCACAAAGTCAACCTTAATTATTTTTGGCACATGATCACTTCCACAAGAACTTGCATGTAATATTTTTCTTTGGCACATGATTATGATTAACAAAAACTTGCATATAATATGTTCTTGAGTTGACTGTTGACCAATGACCAATACTCCATTTTATCTTTTTTTTTTTTGAAGGAATACTCCACTCTTTGGCAACCCTCCAATTGCTACTACTTTGGTCATAACCACATCACAAAGACACAGCAAATTTTGAAATGTTTTCTGGTCAAACCATTACATGAAGAGAGATATATAGTACTAATAGTAGTATATGTTAACACGAGAATGTTGTTGATTAACATTATAGGAGTATTATTTGAAGTTTGATTATAGTTTTTTAAGCACATTTTCTCTCCTCATTACCGCCCGTCATCTTTAACTTTAAATTTCAGTCAACTAAATTGGTTTTTAATTTTTTATGAATGATTAATCCGTGATTCATGCAGAAAATTCAATCTGGTTTCCCTAGTAAGCTGGTCTGGCACACATATAAATACACACACATACGTGCACACTTATTGTTCACATCCTTCAAAAAATAACTTGTACATATATTGTATAACAAACATTAGTCCATATTAAGTTGTACCCAAGAAAAGAAAGCACAAAAATGTCAGTTTCTTTAGAAGTATTGGCAATGGCAGGAGAAGATTATGCTAACTATGGCATAGAAATGGAAGAATGGGAGCGCGCCGAGCTAGAAGAAACACCAGATTACCTGCTGGCCGATGAAGATGATGATCAGCAGCAATGGAGTATTATTAGTAATTTTAAAGATCGTTTTAATATTAGTCATTATGTTAGTGCCAGGAAGAATAATTATTATGAAGATGCTACCCATTTTGAAGCATCTCATCAAGATTGTGAAGCTTCTTCAAGAGACAGCTTAAGCTTAAGAGGGTTGGTAATGATGATTATAGCCATGATTAGGCTAACAATGGTTACAGAATCAGTGGAAAATATTATGTCATAGATGCATACACTCGTTGTATTAATTTTTCCCTACAACTCAAGCTAACTTGGGGAGACTGCTTGTTTTTTCCTCCGGATTTGGTTGTATTTATTTTGAGTTGAAAGATGTATTTTACTTTTTATTCTTATTGTTAGAGATACATTTATTCGATGTAAACTGATGGAACATTTCTTAATTCTTGATATCTATACTAATATATTAAAAAAAAAAAATATTGTGTAGTTACAAGGTTCGAACACGTGACCTTTGAAATGAAAAGTGAAAGCTTAACCATTAATCCAACATAACACCATTGTTCAATATTTCAAAATAAAATATCATAAGGTCTTATAATTATATTTCATTAAAAGATTTGCACAAGTAGTTAGATATCTAACCTTTTTATGATAACAACAAGAGACTATATAGACATAAACTCTTATTCCAATTCCTTGTAGAAAGTTAAGCTATTGCTTTCATCCCCAAACTTTTAAGGGTTTATTTTTCAAAAATCATGCAATTACTTATCACGTCATTACGTCAATTTTTCCTCACTTGACAAACAGTTACGAAAAGTAACACTTCGAGGCATTGCCCGGGACACTCACTAGTTATAATTAATTGATTGATGGATTTTTTTGAGGTAATTAATTGGTTGATGGATCATATGTAATTATTTTGGCTTCCCCTTTCCTTGTGGGTTTTTTGTTTTGGGTAAATAATGTCGTTGAATGATGTAAAACAAAATCCCTTTTTTTGGTTGGAATATATTTGATACGAACCTGTCCTTAACTGAGCACTATTTGATAATTACTACTTCCTCTGTCCAAATTTCACTGTTACATTGGCCATTAGGCCTCTATAAGAATATTTCTTATAGTTTCATACTTCATCTCTCACTTTTAAGGAAGATTTAGAATATAATGGATGGAAGATTGCCTAGTGGATGTTCTTCTGCTTGTGTTAGCGGACAAAGCTTTAATTGAATAATGACGCCTAATTGATCTTTTACCTTAAAAAAAACCTACATAATAGCTGTCTCCTTTATCCTCCAGAGGAAAGGTGAAGCGGAATATGCAGGTCGCATGTGGACCTCCTTCTCATATAATCAAACTCATCAATTAGTTTTGTTACTTCCTCCGATATTCCAGATGGTGCAATTATATTTGTGATGAAGCTATTTGGTAAGTCCTTCTAATACTCAAACAAGATAACCTTTACAATAGTTGTCTCCTTAGTTTCATCCTCCCTACGACCTCGTTCATCGACATTCCTATAACCTAGCTCTGATACCATGTTGAATTGTGTAAAGCTCCTTGATGTGGAGATTTTTTATTATCTCAAATATATAGTGAAGTACAAGAGAGACCTAATTACAATGAACTAGGAGTACAAAAGATAATAGAAAAATAAATATTGCACAAAATATAATTCTATACTCTATCAGAGACAACCAACCATGTCATCATCCAAATCTTGTTCGGAGACTATAGTTGCCCTGGGCAACAACACTTTCTCAAAGAACATATTCTGCAAGTGTATCTTTGTGATGGTGTATATATTGAGCGTAATGAGGTATTTATAATGTTGTCCTGGTCAAGTTATTCTTCTTCAAAATGATAGTAATTTGGAACTGTATGCATTTTGTGACAGTGGTTTGAGGTGCTTGTCCAATGACCTGTTGTTCTTTAACTAGATGCTTTGCTCTTCTAGTAGTAACCCCCATCTCTTGAATCACGAAAGCATAATAACTGTCTCCCGGTCCTGTGCAGAGGCCCAATATCATTTTTATGGATATATTTAATGTTGGTAAAATTATGAAAAACAAAATTTATGAAATTGAGAAAGTAGTAGTGGACGAAGGATAAACAAAACTAACGCATTCTTCTTAACTCATTGACTTACAAACATATAAATAGCTTGCCTAATATATAGGCCACACAAACTTTAATGGAAATCCTCTAACTAACTAGAAAATGGAGTGGAGATAGTGTTCCATTAATACTCCACACAACATCCCACCACTAGTGGAAAAAAGCCCATCGAATCTGGTCAAAATCAGGCTTACAGATCCGATTTTGGTCCGAATTGGGTGGGCACGAAGCATCTTTTAGGGACTAACGGATCCGGTCCAAAACTGGACAAGTTGTTCACTAATTGATCCGGTTGAGTGTGAAAACCGGACCAGTTGAGTACAAAAACTGATCTGGGTTTCACATTCGATCGGATCGGTTAGGCCACTTTTCATTTTAAAAAAAATGGCATTCTTTGTGAGAGCAGAGCAGTGGCTACAAGCCACAAAACATCGACATAAAATGAACTAAGGTCGGAATTTATAGCAGTGGGCAGTGGCTACAAAGCTATGAAAATTACACAATTAAAATTTCAGAATTTACATAAACAAATTTAAGGCCCAAATTATACACAGTTAACAACAAACAAAAATTACAAACCAAATATAGAGCATTAAATATACATAATTATCAACATACTAAAATAAAAAACGAACAATTTTAAAAAAACTAATTTAAAAAGACGAAAAAAACCTAATTATTGCCTAATTACAATCCTAAATACAGAATAAAGAAATAATAAACTAAACCTGTTAAGCCCGTAAATATTGTAAATGTTGTAATTAGTGTAGCCCAATTATTGTTTATTGTTTGTTGGGGTCAAAGCCCAAGTCTAACCTGTATTATGTATTTAAGTGGAGGAAGCAGTAAAACAATACACACAAAAAACAATCCCTAAATCTTATCACGGTATCAGAGCAAAATCAACAACCCTACTTCTTCCTTTGCACGCTACACAGCGAACGAACCTCTCTGTATCTACGGGGGACGAAAAGAAACCCAAACCTAAGGGTGTAGATCTGACATCCCCTATTACCTTGGCTCAGGAGATCAACCGAGGAACCTCATCACACACGTGATACTCACCGGAGATAACTACTCGACTTGGGCGCGAGCGATAACACTATCGCTGAAAGCCAGGCGCAAATATGGATTCATTAATGGAACATTGACTAAACCGACGGACAAGATGATGATGCTTGACTGGGAAACTGTGAACTCGATGCTGGTGTCTTGGATCTTGCGTAGCATTGATCCGAAATTGGTGGGAACAATTCTGTTCCATGAAGAAGAGAAACGCTTGTAGGATTACCTAGAAAAGCGATTTTGCGTGGCAAAATGGACCACGTTTACAGCAGCTACGAGCCTCTATTGTTAATTGCAAACAAGGGAAAACTCAATCCCTTGAGGACTATTACTCAAAGTTGATAAGTTTGTATGACGATCTTGCCCGATTGAAGCCTCTACATAGCTGTGTATGTGGGGGATGCACCTGTAACTTTGCTGAGAAGTATGCAAGGGACAGAGCAGAGGAGTTATTACATCAATTTTTTATTGGTGTTGATGATGAAGATTATGGTGGTGTGCTGTCCAACCTCCTGTCCCAAAACCCCATTTCCGACCTTGATCGCGCCTATCAAGCCTTTCTACAAGATGAGAGGATGCGAGGCATTAAGAAGGAGAAACTTGAAAAAACCGAATCCCATATCTTTGTTGTACAGGGACTCAGTTTGAAGGGGACCTTCGACCCGCGCTTAGTCATGGCAGCGCTGGTGTGGCCGAAACCAACGTAGCCGCAGCTGGGGGAGGAGGCGAACGGGGACTGATGGCCTTGTCCGAGCTAATGCTGTTTTTGGCTGTGCTCCTAGTGCTAGTGGTACAGCAGCCGATTCCCAGTCAACGGGAGCTCATGTGGTTAGTGGTGCACCTCGTGGTCCGGGTGGAGGGATGCCGCTAGCCGAGCTGACTCAAGAGCAAGTTCAGGCCCTCTTGAAATTGGTAAATGATCAACCTCCTGAGTGAATGATGGGTATGTGTTCTGTTATTTCTTGGATTTTGGATACTGGAGCTTCGAACCATGTAACTGGTAACAATTCTTGTTTGTGCAATATGTGTGATGTGTCATGTCCTCTTGGGTTGCCAGATGGGCAGCAGGTGGTTGCTACCAAGATGGGGCAGGTGGAACTAGATGGGGGCCTTATTCTTGACAATGTGTTGTTTGTGCCCAAATTGAGTTGTAATTTGATTTCAATTTCACAATTGATTGATGAGCAGAATTGCCATGTATAATTTATCGATGAGTTTTGTGCTATACAGGACCAATGTTCGGAGAACCTGATTGGAGCCGGTGAACGGAAAGGTGGACCCTATTTCTACCGAGGTGGTTTGACCGTGGCAACTGTGAAGAATTTGGAGATTGATGATTTTGAGTTATGGCATCGTAGAATGGGACATCCTGCTGATCGGATTACCAAGTTAGTGCCTGCAATAAAAATAGTAGTGGTAGTAAGAGTCTCAATAATGCTTGTGAAACATGTCCTCAAGCCAAACAATCCCGTTCTAATTATCCAATTAGTAGTAGTCGGGCTAGCCGCATTTTTTAAATGGTACATTGTGATTTGTGGGGACGTTATGATACTCCTTCATCTTGTGATGCTCATTATTTTCTTACTCTTGTTGATGATTTTTCCCGAGGTGTTTGGGTTTATCTATTGCCTTCCAAAACAGATGTGTCTTCTGCTTTCCGATCTTTCTTTGCTATGAAGTCTCCTCAATTTAAGATAAAAATAAAATTTGATGACATGGCAATCCTACGTGACGCGCTCTATGGGTGGTACTCTCTATTTCATAAGTTGTAAAACTATATTGTAAATGGATCTTATTTCGGAGCATATTCAGATCACTATCCAATTATACAAAAATTATTATATTTCGAATTACGTAGCAAAAGTAATACACAATTTACATAATATAATAATTTAGGTTGTTTATTCAAAACCAAACGCTAATTTTTGCTTATCCAAATTTTTATAAAAGATAAAAATAAAATTTTATGATGTTAATCCTACGTGGCGCGCTCTATGGCCTCGAAATCTTAAGGAGCTCCCTATGCTCTCGAAAAGTTTCTCCTTTATATATATACTAGTATTGGGACCCGGGCAAATGCCCGGGCTTTTTCGTGAAGAAGAGGTAGAGTTTTGAAATATTTAAGTTTTTCATTGTGAACCCAACTCTATTTATTCATATCCTAAACTCTATTTGTATTTTAATCAATTAAGAACTCTATTTATATATTGAAAAAAATGACATGACACTTTATGAGCGCGACAAATGGCGTCCACCAATGAGGACGCCAAATGTCGCGGCCTCGTGATCTGGCTTTTGCCAGATGTTGAATCCCTAATTCCAATTGCATTAGGTTAATTGAATCGCTAATTCCAATTGCAGTTTGTTAATTGAATCGCTAATTCCAATTGCAGTAAGTTTACTTTAATACGTTAGTATATAGTCAATGTTTCCTTTTATAGGTTACTTTAATATAAAATTTTAAATATAGCATAAATGGATTTTATTTTAAAGAGCTTTTTAAACACTTTCCAATGGTACAAAAATTATAAATTTATGAACTACTATATATTAAAAGTTATAATCAATTTACTATATTTAAGTTTCTCATTGTGAACCCAACCCTATTTATTCTTATCCTAAACTCTATTTGTATTTTAATCAATTAAGAACTCTATTTATATTCAAAAAAAAAATGACATGGCACTTTATGAGCTCGATTGTTTGCAAGACTTTTTAATATTCTTATTCTAACATGAATAGGTTTTGTAGAACAACCCTAATTCTAATTGAATCCCTAATTCCAATTGCTTTAGGTTAATTGAATCGCTAATTTCAATTGCAGTAGGTTACTTTAATACGTTAGTATATAGTCAATGTTTCCTTTTATAGGTTACTTTAATATAAAATTTTAAATATAGTATAAATTGATCTTATTTTAAAGAGTTTTTTAAACACTTTCCAATGGTACAAAAATTATAATTTTACGAACTATATATTAAAAGTTATAATCAATTTACTATATTTAAGTTTTTCATTATGAACCCAACTCTATTTATTCTTATCCTAAACTCTATTTGTATTTTAATCAATTAAGAACTCTATTTATATTTAAAAAAAAATGACATGACACTTTATGAGCGCGACAAATGGCGTCCACCAATGAGGACGCCAAATGTCGTGGCCTCGTGATCTGACTTTTGCCAAATGTCGCGGCCTCGTAATCTGGCTTTTGCCAAATGTCACCGCCTCGTGAACTGACTTTTGTACTCTGTTTTATATATTAGTTATATGATATTGATTGATTGATTGATGATGATTGATTGATTATTCAATCAGATTGAATACACAAGAAAATATATTTCTTATCTTCTCAAAGTTTAATACGAACACTTATCACGGGAATGTTATTGCTTAAAATTTCTGAAAGTCTTGGTTTTTTAAGCAATCTCTCTCCTCAACCCTCGTTCCTCTTCAATAATAACTTTGAATTTCAATTCAACTATTTTGATTTTTATGCATAATCCGTGATTTATAAAGATTATTCAACCTGGGCATGCTCATCATATCCTTCAAATTAACTTCATACTAGCATATTATACATACTATCACACATTGGTCCAAATCAAGTTTAAACCCAAAAAAAAAAGCATAAATGTTAGTTTCCTTAGAAGCATTGGCAATGGCAGGAGAAGACTATGTTAACTTTGGCATAGATATGGAAGAATGGGAGCGCGCCGAGTTAGAAGAAACACCAGCCCACTTGCTGGCTGATGAAGATGATGATCAGCAACAATATTGGAGTATTAGTAACATTAATGATTGTATTAGTATTGGTGATAATTATGATAATGACATGGAGTTTTCTGCTGAAGATGTCACCCACATTGAAGCATCTCAAGGTTGTGAAGCCTCAAGAGGCAGCTTAAGTTTAAGAGGGTTGGTAATGATGATTAAAGCTAAGATCAGGTTAACAATAATGCTCATAAGATGGAAAGTATTAATAGATTTATTATTTGATGTAAATTAATGGAGAATCTCTTGATTCTTTTTTGATATAGGTACTTAATTTTTTACAGATCATACATGGCATATTCTTTTGGCTTGAGTTCTTTGAATTTTGGTTTCTCGGTAATAGTGTGGTTTGAATGGGATTCAATTTTTTGCGTCAGAAACTCTTTCTTTGTAGCTAGTTGAAATTTGGTAAGAGCCTGTTTTTGTGAAGGATCACAAATTATTGGTAAAATCTACTTCTTGTGTGCAAATTTTATTGTCACATTGGTCGTCTATTATAACAGAAGAATCACTTATAATTCCACTAAGACACTCTCTTTATATTAAGTCTATGCTTGCGAGTAGGGCTGTGCAAAGACCAGAATCGGACCGGACTCTCGACGGGACCGGACCAGAATTTGGACCGGACCGAAAATTCATGTCTGGTCCTCGGTCCAGAGAAAATCCCAATTCCGGGTTTCCGGTCCGGTCCAAACCCGGTTCTAGTTCGGACCGGTGGACAGGAATTAAGTTACAAAGTTAAAAACCTACTATTTACTACCTCTGTCCCAGAATAATCTGAACACTTTCCTTTTATGTTTGTCCCAAATTAGTGTGAACACTTTCGTTTTTGGCATGGTCCCACCATTAATATATTATTTCTTTTACACATCTTTGGCCCACACTCCACATTTTATCAATAAAAAGTTACCCAACTTTCTCTCTCCTCTAATAAAAAACACCCCACCAACTCTTATCACATCTACTTTTTAAATAAAATAACATTTGATAACCACACCACAACTTATCACCTTAAACTACGTGTCCCAACATGTGTTCAGATCTTTCTGGGACGGAGAGAGTATTATGTTTAGGAATATTGTTATTAAAATCATTAAATTTTAATGCATTTAATTTATAAATATGTTTAAATAAAAAAAAAAAATTTCACAAAAATATTGCTTCCGATCCAACAATCCAAAACTGGGCCGAATCGGAATTTTTCCGGTCCTGATCTTTGTCCACTAGTCCAGCCGGTTACGGTCCGATCCGATCCTGGACCGATGAACACCCCTGCTTGTGAGTCTCGACCACTCCATTTGAGTGGAGATATGTTAGAATATACGAATAATTTAAGTACTTCATGATCATCTTCGACAAGGAAGGTGATAATACGGGCAATGCAAGTGAAACTGAGTAGAATAAAAGGATACGAATAAATATGAAAAGTGGGTAGAATATATAGAAACAGAGAGAGTATATTGCAATTTGTACCATATTTGTTTTCAATCTAGATACTAGTGGTATAGAGATATTACTTATTAGTATGTACGTCCACAATCTTATTTAAGGTCAACTTTTCAGTAATAAATCGTAAGATTGACCATAATAGCTTTTCACATTGATAAAAAAAATTAGCTTTGATCAGGTCCAACCAAGGCTGAGCAGGCCTAATCAGCAGGAGTAAATGTAAGGTGATTCTGGACTGATCAGGTCCAATATCATGGCTAATAAAATAAGTTCTGGTAAAGAAAACACGATGTAAGAGTGACTCCTTAGCATTCGTAGAGATGATCGCTTATTGTTCTTACAACAAGCTATTGTAAGTCTATTTCACTTTAAATTGCATGTTTGTATATAGTTCGAGAATATAATCATAGTCAACTACTGCTCCCTATGATGATGTTTGGAGATATTTTAACTGTTCATCACGAGGAACATTTTAAAAACTACTTTAGTCACTTGTTTTACCCACTTTGATCAACAATAGTCCATGCATGCATGCATAGAAAGAAGGCGATTCCTTGAACTCTCCCTTGATCATCCAAATATAGATCACATGCATAGATATCGTTTCCTCTTCTTTTGCATGTAAAAGTTGTACAACACTCCATTATAGGCTTTATAGCGTTGCTAGCTCCTTCAACATTATACTTGTGAATGCCAAAAACCAGGGGCTAAAACCACGGTTTTCTTCAGCTCAATTAATAAGATGCATCACCAAAGATAATATTTACTATGTAATTAATTAAGGAATAAAGTCGCATTTTTTCTTTAAGGGGGAGTCGTAAGTTAAAAGCACCTTACCATGTTTCTATTCTCAGCTGGATGTAATTTTCCATCTGACAATCTATGATTTTCCTTTTCAATTATCGGGATATATCATATATATGCGGGTTAAAATTTGAGCTTCGGTTGGAAAACAGGAAGTACATTAATGAACCACATGAAGTTGCGGTTTTATAAGTTATTTCACATATAAGGATGAGAGAAATTTAATTAAATTTAAATTGTTGCACTTTTGTAGAATGACTTGTATTTTTAGATTAAAAAATTGTTTTAAATGGAAGGAAGTATATGAGAAACTAAGTGGATTTAGCCCATGTTTGGCATGGAGCCAAGATCTTGTTTATAAGATCCAATCTTTTTCTAACACAACGACTAACTACGTGTTACTAAGATATGCTTCGTTACAATGTTATCAAGATCGGGATCCCCATTTTTATCGCAATGGTTGGTAGGATCGAATCGGTAGAGTTGGATCGTAAGATCCTGCAAATTGGGGGTAATAGTGATGAAATGCTACAATATGGTAAAAGGCTCATGTTAAAAAAATTCACACATAATAATGATGACTTTTTTCATTTGCAAATGGTGATAGTAGTTCAAATACTTTAAAATTGAAGTAACATGCAACCAAAATCTATAGGCGAAAGATAATATGTGAAACTAATTTATGAAATTTTTATGATAGGGTTGGATTGTAGAATTGTATTAAAATCCTACCATATGAATTTGTAGTTGGGTATGATAAAAAGATCCTATAAAATTAAGATTCTACGTAGGATCGGAATCGATGAGGTCATTCCGGATAGTAAAAATTGTAGGATCGTGACATCCGAAACTGGATTTTAATAACGATACTTCCTCAGATTCCATGCTCTCCACTTTATTTCAAAAACTGATAATCTTTGTTGATATCCAATGAGACCAGACAAGGCTAGTTAGAATATTTCGAACAAGATCAAACGAGAACCGCTTCGACTAAATATATTCTATTATAAACTTGTCGCTAATAAATGATAGCAAATTAGACTAGAAAGATTCAATATAATTCAAATCAAGTCAAGTATTATCTTAAGAGTTTCATATCAAACCACATTTTTTTCAAGTATAATAATATAAGCATAAACTTGTTCAAGGTGTCCAGGTGTCATCCCATTATCTGAAATGTAGACTGATCTTTTATGACATTTTAAATAAGAAACGAACCAATCTAGCTTATGAAATCTACAATCTATTGTTCTACACTCACATCAAAAATCGTCTCAATAGATTTTTTATGCAGTTGTTAGTGAACTTTATAAATTTTCCATTCAATACCTTTTTCGTAATTGCAAAAGATAAGATTGAATAATTTTGGTATACAATATATGAAGCAAAAACTTTGCAGTCCAAAACTCAAGAAACTCCCCCTCAAAGTTCAAAATAAATGCAATATGCTATATTGGAGTTGAATTAATTGGGTTCCATCATTAAATTGAAGGCATGCAAGACAAAAGATGGGGAAAAGTGGATAAACCCATCTCTCTGCTGCGTGTTCACTGTTCATGCTATTGGATAATGGATATAGATTCCTCGAATAGATTTAGTTTTGTGTCAAAATTGCATGGAAATTGGAAAGGATAAGCTGTTCTTCTCAATAATGGGGTATGGCTCGACTAGTTGGCTACTGATTACTAAATGTCCAACTAAATTTTGGGAATGGAAAATGACAGAGAAATAGAAGCTACACTTGACTCATTAATGCTCAACTCTCTACCCGCTCGATCATGAGAAATTTATGTAGAGCTTATGATTGATAGTTTCATGGGACATGCACTCAAAGCGGAAAAAAATTTTGTCTACCTACCAGCCACCGGGTAATCTACTCATTAGAGATAAACATTAATAACTAGTGGAACACAACTGAGCATAATTACTTATTATTCAAATGTCTATTTCTAGTGGGTAGTTTACCCAGTGAATAGATGTATCAATCTCCCTCGAAAACGTTTACAAAAAGTGAATATGGAGCACTAATTATAACCTGAAAGCTTAAATGACCAGACCCAACCCTATCAAAAAAGCATGTCATACCTAACTTGGCCAGATTTTGACTAACTGGGTTGAGGGAGCAAATTGATTAAAACACCAGCAATAAAATCATATCACTACACTACGTAGTTGTTTGCACTTAGTATCTAAACTTTGGTGCACTCAAACTGACTTTATCACACAAAAATTGACTATATTAGAAAAAATAAACCGACTCTATCATACGAGAACTGACTATATCATACAAAACTGATTATATATAAGGTAATTATATATCATACAAAGACTGACTATATCAGACGAGAACTGACTATACCATATGATTTCCGGTGCAAAATAAGTTATCATGAACCGAATCCATTCAAGTTTTTTTGTTACCAAAGATGATGAGAAAAGTATAGTTTTTGATATCGAGTTGTAGCTACGAAAGAAGAAAAAAAAGGAAAGAAACCATGATAGTGTTTAGTGAGCAGCACAAGTGGACTCCATAGGTTGTAGCCTGTAGGCTGAAAATAGTGAAGGCTAACCTTCTTAAATAAGATAGGAAAGTAAGCTAAAGTGCCACATTCATGTCATAAAGCTAGCTTGTTTCTAATAGAAATATAATTTAGATTGGCTAATAATCTAATGTTGGATCACGGGAATATGGTAATTGGTAAACATCACAAATCATAGAACTCAGGAAAAGTGCAACTAAAAACAACCTTCTTTAGACATAGTGGTTTACCATATGAGTTATAAATACCATTATACAAGTACATTCACACCTGGCCCTCCACCCCCTCCTATAAATATCCAACACTTCTACATTCAGAAAATCAGTGATATAAGTTTTCTTCACATAGAGAGAAAGAGAAAAGCATAGAAGTTGCAGCATTGTTCTTTCTATCAAGAGTCATGTCCATTGATGCATTAGCAATGGCGGGTGTAGACTACAAGGAAAGTGGTATCAGCTTCAAAGAGATCGAATTTAGAGACATGGAATCCACACCACAATATCTTCTGGCAGAGAACGAGTCTGTTGACAAGACGACCGAGAACGAGTTCAATGTGGCAACGAAGCTCGTCCCAGAAAAACTTCGATTGAATGCCAAAATTCAACATTGGAAGAAAGTCGTCGCCTCAGCCAGTAGTTAATTATATACTTATAAGAGTCTGATATTCTTAATTATTCATCATTTCCTTCCTGATTTTTTATGTGATTGTGTAACTTAATCTTGCAGAAGCACAAAGTGAAGAGATGATCAACTTATTTCAAAAACATATTGATATCCTAAACACACAATAATATTTTACCGAGTCAAGTGGAGTTTTTAAAACTTTCAAGCAATACAAGAACATTGATGAATTTTTATAGCAAACTGCAGATCTAATATTTTATCGATTTGCCTAGCCATACCCATGTCTGATACGTGTGTCATAATATGTTAGGGAGATTAATAAGTATTAGTGATATATAGGAAAACTTACTACTATAATGTTATGCAAATATCTTTAAGGTTATTCATGCAAGGATATGATTTAGCAATTACACCACTGAAGAATCTGAATCACATAATATCTCCAAAGAATTCCTAGTCCATTGCGAGGATTGAATCGAAATGTTCAATCACTAAAAATTCATTGTACTTATCATATATACCCAAGATATCAAAAATTGCCCCAGGAATTGGACTAAAAAGTTCGATTCCTAGGAGTGTTTTTCCAATCTCTCCTCCTAGTGATTACATATCTTCAGGAAGGTGGCATCAATGAAGCATATACAATCCAACATACTTCATCCGTTTCTTAATAAGTGCAACATAGAGAAAGTGGGGGATACCAAAGAATGTAGAGAGAAAAAGTTGGGACCACAATAAAGTAGAGTAATTCATGTGATCAAACAAAAAAGTTGTGATCCCCACTTGCTTTTTGGTGGCATATTTCTAATAATATTGAACTTTTTTTTTTTACTATTTTAAGTTTGGTTGCACTTATTGTGACTATTCCAAATAAGGAAAATGTTGCACTTATTAAGAAACGGAAGTAATATTAGTGTATTTTCCTCATTAATCTAGCCTTATGCCTAAGCAAAAACCTTTCCTAAGCCTATGTGGACCGTACCCGGATACTCAAGTCTGAAACCAATGCAAAAATGGAGTTCTTTTAGTAATATTGGAGAAAATCGCTCACATTAGAGAGCTCGTCTTACAGTTGTATAAAATTCAATAGCATTCACCACTCAAAAGATTTTCTTGAGATTTCAAATACATACATGGCATTATACTAGGGAATGGGAGGTGCTATATACATATAGCAGAGGAAAATCAGGATACATACAACAATTTGAAAAACTGCACAAGGTTTCTTTCAACAAGACAAGGAACAAATTATAGCAAGTTAGCTATACTAGGCCAATAAGGGGAGGGTGGGAGGCAAGAGAACATGCACATGGTTTGTGATGAATGTATAATAGGGTCACAGGGCTACTTCATGCTTCGCCTCATCTACCACCTGACAATTCTATAGCATCCTGATTGTGAATGGAATCGTCACCCCAGCCACCAAATCTGCTCTGCAATCTTTCATATTCTTGCCTGCGAGTGACTTCCACGTTCTGCCATTCCTCCCATCGAGCAGCAAGCCCCTCTCCTTCGAGCATTCGCACCACCTCTGACATTGCCGGGCGTTCTTCAGGTGAAGATTGAGTACATAACAACGCGACTTGAATCATCATCTCCACCCCTTGAATGTCATAATTCTTATTCAAGTTCTTATCGACAATAGCGTCTAATCTCTTTTCTCTTTCCAGCTTCTTGACCTGTGGTGTAATATTCAAGAGCACCAGAGAATCAAGTTAAAAAACCTGAATCCAAGATAAAGAAGGATAAAGAGTGAAAAATTACAAGGAAGCTAAGAGATGAATCAAAGACCATTGAAGGAAACACTAATATCATAACATAGACAAACCTTTCATCCCTAAACTTTCTATTTGAAGAAGTAGAAAGATTAAATCTTTAAAAAGTATCTAGGGATATTTCGTTTGTTTCTAAAAAAAAAAAGAAAGAAAAAAAGAGATCCATGGAAGGGTGCCAGTGAGTTTTCCAGATTAAAACAAGTAAAAAAGACGGTTTGATATAATTCTCAAGGCAGTAACAAATCTATATATTACAAATAAGTCACTTGGAGAGTTATCAAGAACGATCATACTCCCTCCTCCGTTCCTAAAAATCTTCCCTCTTTCCGTTTTAGTGCGTTTCCAAAAGATCTTCCCTCTTTTACTTTATTCCTTATTTGGCAAATTTTTTCCCCTTCTTACCCTCTCATGTCACTATCATATGGTCCACCATTACACTATTAAATCAATTTTACTCCCTTTCTCTCTCCTACTTTACACCTTTTTATTTGTTTATTTTCCTTAACCCTCTCTCTCTCCTACTTTACCCACCCAAGACCCCACACAAAGTGATCCTCCTTGGTATCTGTAGTAACAGTAACAAGGAAGATCTTTCGGAACCGGAGGGAGTATAGAAGAAAAAGGAATAATTGATAACAAAATAAAATAGTTATCACATTCCATCATTTAAATAATATAAATTAACAGATGATCTATTAGTAGTACCGACGAAAAGACAAGTAAAAGGCGAGCACTTTCGATAAATCTTACATGATCAAGCAACAAGACGTCATCTTCTTCTTCCAAGCGTGAAAAGTCGATAGCTCGTTGGCCTGTCACAAGCTCTAGCAGCATAATCCCATAACCAAAGACATCTGTTCTTTCTGATGACTTCCCAGTGGATAAGTACTCGGGTGCTATGTGCCCCATTGTCCCACGCACCTGTGTTGTCACATTAGTTTTTCTTACATCTACCAATTTTGCTAAGCCAAAATCACCAACCACTGCTTCAAAGTCTTCATCTAACAACACATTAGCAGCCTTCACATCACGATGAATGATCTTAGGATTGCAATGTTCATGAAGATACTCTAGTCCACGTGCAGTGCCCAAGGCTATTTGTTTTCTTGTAGGCCAATCTACAATAGACTCCCCAGGTTTAATTTCTGCAGAAAGTAGAACATTAAGACACCCTCCATATAGCAACCACATAAGGAACATACAGTACATTATAAAACAATCTCACATTATTAGTGAAGGGATAACTATTATAGAAGGCCATATATTTTCCAAATGTGTACGCACCAAAAAGATCTAACAAAAAGAGAACACAAAAAATAACTCCACACAAATTTGAAAAGGTCTCCTATAAACTTGGATTATTCCTGATTAATAAAAAAAGGCAAGATATATTTAAGAAGATAGGTAAAAATCGGGATTATTTTCATCAATTTTTGCACAAGAAAAAAAAGAAGAGGAAATCTGTATTATAATTTATGCACTTAGCATAGAAGAGGGTAACTTGAACCAATGTTCAAGTTTCTCTGCCTCCAAAAGTGATAAAGACAGAGAAGTATCATTTATATGAGTATATCACAAAAGTAAGAATTGTACCCCGCAAACGATAAGCCACACTCAGGTTTTGCATATATGGATACACCAAAAGTCTCTCTGTTGGTGTAGTGCAAAACCCTATCAAGCGCAGTAAATTTTTATGTACAGCAACACTTATCATCTCAACCTCCCGCTGAAAAGCGGCATCTCCTCCTGGACTCTCATAGTCAGTTAACCGTTTTACTGCAACCTTTGTGTTGTTTCCTAGCACACCTTTGTAAACCTTGCCAAAACCACCTTGACCAAGAACATTTTTCTCATTAAAGTTGTCTGTCGCTATCTGCAACTCCCTGTAAGCAAATCGTTTAAGCTGCCCAAATGCAATTGTACGATCAACTTCACCTGAGTATGATTAACACCAGAGAAAAAAGAAGAATATATGAGCACAGAAGAAATACAAAGCAAATTTGAGCTACTTAAAGTTAAGCAGCTATACATACTAATCACCTGCATAAAGTTAGTAACAACTTCAGACTTAAAATAGTTTTTTTTTTTTTTTTTTTTTTTTGGGGAGTGGTTAGAATTTATGGAGTTCATTCAAAAATAAATTTTGGAACATCATGGTTCTTTACAGCATACGCCTACTACTCAAACTACATCATAAGGAAGTGAACAGCAATTTTCCAATTTAAAAGGTTGAAAAAAAAAAAGAAGATGATAGAATTTAAACATGGCCTTAATGTAGACCAAACCAAAAGTGAAGTTGGCAAAATAGAAATTACTAACTTGGATAACATAATTAGAAACTGTTACTACCCTTGATAAACTACTTCAGAGCATTCACTGAACAGTTTCCAGGGGGTAAAATAACCATAAACTTATATCCCACGATATGCAATAAGAGACACGTACCGGATCACTTAGCCTCAAGACATATGGTGGCCAACTGGCCAAGCAAATTGATATTTTGAGTTCTTTGATTCTTATAAAACTAATGCTACTTAACTTCACATTCAATTATCTTTCCATTAAAAAGTAAAAATTTCCATCAAGGATTGGAAATTTCAGATAGTGTGTTGATTTGTATTTGTATCTACGTGCACATGTTCGTACATGAGAACATCATTTCAAGATGTTCTTGCTGGTATGGACCCCGCTTGAGAAAACCATGTCAAATGAACTCATCGAAAATACCCCGAAATTGCAGAGGCAGGGACATGGGTGGGTTCAAATATGCATGTATATGTTTAACATACACAATATAAAAAAATGCTCAAATCTCTTTTGAACATAGACATTAGAGTTACTACAAAACTTAGTAGAACTAGTCTATCACTATTCACCACCTGGAGGCTAGACATTCTATCCGTTTTTTCAGCTGGGTTTGCAGGCCAATCCGAGCCAGAACTTTTATAAAAAGATGAGCTGAAGCTGGGGCCAAGCTCATGTTAGAGCTCTCTCAAGAAAACTCAAAATAAGCCAAGTTCACAACATTTATAGGAAAGATGCTCTCTTTCCTGTCTTGCTACCTCTCACCTTTTCGAACATTCCAAATTGGACTCGGAGCTTCATCAATCATATCAGTCTCTCTCTCCCTCTCCCCCTTTCTCTCCCTCCCTCCCTCCCTCTCTTCTTCTCCCCCTTTCTCTCCCCCCCCCCCTCTCTCTCTCCCTCCCCCCTCCCTCTCTTCTTCTCCCCCTTTCTCTCCCTCCCCCCCTCTCTCTCTCCCTCTCCCCCCTTTCTCTCCCTCCCTCCCTCCCTCCCTCTCTTCTTCTCCCCCTTTCTCTCCCTCCCCCCCTCTCTCCCTCCCTCTCCCCCCTCCCTCCCTCCCTCCCTCCCTCCCTCCCCTCTCCCCCTTTCTCTCCCTCCCCCCCTCTCTCTCTCCTCCCTCCCCCCCCTCCCTCCCTCCCTCCCTCCCTCTCTTCTTCTCCCCCTTTCTCTCCCCCCCCCTCTCTCTCCCTCTCCCCCTTCTCTCCCCCCCCTCCCTCCCTCCCTCTCTTCTTCTCCCCCTTTCTCTCCCTCCCCCCTCTCTCTCCCTCCCTCCCCCCCTCCCTCCCTCCTCTCTTCTTCTCCCCCTCTCTCTCCCTCCCCCTCTCTCTCCCTCTCCCCCCCCTCCCTCCCCCCCTCCCTCCCTCCCTCCTCTCCTCTCAATGAATTTTCTTAGCCTCCACACGAGTCCCGACCCGACACCTGACTTGCACTCTTGTCGCCAATACGCAAGAGTGTCCCATCTTCTTGAACAAAAGTCTTGGTTGTGCCGGCCACCTGGACACAAACCTCATCCTCCACCAGGTTTGCACCCTTGCCGCCAGAGGGGAAGGAGTGTGCTGCACCCGTGAGTGTCAAAACACTAGGACTGTGACACCATTCTCATCTAAGGTAGGAATGTCATGCCAGAAAATGAAAGAAGGGATAAGGAGAGAATTTGAAAATTACACCTGAGAATGCATTTTCCCTAGAGGAATTAAAGGACTTAGTCTCTGTTCTTTTGGACTGAATTAATGAAATTTAAGTTAAGTTCCATTCAGTTCAGACAAATTCAGTTCAGTTTTGTTCAGACAAATTCAGTTCAGTTTAATTAGTTTCCTCTCACAGTTTTTATTCAGTTCAGTTCACACAAATTAAGTATGTTCAGTTGAGTTCAGACAAATTAAGTTCAGTTCAGTTCAGTCCAAAAGAATAGAGCCTTAGCATCTCTAGCTCACTTTGTGAATGATATATGCATATCAATTTATGAAAGTATAGGCCAAGCAACCCTAGCAATCCCTTTATCAATGTTAAACTAAACCTAGCCCTTCTCTCCACAATCTGATGGTCATAAACTCATAATTGGTTCATAATTCACACTAAAGGAATGATTCTCATAAAATCACACTTCTATATATGTGGTCATTTGGTTAGTATAGAAATGAAAATTCTACGTCCTAGGAAGTTGAAAAACATGATGCTATTTGATTGATGAAAACACAACTTTTTGGAAGTTGACTTTCTACAGTCAACATAACTAATTGACGCTTCCCATTACCTGGGAATTGCAACTTCTTAGGAAGTACCACATCCATATAAGCGTGTGGTGTTGGGGGGGGGGAGATATATTCTTCCCACATAGGGAAAAAAATCATATCAATGTGTAATAGATAGGCCTAGGGGGCAGGGACACTTTTGGTAATACAATTTGATTAGCTTGAGGAATAAGGAACTGAGTTAGTTAGAGGAGAGAGTAAGGAAACATCTTCTATGAATAGAGGAGAGTAGGGAGAAGGAAACCATGTGGTATATTGGTAAAAGTAGTCAGTTAGATTAATTGGGAGAGTGTCATTCCTCTCAAAAGAGTGGCTAGGGTGTAATCGGTGATTTAATCATCAATTCAATCATATCATCACTTGTTCTTCCCTAATCATCTTTCTAACTCTCCTAATCTCTCTTTTCTTCCATTAATCTAGTGTTCTTGGTCCGTTGTCTATGCTAGTTCGTTACACGATGAAGTTTAGGGGGCACAAATATATACAGCAGCACTTCAGATAATCTCACTAGTGGAATTCGTAGAACATATTCTAACACACTTATAAACCAAAGCCTAAGAATCAGATAAGCAAGTAAACTAAAAGTGAGAACTACAGAACCTGCGACATCGACATAAACTTCACGTTTGTAACCTATTAATCTACTCTTGCACATGAAAAACAGCAAGCCTCCAAGCAATAGTATACCAACAAGCCCTCCAACTACACCAACTATAACTCCGATCTTTGTTTTGTTCGAAGAGCCTGTCAACATAGGGCAGAATCAGTTCTCAGCAACAACTTCTCAAATATAAGCTCATGAGTCAGCAATACATATATAAACACACAACGATTAAATAAAACGAAATGCATCATAAAGCATTCTACCTGCACCGTTACCATCTGATGCACAAGGATGACGAAGATCTCCACCACAGATCAATTTATTCCCTGAGAAACTGCAGTCAGAGAACCAAAACATGATAACTATGAAAAGGATACAGCTATGCTTTTCTATCCTTCAATTCAATTTCTTAGTTACAAGTACTTTAATGCACAAGTCAAAATCCAATTATTCACTCTAAATACGGAATTAATATCATACTTGTATTGTGGAATCGAAAAGAGCTGCTTGGCAACTTGGCCGCTTAGTTGATTTGAAGAGAGCTGGCTGTCACCACATTTACAGGTTTATCAGACACAAGAGTAGCTATTGATAGATCTTTACAGTATCTCAAATTTCTATTTTTCGTTTCCAAGTCCAAGAAGGGGTTGCAAAGAGAAGAGTCAACAGAATTTACACTAAATATTATGATTATTTCCACATACAGGCTAATTAAGTTATCGAGGGAAGCCAGCGAGTCAGGGATAATCCCAGAGAGGTTGTTATGGCTCAATATCCTGCCATGAGAAAGGTAATTAAAGAAAAGGATAATGTAAAGTTTCATTATATTCAGCACATATGCAGCAGTATCAAGAGACAAAACAGGAAAGATGGAACTACTCACAAATATTTAAGATTTTTAAGATTACCGAGGGAGGATGGTATTTCACCAGTCAAACGGTTATTCTCTAAATCCAGGCTTGTAAGACTTGACAGATTTCCAATCTCTTCGGGAATCTTGCCAGTAATACCATTTCCTTGCAGTGACCTGCATAGTCAATGCATTTCAGTTTAACAAGGGAAGAACCAGGTAGCTTAACTGCTAAGCAAAATGGTTTGGAAAATGTAGAAAATGAAAGGTGTAAGGAAAATAAAGGGGGCACTTAAGTTCTATCAAAAAGAAAGGACATGAATTTCATGGCTTGACATTCAATCTGAAATGAACTCTTTATTTTTATTTTTTGGGCGCGTCTCAGAACTCAATATAATAGGGAATCAAACCATTATTCAGGTCCAAAATCAAAGAGCTCCTATTGCCATTTCTGGATTTATAATCTAAGGATGCTTTGAAATTTATCTCAAATCCAGAACTTCTTGAAAAAACTTCAAAGCCATTAAATTCATTAGAAATCTGGTAACTGCATTCCACAAGTCTCAAGGTGGCACTAAACTTGATGATATGGCTTTGGTCATAAGAAGCTTATATTTTTATGTGCCTGTAAACCTAAATGGTGAGTAAAAGTTCAGAAATATTTTTCCGAGGTGGCAACATTTTGACAGACTAGAAGAACAATCCATAACTAAGCAATGAGAGAATAGAAATTTCTTAGAGCTGGTTTAAAATTAACCATCATAAATGTGCGACATTTGTTCTTTCCAAGAAATACAACTTCCTTGAATTAAGTGCCTCGATAGTGGGTAGATACTTAGATAGGCACAGAAAGAGTGTAGGGAAAAGTAAACCTACAGAGTAGTAAGAGTCTTCAAAGTGCCGATTTTAGGAGACAAAGAACCAGAAAATCCCATGGAAGATAATGTCCTGCAGCCAAACAGCAGAATAAACCAATAATAACTTACAAATGAGAACGGTTCTAAAACCTTCTCGGGCACAAACATAAATTGACATTTGAAAAAGAATGTATAAGATGCATGAATAGTACTTACAAAGATTGAACATTGTTACTGGTGTCACACATAACATTTGACCAAGTGCAGGGATTGACCATATTGGGGTTCCAATCTGGCAGCTGATTGGCTGAAGCATGCAATGATTGTTTCAATGCATAAAGTGCCTCTCCTAAAAACAAAAGATAACAGCAGTTGGTCAACACTTGCAATTCACACAACTAGATAATCAACACGTTAGCTGCACGCCTGCACCACACATAATCAACAACAAAATTACCCCAATATCTCTAAAACTATGCTATTGTCCGACCAGAATAACAGGCAAGAGGCAGTACCTTGAAAATCAGCCATACCACAAGAGAGCAAACAAGCAAAGGCCAGAACAGCAAAAACGAGCTCCATTGGTGACCGCCTCAGCTCCCAATACTGTTGCTTTAAAAGTCAATCACCCATGTACCAAGGAAATCAGCATTCCTGCGACACACAATTGGGATCTGGGACAATAAATTATACATGAAGAATATAGTGCTGAAGCACCCTGGCTCCCTTCCCACCTACACACGCGCAATAAAAATCCTCAAAATAGAAAAGGAAATTTGCTGTCTTCATTTTCTAAGCAGGTGCACATAAATCAACAACATTTAATACAATCCTCATCCAATAGATTTAGTTTCACATTCTGAGAATTTTCAGAACCTCTTAGTGAGGAAAGGACATAAGAACTCCACTAACAAATGGTCGATTCCCGCGCAATAACCTTCACCCTACTTTCTTTTAGCATTCTCCATAACTCCTCTCATGAAATCAGAAACACCAAAGACAGCCACCAAAAGTTAAGGTTTAACCCTAATCAATCTTCAATCATCCTACAAACAGTTTTAGGGAAGTTTTAGCCTCCAAAGGTTCACCTACCATTGACCAAACTCCCTATCTCCAGTCCACCAAATAAGATTCCAAATTAAAGTTCAAAAATGAGCCACCCACAATCTCACATCCGTAAAGTTTACATCTTTTAGCACCAATCACACAACTAACTCAACCATTCATTCAAAAGTTAAGATATCCCAATCCTAATCCAGCCTTTCTAGATTGTAGTGTAAGCAATTTCAGGGAATTAAACATAAACACACCACCACCTTAGATATCATTCAAATTTTCCAAGTCAATTCAACAAACTTCAGTAAAAAGTAGTACATCCATTATTACTATACATGAATTGAAACAACAACCACAAAAACAAATATCAGAATCTTGTTATAAAAATGGAAATATTATGCAAATCCACAAAATCCCACAAGTTGAGATCATACTGCATAAAAACTGAAAAACCCATAAGTTGAAGAGATCTAATTTACAAAAAAATAAACATAAAGAAAATAGAAACCTACCATATATACCCAGAACAGCAAAATAAAATCAACAAAGATTTAGAGGAACTAATACTCACCTGGTATATGCTATGTAGAAATAAGAGAGTGGTGTTTATTATTTCATGGATTCCAAATTAAAAAAGATTCGATTTTTTTAGTGGGGTGGGAATTTTGGAGAAGAATGTTCTGCTTCTGCCTTCTGCTTTAGCACTGGCAAAAACCGTCTTCTATGTTACTACTGGATTAGGGGCTTTATTGTCTGCAAAACTGAAAGTTTAAAAATGAGATTAGTCCAACACTTTGCAATTATTACGCTTCACACTCATTAGTCTCACTCTCTTCTTGTTTTGAACGGTTTCAAAAAGTCTTGAGAGTGAGGTGGGTGGAGTAGTGCACTCCCCTAGTAGGGTAGTAACAACATTAATTGTTAATGAACTACAAAACAAAAATCACCGACCGTTTGTTTCCTCATTATCTATCCAAATTATGCTTACAACTTGTTTAAGAAAAAATATCCCTCCTTAACAAGATGACAAGATAACTTGAGGTTGAATAATTCAAATATATGCCATGATTAGGAAATTACGTCTATTTTGATATAATTCTTTCGTTTCAAAATAGATGACACAGTTTGACTTTTACATTATTCATACACTCTCCTTTGATTATGTTTTGTGATTTTACGTAAGGACAAATATAAGATCTTAGATTCGTCTCGATATCTACTATCAAAATACGAGACTAGAAAGTTAAGGGAAAGTTCGAGGATTCAAATGACATGGTTGAGAAATCACATGTGTTCTCAGAGAGTTTATATAATGAATTGGAAAGTTGAGCTAAATTTTGATAACTTAAATGTTAGGGCTAGAAAATCATATACTTCCTCTGTTTTAGTTGATTCGTTTGCTTTTTGCACACATATTAAGGAGAGGAGAGAGAAATAAAATCAAGTGGGTAAAGTTAGGAAAACAAAAGAACCCATCTCTCAAAAGTGTCATTTTCCTCTCAAAGAGTAACTAAAAAAGGAATTGGGTCAACAAATATTAAATTTCCCAAAAAGGAAAATAAGTCGATTAAAAAAACAGAGATAGTATATAATTATGCAGTTTATAAACTTGACTGAAAATATTGAGATAAATTAAAGTCCAATAATCTAAATCTCAAATTGTCTAGTACATAATAGGTTTTCCCTTTCCTAGACTATATGAGCTAAATGCAGATAATACTATACCTATGAAAGGGGATAGTTGAATAAAACTGTAACACCCTAGTTTTTCGCAAAAGTTTTCCCTAAAACTATTATTTTCTCTAAATTAATGATTTCGATTTTTATAAATTAATGGGAGCCGAAATATTTTTATTATTTGATGTGCTTATTACGTGAATTATATTTATATTTATAATATGAATTATTAGAATTATTTTTCGTTATTAATTATTTTTTTAGTTTAGGCGCAATTTAGGAATTTATCGATTTATCACATAACGGACTTTTTATCACTTGGATCATTGATGATTGGGCCGAAATTTTTGAGCTAGGTTTGGGCTCATGGCAGCCGGCCTTATTGGAGGAGGAAGGAAGATATTTCTTCATTTGTGTTGTGTCTTTTTGCATTTTTTAACCTCCCATAACCTCCTTCATAATATCACCATTAAAGCTTTTTAATTATTCTTTTTAAACCCCAAAAATCTGATTAAAACCCAATTAATATTGCTGCCATTTTCACTCTTTCATTCGACCATCATCATCATCATTTTCTCTCTAAAAAACTTCTACTCCTTTTCTTCATCAAATTGTTCTTAACATTTTCTACTTGCCTATTCATCGTTCGTGGTACTTTGGGGTTTGAAGAAGACGTGGAGTGCGAAGACGTGGAGTGCAGGCATAGCACGGAATTATCTCATTAGATGAACGCTAGAGATTAGAGTATACTCCTCCGTTTCTTTTTAATCTACACACTTTTCTTTTTGGTCCGTTTCTTTTTAATCTACACACTGTTGCTTTTTCTATTTTTGGTAACATGTCACATCTACTTTCTCCTCTTTTTCCACCCATGTCATCCACTTTTTAATATTTTAACCCACTTTTTAATTTCTCTCTCCACCTTTTCAGTTTCTCTCTCAAACTTTTTTGCACTTTATCCTTGGTTCTCCCCCAAAGTGAAGTGAGTAAATTAAAATGAAACGGAGGGAGTATTTCGGTAGTAGATTATTAAATAGGGATTGTTTAAATTGCTTTTTATATGAAATTTTTGATGAAAAATTTACTTGAGTGTTTACTATGTATTTTGTGTATATAATATGTGCAGAAAAATAATTTTCATTTGAGTTTTCCTATTTATTTGATTAAATTGGTAATTTGTGTGATTATGGTTTAATTATTAAATAATTAAAGAATGAGTTTGATAATTGCCAAAAATATTTTTATTGAAGCATGTTATGTGTGTAGTATGTGTGTCATGTCTTAGCATAATTTTTTCCTACTTTTTACGAGTTTAATTAATTGAATTCTCTGTTTTTGCATTTTCGTGATCGTTAGTAATTAATTCATGAATATTATATTTTGAGGCATAAAAATCTATTTCTTTATATATATATTATTATCGTGGGTTTATGCTTGTTATGTGAATTTGTGGTAATTTTTGGGCGTTTATTTCTAATTTTAAGTATTTAATTGGCTTTATTGAGTAATCTGGAAATTATTTTTCAAAATTACTTTTGAGGTCCGAAAATTGAAAATAAAATTATTAATGTGTTAGTAAGGTTGTGAAGGTGTTATGTTAATTTTTGTGAGAATTTAGGGTTTGGTTTTAATTGTTAAATAATTTTTATTGTTGGTTTGCTAATGATTTGAGTTTATTCTTTTTAATTATTAAGAGGTCAATAATCAAGATTAAAATGAAACTTTCTGAATTCTTTGAGGGCTGATGATTTTATGAATTGTTGTCATGATTGGGTGTTATTTTTTTTACGTTTAGTTAGAGTAACAATGATTAATTATGTACGTTTTATTGAATTAATGAACTTTTGGTTAGATTAATACTGTTAGATGCGTCGGGCGCAAGGTGGTTCATGTGTTAGACGCACAGGTTGGCGCAGAGTGCAAGCTCCTGCGCTGAGCGCACAGGTGTTCAGTTTTGTGTTGCATGATTTTTCATATGTGCTTGAACGTATGCTTTACATGTAATTGGTGATCTTTCATGATGGGATTCAATTCTTGTTGATGCTGTTTGGGGCAGTAAAACTCTTTTTATATCGTTACTTGTGTTTAGATGTGTACAAAGGTGTTTGTTGTTTAAAGTATTCATTGTAAATTTGTAAGTTTATTTCTTTGAGGAATTTTTGAATAGATATCTATTGATGAATTGTGGGCATAAGGCCGTGTGGCATCCCTTTGATGAATATTATTGAGTTGAATGGTGTTGTTATGTTACTTATGATTTTATTTTATTTTTTTGAGATAAGAACATTCGGTAGCATAGACGTAGTCCCCGGTGAAGAACATGCCGACCACCTAGGTTGCGATCTAGGGGTAAACCTGGGTTAATTGTTATCGTCCGAGAGGACAGGGGGTGCTGCGTGTACTACCCTGCATCGGGAGTTTAGCCATTCTTAGACACGGGCAGTGGGGAACGTAAGCCCATAGAGTGACCTGAAGATTGCGATCTGACAAACCTTAGGAAGTGGGTTGCGATCCACTGGCGTTCGGTTTCTGACTTAATAACTTGTTTTACCTATACTTTTATTTCTATTTAAGTACTCTTGAGATGATTTATTTATTTTACCCTATTTACTTGTTATTTACTTTTCACTTGTATTACTTGTGAGCTATATGGATGTGGATGTGTATTGTAGTTGACTTGATTTTATTCCTTCCTTTCTTACTAATAATCTATGTTTGGAATAGACTTTGATTTCTTTTATTTTGGGAGAACTGCTAGTTACTCCTCACTGACTGTGGAATTATCTAATAATATATTTACAGATAGAAATGACCTCTAGACTTGTGACTGCTTGGGCTAGCAGAGTGTGGGTCGGAAATGAGAGGAAGCTTCTCACAGGTTTTCTAGTAGATGAGTTTTATGAAGATAATAGGGAGTCTTATGTAATGCTAGGACTCAAGGATATTTAGACTTATTTGGGTTTGTTGGAGACTTGCATGTCTCTTGGTTTTGAATAGTGTGGTTTGAATATGGTTTTTGGATATTTCTTTACTTGTTAAAACCTATATACTTTGAGTTGTTTTCTTTTGGAAGTTATGAAAACCTAATTTCGAGTTTATTTCTATTTATTGTTTTAGAGTAGCATATCCATCCCGACGTTATTTGCACTAACGTCTATTAGTCAATTTCAAGTAGATATTGTTAAGTATCTTAGTTGTAGAAGGACGGGGTTGTAGATGTTGTTCAAGTTTATAAGACTTACAATATAAATACCATACCTAAGATACATAACGATATCTACATTAAATTGACTAAAAAACGTTAGCGGAAATGACGGATATGCTACTCTAAAACAATAAATAGAATTAAACTCGAACTTAGGTTTTCATAACTTCCAAAAGAAAACAACTCAAAGTATATAGGTTTTAACAAGTAATTAAAGAAATATCTAAAAACCATAGTCAAACCACACTATTCATAACCAAGAGACATGCAAGTCTCCAAAAACCCAAATAAGTCTAAATATCCTTGAGTCCTAGTATTACATAAGACTCCCTATTACCTTCATAAAACTCATCTGTTAGAAAAACTATGAGAAGCTTCCTCTCATCTTCGACCCACACTCTGCTAGCCCAAGCAGTCACAAGTCTAGAGCTCATTTCCATCTGCAAAGATATTATTAAATAATTCCACAGTCAGTGGGGAGTAACTAGCAGTTTTCCCAGAACAAAAGAAATCAAAGTCTATTCCATACATAGATTAGTAAGAAAGGAATGAATAAAGTCCAGTCAACTAAAATATGCATCCACATCCATATAGCTCACAAGTAATAAAAATGAAAAGTAAATAACAAGTAAATAGGGTAAAATAAATAAATCATCTCAAGAGTACTTAAATAAAAATAAAAATATAGGTAAAACAAGTTATTGAGTCAGAAACCGAACGTCAGTGGATCGCAACTCACTTCCTAAGATTTGTCAGATCGCAATCTCCAGGTCACTTTATGGGCTTACGTTCCCTACTGCATGTGTCTAAGAATGGCCAAACTCCCGATGCAGGGTAGTACACGCAGCACCCCCTGTCCTCTCGGACGACAATAATTAACCCATGTTTACCCCTAGATTGCAACCTAGGTGGTTGGCATGTTCTTCACCCGGGACTACGTCTATCCCACCGGATGTTCTTATCTCAAAAATTAAAATAAAATCATAAGTAACATAACAATACCATTTAACTCAATAATATTCATCAAAGGGATGCCACATGGCCTTATACCCACAATTCATCAATAGATATCTCTTCAAAAGTTCCTCAAAGAAGTAACCTCACAAGCTTACAATGAACATTTTAAACAACAAATACCTTTGTACACATTTAAGCACAAGAAATGATATAAAAAGAGTTTTTACAATAGCAAGCATTATCAAACAAAAATAAATCCCAACATAGAAGATCGCTAATTACATGTAAAACATACGTTCAAGCACATACGAAAGTCATGCAACACAAAACAAAACACTTGTGTTCGGCGCAGGAGCTTGTGCTCTGCGCCAACCTGCGCGTTTAACGCACAAACCACCTTGCGTCAAACGCAGAATGAACAATATTAATTTAACCAAAAGCTCATTAATTCAATAAAACGTACATACTTAATCATTGTTACTCTAACTAAACGTAAAAAGAATAACACCTAATCATGACAACATTAACATAAAATCATCAGCTATCAAAAGAAAGTAGAAAGTTTCCCTTAAACCTTTGTTTAATGGGGTGCATAATCACATCATCTGCTGCACTTTAACCCCCTCCATAATGCTAGAAACAAGTCAGGAAATTCATGCATAACAACTCCTCTTCTTCTCTCTTTTGCATTTTCGGCCATCATCACCATCATTTTCTCTCTAAAATTTTCTACTCCTTTTCTTCATCAAATTGTTCTTAACATTTTCTACTTGCCTATTCATCGCTCGTAGTGCTTTATTGGGGTTTGAAGAAGACATGGAGTGCACGCATAACACGAAATTATCTCAGTAGATTCAGCTCTCCTCCGATGTTCCAGGTAACTAGTAGTTATCTTAGAACCCTAGAGATTAGAGTATATTTCGGTAGTATATTATTTCGTAAGGAATTGTTTTAATTACTTTTTATATGGAATTATTGATGAAAAATTACATGAGAGTTCATTATGTATGCTGTGTGTATATTATGTGCAGCAAAATAATTTTCATTTGAGTTTTCCTAATTATTTAATTAAATTGGTAATTTGTGTGTTTATGGTTTAATTATTAAATAATTAGTGAATGAGTTTGATAATTGCCGAAAATATTTTTATTGAAGCATGTTATGTGTGTAGTATGTTTGTCATATTTTAGAATAATTTTTGCCTACTGTTTTCGAGTTTAATTAATTGAATTTCCTATTTTTGCCTTTTCGTGATTGTTAGGATTAATTCGTGAATATTATATTTTAAGGCCGAAAAATATATTTCTTTGCATAATCTGTATTACCGTGAGTTTATGCATGTTATGTGAATATTATTGTAACACCCCGTAATTTTTCCATTTTGATTATTGTAACACCTCGTAATACTAGCTCCAAGAGTAGCTAAAAAAGGAATTGGGTCAACTAATATTAAATCTCCCAAAAAGGAAAACAAGTCAATTAAAAAAAAACAGAGATAGTATATAATTATGCAGTTTATAAACTTGACTGAAAATATTGAGATAAATTAAAGTCCAATAATGTAAATGTCAAATTATCTAGTACTTAATAGGTTTTCCTTTTCCTAGACTATATGAGCTAAATCCAGACAATTCTATACATATGAAATGGAGATAGTTGAATAAAACATCGTGGGATATAATCTTCATATATTTTACTCATAAATCATATAATTAACTAATATATAAAGCAGAGTACAAAAGTCAACTCATGAGGTCGCGACATTTAGCGTCCTCATTGGACGCCATTTGTCGTGTGCCATGTCATTTTTTTTGAATATAAATAAAGTTTTAAATTGATTAAAATACAAATAGAGTTTAGAATAAGAATAAATTGAGTTGGGTTCACAATGAAAATCTTAAATATAGTAAATTGATTATAACTTTTAATATATAGTTCGTAAAATTATAAGTTTTGTACCGTTGGAAAAGTGTTTAAAAAGTACTCTAAAATAAGATCCATTTATACTATTTTAAAATTTTATATTAAAGTAGCGTATAAAAGGAGGACGCCATTTGCCGCGCTAATTAAGTGCCATGTCATTTTTTTAAATATATATAGAGTTCTAAATTTATTAAAATACAAATAGAGTTTAGGATAAGAATAAATAAAGTTGGATTCACAATAAAAATATTAAATATAGTAAATTGATTATAACTTTTAATATATAGTTCGTAAAATTATAGTTTTTGTACCGTTGGAAAGTGTTTAAAAAGTACTTTAAAATAAAATTCATTTATACTATATTTAAAATTTTATATTAAAGTAACGTATAAAAGGAAATATTGACTATACTAACATATTAAAGTAACCTACTGCAATTGAAATTAGCGATTCAATTAGAACTAGGGTTAAAGTATTAAAGTAACCTACTGTAATTGGAATTAGGGATTCAATTAGAATTAGGATTGTTATAAGGGATTCAGTTAGAATTAGGGATGTTCTACAAAACCTATTCATGTTAGAATTAGAATATTCAAAGTTATATATACTAGATTCTTAGCGATCAACTTTGCAAATTGAGTTTTTCCCAACAAGGCCATAAGGTATGGTTTCTAATAATTAAATTTCTTCCCTATATTTTATTTCCACTTAAGCTAATTATGTGAACTACATATTATAGATTCTTAGCAGTCAGCTTTGCACATTGAATTTTTCCCCAAGGTACGGTTTCTAATAAATATACTCCTCATATTTTCTTTTCCTTTGATAAGAAACAAATGTTGCATCATTCGTTTACTCCAAGCATGAATGTTGGATAAGATGGGACATGGTCAACATATTAGAAATAGGGTTGATATTGTTAATCACGTTGGTCTATTGAGGCTTGAAGGGCACCGTAGCAATATTGACAACGTCATATAAATTAGTGAGTGTCTAAATGATATAGTGGATTGTTCAGAAATGATGTAGTTTCTGCATGATATAGTATGTTTCTGAATGATATAGTGAGTTTCTTCATGACATATAAATTAGAAACCAACGTCAAAGATGACGACAAATCATATTATAACTTTTAGTTGTTCTATGTCGGACAAAAAAAGCGGCCACAAATAGGGGTGTAAATATTCAAAAACTCTACCTCTTATTCACGAAAATGCTCGTACATTTGCCTGAATCCCAATACTAGTCATATATATTCTCAAGTGTTACGTATAACTTCAATATTTCAAAGAAGATCACTGTCACTTGTAAGTAAAGGCGACTCAATCATATGGTGATATGTAACCAATTTCTACAAAATCCAATGAAAAATATGAGCTATTAGTTTATAATTTTACAAAACTTCTTACCAAGCTTTATATTAGTTCGACATGTGACACTTATATTTGAGTTTGACTAGATTCACTTCAAGTTATAAAAAGATGTACATATTAACATTAAATTGTAAAATATTTTTTTAAAAAAAATAAAGGACATTGAAGGTACTTCAAGTGGACACCAAACTTCTCAAGAGTTGCCTTATATAATAGAGATCTTATAGTTTTGAGCTTTTCAAGTTTGAATTTCAAGTTTAACTTGTTGTCAGAATTTGTAAGCAAGCCATACTCTTCTATGTTATAACTACCTTTCACTAACTTCTTGCTAATATTTCGAGATCATTATAACTATTTTTGTAATATTCTACTATTAATTACAACTTAAATATTATGTCAAGTGAAAATAAACGGTTATTTCACCATATACCGCCGACAAATTGGAAAATTCACCATATACCCTCAATGTTTCAGAAATTCACCATATACCCCTGAATTTTCAAAACTGTGCACCATGTACCTTTTTTGCTAACGGATGTTAACTCGCCGTTAGTTTTATTTACGATTTTGCCCCCATTATCCCCTAACCCTAAAATGTAAACCCTAATCTAAACCCTAAAGTATAATCTAAACCGTAACCCTAAAATCTAATCTAAACCCTAACACACCACTCCCTCTCCCCCTCGGCCACTAGCCCCCCACACCTCCCCCCTCCCCTCCACCGGCGCAGCACCCCCCTCCTTCCCCGTCGCTACTCCCCCCCCTCCCCTCTCCTTCCCCGTCGTTGCTCCCCACTCCCTCTCCTTCCCCGTCGTTGCTCCCCCACCCCCCCCCCTTTCCTTCCCCGTCGCCGCTCCCCGTTGATTCCCCCTCCCTCCCCCGTCGCTACTCCCCGTGGATTTCCCTCCCACGTGATTTCTTCTCACTCCTCCCTATCGTTTCCCCCCGCCAGCCGTCAGATCTCGGACTCCGCGATTTCTTCTCACTCCGCGATTTCTTCTCACCAAAGTTGTTAAAATCGAGATTCTAGTTTGAATCGGAAACCATCTTTAGAATCGAATCGTAAAATCGAATCGTAGAATCGTAAGATTCTACAAACACGTATAATAAAGATATTGCACTCAATCTTCATCAATTATGCTAAAATTATAAGTTAAAAGACCTAAAAATTGGAAAAAAAATAGTTGTTTACCCACTATGTTGGCAATAACTAACAATATATATTTATTATTTGCTTTCTTAGCATGATTTAAATTTGCGAGGTTTTCGCTAGTCAATAGAATTGTATAGAATCATCTAGAATCGTGAATCGAATCGTCTACCATATTTTGAATCGTAAATTCGTAAGATTTTAAGATTTGAATCGCGATTTTAATAACTTTGCTTCTCACTCCTCCCTATCGTTCTCCCCCGCCAGCCGTGTAATTAGGCTGTGAAATCCCTATCAAAATTGTTGTGACGGGGGAGGGGAGGGGGAGCGAGAGACGGGAAGGGGAGGGGGAGGGGAGCAGCGACGGGGAAGGGGGGGGGGGGGGCTGGGGCTGGGGTTGAGGGGAGGGGGTAGGGGCTGGGTGAGGTTGAGGGAGGAGGTGGGTTAGGGGTGTGGGGTGGGGGGGTGGGTTAGGGGTTAGATTAGGATTAAGGTTAGAGTTAGATTAGAGTTAATAATGACAAAATAGTAAATAAAGCTAACGGTGAGTTAACGACGCTAGAAAAAGGGCATATGGTGAACGTTTTCGAAAACTTAAGGGTATATGGTGCATATCTGAAACATTGAAGGTATATGGTGAATTTTTCAATTTGTCGGGGGTATATGGTGAAATAACCGGAAAATAAATGGTTCAAAGTATCCTTAATATGTTAATTTCCTTCAAACTTGATTGTCTTCAGCTCATGAAAGTTCTTGAGTCATATTCAAATAGCCCATTGGCCAGTAGCTTATTATCACCTTAATTAAAAGTACTAGATACACAGAGAATATAGGGAGCATAAGAGAACATGCATGGTACACTTGGGGGTACCATACTCATAATACAGCTGTCGGGAACAATTTTATAATAAATTCTTCAAATGAGCAAAAGTTTACTCATTTCTAATCACTCATTTCTCTCTATTCTTTCCTCCTCTTCTTTACTCTTCTTCTTCATTGATTTCTTCTCCATTGTTTCTCTTACCTCTATTTTTTTCTTTCGCTTGTTGATTCTCACCTCCAACTTTCTCTATTTTCAATTGTTTCTCACCTCCAAAATTTTCTCCTACATTGTCTCTCTCTCCTCCAAATTTGCAACCTTCATTGAAATAAATCAATGGCAAAAAGAAAATGTTGGAGCTTTGAATTTTATCAATAGCGGAATTTGTTTCAGATTTGAGAATCAACATTAGAGTTTTCAATATTTTTCAAGGGCATAATTAGTGATCGGCAATGCAAAAGATGACTTAAGAATCAACACTTTTAGATTTCTCTCTCCTCCATTGTTTCTCGTACCTCAAAATTTCTCTTCCCTTCATTGTTTCTCACCTCCAAATTTCTCTTTATTTCATGGTTTATCTTTCATCTTCGCCAATTAAATTGATGAATTGTAAAATACTTTCCTCTGTTTTTTTAGTTAACCCATTTCCTTTAGGTATACTTGCTTAGACACTATTTTGAACACTTATATATTTAATTATCAATAAGCAAAAATTATAAAAAGTTGATATTTGAAAACTATACATTAAAACAAATCTAACAAGATCCCACATAACAATATTTTTCATTAAGTACAAATCACAAGAGATAGTCAGAGTCATGTATGTGAATAGTGTCAAAAGTCAAAACGAGTCATCTGAAAAAACGGAGGAGCTATGATTTAGAAAGTGAGCTTCATCAATGGCAAAAACAAATATTGAAATTTCTAAGTTAATCAATAATGATAGACTTAATTTCACATTTAAAATCAATATTGTTGTTTCAAAATAAGCAAGCACTTTTCCTCATTTGAGAAAGTTTTGGACAAATGAGCAGAAGTGATTAAAATACGCGTAGAATTTTGCTCATCATTTGGAGAACTTTAAATGAGTAATGAGCAAAAAGTAGTCTTAGCTAGGTATACCACGAACATTATACACTATGTTGTATGATAAAAGGTTCTTTAAAGCGTAATAATGTAATATGCATCAAATAGTTCATTATGTCCTTGAACGAAAAGAAAAGGTTAGTCCATCATATAATTATATATGATTCATGAACCTTGACTCCATGGATCACAAAGTAGGGGGAGTGGGGTCAGGGGAGTGTATAAAATTCTAGCATTGCATATCACGTTCAAAAGTAAAAAGGTGGTCAACAATGGTTAATGTATAGGAATATTGTACTCTAATGGTGAATTGGTAATGTACTAATGTTGACGAGTTTTGTATGGCTAGCGTGCCTAAAGATTGGTAAGCGGCCACCACTTTCCAGCCACAGCCCATAGTTATTGAGTTCAATGAAGAATCGCATGGGATCGTACAAATTGGATCATATGGCATATACTACTCCCAAGTCCCACCCCTTTAAACTTGATTGTTCATTTTGCACATCTTAGAAATCTTTCACTTGAAAATTTTCAGAGGCATGTCAGTAGTTCAACTAAATACTTCCTCCGTTTCTTTTTACTTACAACGGTTTGACTTTTACACTATTCATAAAATCTACTTAGTTTATCTTTGTTGATTTATAGTTAAGGAAAAACATATTCATGTGTGATCTTGTTGGATTCTTTTCGTCTCAATGCATATTTTCCAAATATCTACTTTTTATAATTTTTAATTATCGGTAATTAAAGATATTAATGGTTGAAGTTATACATTGGCAAGCGTGAAAGTTAGACAGTTGCAAGGTATATAGAAATAATGATTGCTTTATAAACTTCATTGGAGTAGTGACGTGCTCAAATATGTTGCTTGTTCATTCCAATTATTTAAATTTTGCAGGGTGTACATCATCAATTACAATCAACATAGTAGTATTTTGTTAAAAGACATCATGCGTTTTTTATAGAATTATACAAAAAAAAAACATTTGAATAAACCATATACATTCTGAAACTACTAAGGTTAGTGCGTGACTTCTTACATGTTACATCATTAACCCACCTAGGTTTAAGTGGTATGAAGTTCATTATAGGTCAATATTACAACTAATACGATTTGTCTTTTGAGATTAGCTAGAATTAAATCAAATAAGATAATCTTAGATTCTTCAACTTTTATTAAAAAAATATGTTAGGGGTTAGGCTACGTGGGGCAGTTTCTTAGTGGTTCATTCTCTCTTGAGATAGTGATTTCATTTATTTATTTATTATTATTGGGTCAATATGTTTGTGCTTTTTTCGTCCTTTGCAATGCAATCGTAGCATAATATTAGTCAATATTAAAAGCTACTAGTCCATTATATTGATAGGTGGTAATAAACGAGAGTAGTGATAATAAGTCTTACTGTAAGTTTACAAGGAAAAACTCAGGTTAATTTTCATAGCATTCCCTTCGTTCTTTATTGATGTTCCCAGTTTGACTTACACACATGCTGATGTATTATTTTTACTATTAATACATGTTATTACGTATTAGTAAAAAGTAAAAAAAGTTAATCACATAATTTAGAAGATCACCGCATCAGCGCGTAGAACCCACAAGAAGGGGTGCTTGCTATTGGCTAATCCCCATGCCAATTCTATGAGGTTTTCCCTAGACATTACAGTTATTCTATGTGATTCTTATATATTAGGAAAAATTTAGAAGATTGTATGTGATTCTAAATAGTGTCAGGATTCCAAGTAGAAAAATCAATAAGGAATGGATGAAGTAATAAAAATTCATCTCCAATTTCCGAATGTGACTTCGTAAATATGCATTACCATCTATTACCACTTTATATATGGTGTTGAATGAAAACAATAATTTATGAAGAAAATTACTTACTTTGGAAATGAGATTTTATCACCATGAAAATAAATAGGAGATCTTCCTTGCAAATTTCACATAATTTCATCTTCATCATGGATATTCGTAACGCTTACAAATGGGCTGGTAGGAAATAATTTACTTCTCACAAAGCCTCACTGTTTTATCACAATTCACAAAATCACACAACCCATTGACAGTTTGACACCGTGTTAGTTCTTGTTTGTCATCAAGTACCTTCTAAATGGTTACCGGACTGAAGACACCTATTGGCCCATTGGACTTGCACGTACTCAATTAGGCTGATGCAATATATATATGCCATTAGTTAGGCCTAAGCCCAGTTCAGTTGGATAATATGGGCCTGAATATAGCATGTTCCATCCAATTCGATGTTCACACTAAAAAAAGCCTGCGGTTTTCTCTCTCCTTTTTAGTTTTTTTTTTTTTTTTTTTTTTCTCCTAAAAGAAGAAAAATATAGGAGTACGCTGTACGCCTAATAATTTCCTGCTTTAATGTGGTCGTTGGCTTTCCCCAACTGCTTTCTTTCTTGATTCTTTTTCCACATATCTCTCCACCAATATAGTAATACTTCCATTTTATATCTGGACACATTACTACAATCAATAATAGGATAATTTATAATTAATAGTCCTATAAGTGTTCCTACCATTGCAAAAATTAGTCAATAGTGGGTCACTTTCAATTATATTAACATTCTTTTATCTTCAACATTTCTTTTTCCAATTTACTAAGCTTCATCTATTTGGCGGAGCATCTACTCGAATTTCTTTGTGTTCTATTTTCTTCTATGTTTTTATACTTGAAGCTTGTTGTAACCATCCTTATGTGTACTTTAGGTGGTGTCTCTTGTGTAGACACCTCCTAATTTTCTTCTCATGATCAAATCAAATCTATTTGGCATTTACTCATTGCCACATATTTTTTAAATTTCCTTTTTCCCCAATTAATTCTAATTGACCAAAAAGGAGTAAATAATTAATTTCACATATTCTACGGGAAGTTTGATTTCCTGATTTTTTTCATTTAGTTCATTTTTACTTTTTGGCGTCAATCAACAATTATCATTTATGAAGTCCCATGTGATAGGGCATAAAACTATTATTAGGGCTCCAGCCATCAGCTTAAGGTTACAGATTCAAATCTCATCCACCTCTCCTATCTAAGGACTAAGTGGAATATTTAGTGACATGTATAACGGAGGCCTGTGTTGCATCTACATTTCAAGTCCAATATGTTCTCGCGTGAGGCGGTGTGATAAAATATAAAATTATTCTTAGAACATCAACCATCAACTTAAATTTTTGATTGAGTTCATCCTTTGACACCCTTTCAATTTTTTCCAATATTTATAAACAATCAACCAACCACCTATGCTTTCAATAACCAGAGTCTTAATTCTTAAGAGAAGACGTCTTTCTCTAGTGTATCTTTTCAATTTTGTCTAACAAAGTATGGTGCCGCACACTGAATTTTATTTTATTTTTCAAAATCTTTTCAAGTACAAACAACTAGAAACTCAAATGTCATGTTTTGATTGGTTATCATAAAGCCCAAAGCTTCTTGGTAATTGGCATGTTTTAGCCTTCTCTCCCCACCTTTCTCTCTCTCTCTCTCTCCAAACGTGAATCTCATTATTGGAAGGTAAAATTCATTCTTTACTTAAGGATCAATTCATTCTATACTACCTTAATTACTTTCTTCAACCTCTCCAAATTTCTCTAATTTCTTCCTTAAACACTGATTAATTTCAGTATTATTAGTTTATTATTACCCCTGTTTATATAAAACCCAGAAAAAAATGGCAAAATGTTTCAGCTTCACATCATCAAGAGACAGTTGCTACAAATATTCATTTGAAAAAGCAGGATTAAAATCAGTCACAACAAATCTAGGAGATGGTACAACAATGCATTGTTGGGCACCAAAAAAACCCATAGAAAAAAAATCAAACCTTGTTTTACTCCATGGTCTAGGTGCAAATGCTATGTGGCAATGGGATTATTTTATCAATCCATTAATCCCCAAATTTAACGTTTATGTCCCTGATCTCGTCTTCTTTGGCGAGTCCTACACGACTCGGGCCGATCGGACCGAGTCGTTTCAAGCTCAGTGTGTAATGAGGATGATGATGGATGAGTTTGGTGTGAAGAAAATGAGTGTGTGTGGTGTTAGTTATGGTGGATTTGTAGCTTATAGTATGGCAGCTCAATTTCCTGATGCTGTGGAAAAATTGGTTCTTATTTGTTCTGGAGTTTGTGCAGAAGAGAAAGATATGATTGATGGGATGTTTAAGGTTTCTAGTGTTGAAGATGCAGCCGCAATTTTACTGCCTCAAACTTCTGATAAATTGAAGGAATTAATCAAGCTTTCTTTCTATAAACCTGCTAAGTTTATGCCCTCTTGCTTCCTCACTGATTTTATTCAAGTAAGTGATACTTCATGTCATTTGCGTTTTAGGAATTTATCAATAATATACTGAGTATTATTTTTAATTGTAGAGTGTTGTTCTTCTTTCTTCTTACTTTGACCTCTGTGTTGTTGACCAATTTGTTTCCAAATTTATTCATAGAAAAATATTTTCTCGATATCAGATCAAGTTGTGTTGTGTTGTCTACCCAAATTCTTGTATAAGACCGTCTGATATTTAATTAATTGTCAACGAAATCCAATAGCACCATTTATACTCAAGCCCAACATCATCCACCATCACGCTTCACATTGCTCCATGCACACACATACCTTGCTTTTTTGATAGTTATGATTTTGGGGTTAAAAGTTACGATTTTTGAATTAATAGTTAAGGTTATCTGATAGTTATTATTTTTTGGGTAAAAGTTGCGATTATAGGTTTAATAGTTGAGGTTTCCACATGCATTACGTCAGCCGTCTGACAATAAGCTTATTGTCATAGTGTGACGATAGACTTACTCTGTTGTCTAACTATTTTCTCCACAAGGTACAACCTTAGGCCAACCCGCTTATTTGAAGTTAAGTTTGGGTCATATTATCAGGTTGGGTACACTTTTTCTAGCTATATATTGTATTAGTAATAATCAGTTTTAATTAGTAAAAATCTATATAGTATAAGAGAAAATCCTAGAGAATCACTAATAGCAAGTAAATAAACTTAGTTGACGTTAAGGTAATGGGGTAGTGACATCACTTCCCACCTCGTATGCGTGAGGTTTAGGAATCAAATCTCATGGGATTCATTTGAAGAATTCTCCTTAGCATGTCTTCTATCTTTCTGTGGAACTTGATGCTGTGGCCTGTGTGGCTGTGAGTAATGATAATGCTAGCTAGTATTCACATTGAGCCCTTCTCAGTTCTCTGTTTGTACAGCTATATGGTTTGTTATAGAGAGAGAGACAAATGTGGGCCTATCATTATAATGAGAGCTTGAAATTTCATATCATCATACAACATTACAACTCACCCTAACAAGTTGTTTCAGGGGAATCGGATCAATAGAATACAAAATTAACTTGTTTTAATCATTTCAAGGTAATTAGTTGCGCCAATAATTATAGTTTATATCTAATCAACATTCACATTGTCAAACTAGCCATTATAAGAGATTTTAAGTCGCATAACTTTTTTTTATGTGCATAGTTTAATCTTACCTCATCGTTTTCGTGGTTGATTCAAGATTGAGTCGAATGTTTGCCAACTCGACAAATGAATTCTATCACTATATTTTGCTCAGTATCGAGTCATATTTCATATGAGTAGTTGTTTCACTAGGTGTTTTCGCCATGTTTATTGTCTCTTTTTGTGGGCGGATGAGGGTCCTTCCTAGAAGGTTTAGGTTGTAAATTTTTTTGCATATCCAATATACATCGATACGCCATTCTTACCTTTCAAAAACAAAAAAAAAAGAGATAAATACTACATTCCATATATAGGGGAAGAACAAAAAAGAATAGAGGTAAGGTTATACATTTTCTGCCAATAAGGGAAAGGTATGGGAGATAGTAATAAAATTATTAAGCTTCGTGTGATGTAGAAAAGTCTTAGGCTATGTTTGGTAAATGGCTTTTTCATTGGCTTTTGGCTTTTTAATTTGGTCAAACAGCTAAAAAAAGTGTTTGGTTATTGGCTTTTTGGTTGGCTGAAAAGCTGGCTTTTAAGACAAAATGAAAAAGCTGCCTGGAGCAGCTTTTTGGATTGGCTTGTTGGCCCACAAACTCTCTAATAAACAGCCAACAGCCACAATTAATTTTGCCAAACATTTTTGCAAACAACTGGCTTAAACAACCAACTTAAAAAGCCAATACATACAACTAATGATTCCAGCCAGTCATACAAGCCAACTAAACCAGCCAAAAGCCAACAGCCAACTGCCAAACAACCCCTTAGTCTTTTTTGTTAGTTGGTTAACATAAGAGAGGAAAAACAGTGAAGTCTCATAATACTAGAATTACGAAAATGCCCTTAAATCATATCTCATGGTAGCCAAGGAACAAAAAAAACCAATTAGCCAAACTCTTAGATGCTTGTAATTGTTGAAAGCCTTTTCTAGCTAATTTTGTTAATCATGGAATATCATTTTCGGCATGGTATGTTAATTTTGAAACTGAAACTACACTTCCTTGCACGCCTCAGGTGATGTGCACAGAGAATCGAGTGGAGAGAAAACAGTTGGTAGAAGCCTTGCATAAGGATAGGAAACTTGCTAACCTTCCTAAGATAAACCAGGTAATAACTCAATTATGAATATTAGCTTTCATTGTTGTTTATTTGATGTTTCATGGACTCTCATATATATGGCCCGGGCCAAAATATGAGCGAATTTTGGCCCTGAAAACTGCGATGAAATTGGGCGGATCAGGCACAAAGCCAACCAGGCCATGCCACACCTTCAATAAGCGGTCACCAAAACCATTCGGAATTCCATCAATTATTCGTTTATCAAAAAACGAAACTATTTTGGCCAAATCTCCAATCAAGCGGGTTGGTCCACTAGATGGCAACTTAAACTTTCCCCAAATGAGTTTGGGTCAAGCTGTGTGCACAAGCCTAGTCATACTTGATCAACTCTATCGAATTCGAAACTCATGTCATATCACTACTCGCATTGGTGCAGACGACATTAATCATATGGGGAGAACAAGATCAAATATTCCCGGTAGAACTTGCTCATAGATTAAAGAGGTACTATCATATATGTATTTTTGGAACATCAATGTTAATTTATATTCTTTCATTTTTATAGTTTACTTGTGTGGTTTCGTTTTGTGAGTGCAGGCATATAGGTGAAAGCGCGCAACTAGTCATAATCAAGAAAGCAGGGCACGCAATTAACATAGAAAAGCCCAAAGTGCTTTACAAGACGATGAAGTCTTTTCTCATTGATTCGCCTTCGAAATATGAAAGTAACGGCGATAGTAAATAATGTGAAATAGAGAATTTATTGTACAATTATCAAAATGATGAAGGAATGAAGAGATCATATGGACGAGTATGTGTATGTCGTAACTATGGAGAGTATACATGAAGCTTTTACTCTACTGCAATGAAATGGTCTGTTGGTTTAATTAATTATAGTCTATAGAGCAATTGCTTAATGGTTAACACAATCCACCATATATTTTGTACTACATGTTGTGGTCATAATGTATCTACTTTGATCATATCTGTTTTTTTATGACAATGGAGGAAAGATTACAATATATTGGAAGTGAATTTTGAACAAGTTTGATCACATAACTTTGATCATATCTGTTAAAGTGCCTAGACAACATGAACCTTGATACCAACACCTTCAAATTGGTTAAGTCAATCCACCATATAACAAATCGAAGCACTTAGAAGACTCACATGTGTCTTGAGAGTAGGAGGGATATAAGCGAATCCCTACTCCCAAGCACAAGTAGGTAGTGGGGTTCGAACTTGTGAACTCAAAGTTACAAGGTGAGTTCCCCACCACCTCCACCAAGCAAGCTTGGTTACATGTGTCTTCAATTATAATTTATACAAAGATTTAGTATAAATATCCCTCCGTATATTCATTCAAGTACTTTATCACACCTTTAGCTACAACACTTTGTTGTTAACGCTCTAGTAGTTATGTCGGAGCCCGGAGGCGGAGGTTTTCCCCACTAATTCCGGACGATAGCTAACATATATTCTTATATAGTGGTACTTGTTGCAAACGGACAGGATACCATACCGTTCTAAGTCCATTGCATCCTTGATCCATTGCCTAAACAATATGGGATTTTATTAGATTTGTTTGAACATGTAATTCAAACATCAACTTAATATTTTTTTCTATTATTAAATAATTATATAGAATAATGATTATAGGCGGTCCTTTTATGGGATGAAGGAACTAATATATAGTTTGTATAGGTTGAGACAGAAAACTTATTATTCCTTGCATTTGTTCGAAACAACCTCTTTATTGTCATTTGAGCATGTTTCATACTATCCAATACAAATTAAACCTTTATCCATTTAGTATCTTTAGTTAAGTAAAAGTAGAAATTATAGAAAAATGTTGATGTTGCGAAAAGTTGCAATAAAACAAAAAAAATTAGATTTGGAAAAGAAGGGGTAAATTTTCCCTAAGTCTATCTCAAACATGAATATGGAGTTCACGAACTTGAGACGTAACAACCTTCTAGTTTGTTGTAGATCATGAAACTTACATGTTTTCTTGGTGAATGATGGAATGGTGATCGATTGAATGAAAAATAAAAGAACGGTTACATCTTTACATAAGATGAAAAGTTGGGTAAACAAAAAAAAAATCCGACCTGCCGGATTCGAACCAGCGACCTAAGGATATCTGACAGAGTAAACCACTACAGTCCTCCGCTCTACCAACTGAGCTAAGGTCGGTTGTTGAACACTTAATCATCATCAATAATATTAGATTAACATAGAAAAGTCTTTACTTATTTCTATATGATCAATTATTCTTTTATTTTGATGATATTGGGAATCAAATTCAAGGTGCAGAACACATATAATATTTTACTTCAATGAAACAATCCTATTTATTAAAGCTAGTTATTATAAGGTTTTAATTTATTTATAGTTGATTAATTAAAAGGTCTTATTTATCAGAAAATAGATACTAGTCTAATATTCTAACGACCAATTAATTTTCAATTTTCGTTTTAAATTGTTGTTTACTTGTTATAATGAATAATGTTTTATTTCTAAACGGTACGTATAGTAGAGTAACGTTTTGGAATTTCTATCAAGTTTTATGAAGTTGTTTCTAAAAATCACAAAAATCAGATGATTGGCTCTACCACCATCCACCTCTTATTGTTCACCACATCAAAAGGGTAATTTGTACATCACAAAGTCTTAGGTATAACTGTTACACAATAATTTATTATGTAACAAATATTCACACGTTTGAAATCATCTTATCTTCCGCTTCATTTCTCACTCCTCCCCTTCCTATCCTCCATAACTACTGCCATCTCCACCATCAAAACCATCCCCTTCCATTTTCTTTCTCCGCCCAAATCCACTTTCTCTCCTCCCAAACCTCAATCTCAAATCCGTCCGCCAAGGCTTATCCAAAGATCATCGCCATTAATCATCTTCGGCGATTAGAATTGAAGATTCTGATATTTCTGGAAATCATTTTGATGGAAATTAGATTGTAAAATCAATTTACTTCCTAAATTATGAGTTTTTTTTTGCAAGATCGTAAAATCAATTTACATTGCAAGATCACAAAATAAATCTGTAATCCCCCATATTTTCAAGTTATTTAATTAAATAGTTTTAATCATTTTTGAATTATTAAAGCTATTCAATTTCAGTATTTGAGAGCAAAAGGATATTTTGGTCATTTTACCAAAAGAGTATTTGAGTATTTTCACAAAGAAGTGTTTTAGTCTTTTCAAGAAAGTATTTTAGTAATCTTAGTAGGAAGATTATTTTGGAAATTTCATCATCAAATGTATTTTGGTAATTTGATTAGTAAGGGTATTTTAGTCTTTTAACCAAAAAAATTCCCCATCATTTTAGTAGCCACTTTCTTAAAAAAGGAGTAAGGAGGATTCCTTTTCTCTCTTAAACACTAGTGTTCTTCAAGTCATCTCTTCAAAGTTCAAGTTCTAATCTAGTTTTGTTTTTGAAAATTGTAGGAGGATCTTGCAAATATCAAAGGGAAGCAAAAAGGTTAAAATTTTCTGATTTTTATTTTCTTCCTTTTTTTTTCTCTTGATTTTTTTTCGGTCTCTCTCTTCCCCTGCGATTTCCGGCCACCGGTTGTGGTGGGGCGCCGGCGAGTGCTGCCTGTCCCACTACCTTGCCGGCAGTGGTGGCGACGGCGAGGCACGATGAGTGCCGCCCTGCCACTGCCTCGCCGGTGGTGGTGCGGGTGGTGCTCGTGGTGGCCGCCGGTGAGTGTAGTTTTGGGTGGTGGTTTTGAACCACTTGTAAAAAAAAAAAAAATTTCTTTTGGTTATTATTTATTAAATAATTTACAGCAGTAATTAAGTTAATAAATTATTAATTTTTATGAAGTTTTAAGTATTAGTTTATAGTGGGTTTTGCCTACTAGTAAAGGTTTTCAAGTTTATGACCCAAAATAGTTTTTAAAGCCTTTTTAAAGAAAAAAAAAATCAGCTTTGCTAATACTTTTAAAAGTGCTGATTTTTATTTGTTAGTAGCCTTGAATTGTTGTTGGTGAGTACTAATTGATAGTACTTTGTTGTTGGTAGGTTTCAAGCATAGTAAAAGCAAGTCAAGCTTTTGAATTTTTGATTTTTGTGTGTTATCAAGGTACATACACTTTGACCTTTGACTTTAGTGTTTAAAGGTTTATTTATTAAGCATGAGGAGTAAGGAGAGGCTTATGCCTTATAATTGTTTGAGTACATGTTGAGAACTTAGAAAGGAGATTAGGAATGGAACTTTTGAGTTATTCCTATATTTGGAAAGCATGTGATTGATGATAATTGTTTTTGAGCATGATTAAAGTTATTTAATGTTATTCTTGAAGCTAGGGCTTGCATGAGAATATTTTATTGAGCAAGGTCTCATTAGAAGTTATATATTTTATTGAGCAAGGTCTCATTAGCAGTTATATATTTTATTGAGCAAGGTCTCATTAGAAGTTATATATTTTGTTGAGCAAGGTCTCACAAGTTTTAAATTTATCGAGCAAGGTCTCACAAGTAGTTGAATCATTGAGCAAGGACTCAATCGATTGGATCATGGATCCTTAAGAAAGTAAGAAAGGACTCAAGGAGTCATTAAAGTAATAAGATGAGCAAGGTCTCAAAGAATTTAGAATTGAGTTATTTATGGTGTTTGTTGCATTCACTTGTTAAAGAAAGATAAGAAATTAATTTATTTGCTAGATGTATTATTAATGTGATTGTGTCTCACATAATGGGCTTTGGCAATAAAACTCTTGGGATGGATCCCCCATGAGTATTGAACATAAGGGGGGAGTTAGTGTGAAACTACACTCCTGCATATAGCTTAGCATGACGGTGCTAACGCTTTTATTTTATCAAGCAAGTTTATGGAATTCCAATTATCAAGATCTTTGAGTGGATTAGGTGTCACTCGTATTCTATATCTCTGAGATGTTGAGTCTAGAGGCTCACTCTCACCCTCTTTCATTACTAACAAGCTTAAAAATTCTCGAGTCAAGTTATTTAAAGTTCATGGAACTTTAGTAAGAGGTGTGGGATCTCTTACACAAGGAATAGTAGCCCGTATGATTCCAAGAGGAGGACGGTGCCCGTTCATTGCCAAATAATATTAAAAAGAAGTATATAGTAAGTAAGTTCATTTATGTGCTTGTTGCGTGTAGAGTCATAAGAAGAGCAAGCCGAAGTTGTTTGAGGATTGCATATTATTATTTGCATGAGTAGTAGTGTTCTTTTGGTTGTTGTTTTTCCTCAACAACCCTGTGATGACCCATTTGGCGAGCAGAGCTTAGAGGAGAAGTTTCAGGTACAAGTTCTTGATGTGCATGGGAATCATAAGCATCCGGATAGGAATTATAGTACACGAGTACTTTCTTATATATTTAAGTTATTCTGAATTATATGTTTGACTTTACTTGACCATTGGGGTCAAGGTTTGACTTGTTTTGAAGATGGGACTATTATGGGATAGTTTCCGAGTTTGTAACTCATTTACATACTTTCTTATTTCAGTTGTATTAAAGTATTTCCAGTTTATTTTAAAAGACTTCCGCTGTATTATCTGATTAGCCTTACGTATTATCATGCGTGGCATAACAACTTCCGCAATTTGTCCTAGTATGTATAAGGAGTAGTCGTGGGGGTGTTACAAAGTGGTTACCAGAGCTCCAAAGGTTATATTACTTTTATTTTACAAAAGTTTTCGAACTTAAAAGTATTTCAAAGTCGAATTACAAAGGGAAGGGAATTGCATATGCATATGTACACTGCATCGCATTAGTCACTAAGTGTTTATGTGCCTTAGATTAGTAAGTGTTCTAAGGTCTAGTAGCATTTTTGATGTGTTTTATGTGATTAAGTGTTTGATTGCAACGTGATTGGCATTTTCTACTCGCATAGATTCCAGTTTTGACTAAAAGGTGTAGTATGACTACAAATTAGTGCTAGTTTTGCTTTGAGCTACTACTCTAGTAAGAGAGTTAGTATGAAAGCTCCTTAGAGAGGAAATTGAGAATTCAATGTCAGCATGGCATTCGCTTAGTAGTTTTGACCTATATTGGGGTCCAATAAGCGATTTTTAAGTCAATTTTTTTTTTCTTGGGCAGATCAATGACCGATAGAAATGCTAGAGTTGATGCTCAGTTGAGGAATTTGGTTCGAGTGACTACGAATTTTGCTAGGAGAGTCCCTTTGAAAAAGAAGTCTGTTGATTGGTTTAAGAGGGTTAGTGATAGTAAACCGCCTTCTTATGATGGGAAAGGTGATCCTGTCAAGCTTGAGAACTGGTTTAGGGACTTTGAGAAGCTATTCGATGCTATCCAATGTCCAGATAATAGGAAGGTAGCTATAGCTGCGTACTACCTCAAGGAGGAAGCCCATTTTTTGGGGGCGCAACATAAGGAGGCCGTTATTGGCAAGGCCGACTTTGATTGGAAGGCTTTCGGAGGAGCTATGAAGGAGAAATTTTATCCCAATTTCTTGAGGAGGCAAAAGGCCAGTGAATTTGATGAGTTGAAGCAAGGTGACATGACTGTGGAGCAGTACTATGAGAAGTTTGTAGGTTTGATGAAGTTTGCTCCAGAGTTAGTACCTACTGAGGAAAGAAAGGCTATTAGGTTTGAGACTTGACTTAGTCTTGAGGTGAAGCTTGGGCTAGGAGGTTCAACTTTCAGGACCTTAGAGGAAGTGTACGATAGAGCTGCTCATTTAGGTTCCTATTTGAAACAAGCTGGAGTTGAAAGCTCAAACAACAAGAGAAAGGAGAATCCTAGTCAGAATTTCCAGAGGAACGACAAGAAGTTCAAGCCTCAACATAACTTTCACCAAGGAGGAAAATCTAATGGCCAAAGGAACGGGGGCCAGTATCAACAACAGAAGGGTGGAAATGGTCCTAATAAGGGAAGGAAAGGAGACGAACGTGTGTATTTCTGCAAGAAGTGCCCCTACAATCATCCTGGAAAGGATTGCGAAGGAAAGCTAGTGGAGTGTAACTACTGCCACAAATTGGGTCACCGAGAGTATGAGTGCTTCTCCAAGAACCCTGAGTTGAAGACTGACAAGGGCAAGAGCGGAAACCAGTTTGGTCAGGGCAATCGAAACCATTCAGGAGGCAATAACTATCAAGGTGGGAACAGGCAAAATGGGAACAACAAGACCGTTTCGAGTGGAGCTGGCCCTAGTGTGCCTGCAGTGGCAAGATTGAATGTCATAAGTGCTAGAGAAGCTGAGACGTCTAAGGACGTAGTTACAGGTAATGTTTCTATAAATTCCACTTTTGCTAAAGCTTTATTGATTCAGGAGCCGAGCGTTCATTTGTTTCAAAGTTAGTTGTTTCAAAATATGGCTTAGAAAACCCTAGGGATGTTGAAATTCCTATTATGTTACCATCTGGGGAAGTAGTACCTTGCTCAAGAGTATATGAGAACGTCCTTGTGAGAATTGCGGATGTAGACTTTGAAACCAACCTCATAGAGTTTCCGTTGGAAGACTTGGAGATCATTTTAGGAATGGATTGGCTTAAGGAGTATAAAGCCGAGATTCTGTGTGGAGAACAAAAAGTGAGATTGAGGAATAAGGACGGGAAAAAGGTGACTTTCAAGACTAAACCACAAGAAGGTAGAATTAAGATCATTTCATCCTTAAGTTTGGTAAAGCAAGTGAGTAAGAGAGCTTCGTTATTCTTGTGTAGTGTGCAGAGGTTGGAAGAAGAAAAGCTTAAGATAGAACATGTGAAGGTGGTGAATGAGTTTCCAGACGTATTTCCGGAAGATGTACCGGGAATGCCACCTCAAAGGGAGTTAGAATTCACCATAGACTTAGTTCCTGGAACTGCCCCTATATCAAAAGCACCCTATAGAATGGCTCCAGCAGAGATGAAGGAGCTCAACAAGCAACTAAAGGAATTAATCGAGAAAGGGTACATTAGACCTAGTTATTCCGCAGCAAACCAGAGTCTTACAACTCAGAGTCCCCATGGGGAGCGCCTGTTTTGTTCGTAAAGAAGAAGGATGGGAGCTTGAGGCTATGTATCGATTATAGAGATCTCAACAAGGTGACTATTAAGAATAAGTATCCGTTACCGAGGATTGACGACCTATTCGATCAATTAAGAGAAGCTGAAATATTTTCGAAGATAGACTTGAGGTCAGGGTATCACCAGTTGCAAATTGGGGAGAATGACATACCAAAGACTGCCTTTAGGACGAGGTATGGTCACTATGAATTCACCGTGATGCCATTTGGTTTAACCAATGCACCAGCGATGTTTATGGACCTCATGAATATAGTGTTTCGAGAGTATTTGGACAAATTTGTAGTTGTATTCATAGATGATATCCTTATCTACTCGAAGAACAAGGAGGAGCATGAAGAGCACTTGAGATTGGTATTATCTACACTTAGGGAGCATCAGCTTTACGCAAAGTTCTCGAAGTGTGAATTTTGGATGGAAGAAGTGGCGTTTCTTGGCCACATTGTGTCAAAGAAGGGAATTTCCGTAGATCCGTCGAAGATAACCGCAGTGAGCGAATGGCCTACACCTAGGAATATTACTGATATAAGGAGTTTCTTGAGTCTAGCTGGCTACTATAGACGTTTTGTGAAGGATTTTTCGAGGGTAGCTAAACCAATGACTAGTCTTATGAAGAAAGATACAAAGTTCATATGGACCGAGGAGTGTGAGAAAACCTTTAAGAAGCTTAAGGAGTTGTTGACTACAGCTCCGATCTTGACGTTGCCAGAGGTGAATGCTGAGTTGGAGGTATATAGTGACGCTTCGAAAAATGGTTAGGGTGCGTGTTGATGCAAAACCGAAAGGTTATAGCCTGCGCTTCTAGGCAATTGAAACCGTACGAAGTGAATTACCCAACCCATGATCTACAGTTAGCCGCAATAGTGTTTGCCTTGAAGATTTGGCGACACTACTTGTATGGAGTGAAGGTGAAGTTGTACACGGATCACAAGAGTCTGAAGTATTTGTATACTCAAAAAGATTTGAATATGAGGCAGAGAAGATGGTTGGAGTTGGTTAATGACTACGATATTGAGATCTTATACCATGAAGGAAAGGCAAACGTCATTGCCGATGCGCTAAGTCGCAAGTCTAGCCATAGTTTAAGTACTTTGGTACTTCCAGATAAGTTGTGTGATGAGTTTAGGAAGCTCAACATTGAAGTTGTTGGGAGTGGTGGAGTGGAAGCATGCTTAAATGCCATTTCAATCCAGTCAACATTGAATGAAGAAATTTTAAAGGCTCAAGAAGGGAATGAGGAAATGGAGAAGATAAAGAAGCTGATCGAGGAGAAGAAGACAAAGGAGTTTAGCATCCATGACTATGGAAGTGTCCGATTCAATGGAAGGTGGTGTATACCGTCGAGTTGCACCGAGTTGAAAGAGAAAGTGATGAAAGAAGGGCACAACACGACTTATTCTATCCACCCCGGAGAAGATAAATTGTATAAGGACTTGAAGCTGATGTTCTGGTGGAACAATATGAAGAAAGAAGTAGCTGAATTTGTTGCTAGGTGTTTGACTTGCCAGAAGGTGAAGAGTGAACACAAGAGACCTCAAGGAACTATTCAACCATTACTAGTGCCTGAGTGGAAGTGGGATGACATAGCAATGGATTTCGTTGTAGGTCTTCCCAAGACAGCGAAAGGATTCACCAAAGTGTGGGTGATTGTAGATAGACTAACTAAAGTAGCAAAATTTGTTCCGATAAAGGACAATTGGTCGATGGAACAATGTGGTAAAGTATATGTAGACCAAGTGGTGAGGCATCATGGAGTTCCTTCCACTATTGTGTCTGATAGGGATTCAAGATTCTTATCTCATTTTTGGGAAGCATTACAGAAAGTTTTTGGGACCGATGTGCTTAAGAGTACAGCTTTTCATCCAGCAACTGATGGTCAATCGGAGAGAACCATTCAGACTCTCGAGGACATGTTGAGAGCGTGTGCCTTAGATTACCCTAAGACTTGGGATGAGATGTTGGCTTTAATAGAATTCTCATACAATAATAGTTACCATTCTAGCATTAAGATGGCTCATTTCGAAGCTGTATATGGTCGGAAATGTCGCAGTCCATTGTGCTGGAATGATATTAGCGAGACGGTTACTTTGGGATCGCAAATGATTGAAGATACCGTGAATCAAGTGAGATATATCCGTGAGAAGATGAGGGTGGCCCAGGATCGTCAAAAGGCTTATGCAGATCAGAATAGAAGAGATAGTGAGTATCAAGTAGGCGAGAAAGTCTTATTGAAGGTGTCACCTATGAAAGGGGTGATGCGTTTTGGGCAAAAAGGAAAGCTTAGCCCGAAGTTTATAGGTCCTTATGACATTTTTGAAAGAATTGGAAGATTAGCTTATCGTTTGGATTTGCCGAATAACTTGGGAAAGGTGCATAATGTGTTCCATGTATCCCAACTAAAGAGATATGTACCCGATAAATCTCACGTATTAGATCCCAAGATTATAGAAGTGGATGAGACGCTTTCTTTTGAAGAGCGGCCAGTGAAGATCTTGGACTCTATGGTGAGGAGTACAAGAAATAAAGATATAAAGATACTCAAGGTTTTGTGGTCCAACCAGCGTACTGAAGAGGCTACCTGGGAGACTGAAGATGAGATGAGAAAGAAGTATCCTGAGCTCTTCGACTAGGTGAGTTGAGTTCCGGGACATAACTCCTTTAAGGGGGGTAGAGTGCATGCGCGCATTTTGCTAAAAATTATGCACTTTGCTAGAAATTAGTGAGAATTTGCTGCATTTGTGCACGATTTTTAGAGTTTTCAAGGAAAACTTTTCAAGCGAAGTAAGCATTTCATAGTTTAAACATTCAAGGCAAAAGTTTTATTTAGTAGCGTATTATTTGGCTACTTGTTTTATTTAGTAGCGTATTATTTGGCTACTTGTTTTATTTAGTTGCGTATTATTTGGCTACTTGTTTTACTTAGTAACGTATTATTTGGCTACTTCTTAAGAAAGAACTATATTAGGGGCGTAATGCTCATAAGTTTTCAAGCTGAAAGCTTGGAGAAGAGATGAGGTTTTGTTTAAGTTTCGGGACGAAACTTCTTTTAAGGGGGGTAGACTGTAATCCCCCATATTTTCAAGTTATTTAATTAAATAGTTTTAATCATTTTTGAATTATTAAAGCTATTTAATTTCAGTATTTGAGAGCAAAAGGGTATTTTGGTCATTTTACCAAAAGAGTATTTGAGTATTTTCACAAAGAAGTGTTTTAGTCTCTTCAAAAAAGTATTTTAGTAATCTTAGTAGGAAGATTATTTTGGCAATTTCATCATCAAATGTATTTTGGTAATTTGATGAGTAAGGGTGTTTTAGTCTTTTAACCAAAAAGACCACCACTATAAAAAAGGAAACCCTAGTTTCCCCATCATTTTAGTTGCCACTTTCTTCAAAAAGGAGTAAGGTGGATTCCTTTTCTCTCTCAAACACTAGTGTTCTTCAAGTCATCTCTTCAAAGTTCAAGTTCTAATCTAGTTTTGTTTTTGAAAATTGTAGGAGGATCTTGCAAATATCAAAGGGAAGCAAAAAGGTTAAATTTTTCTGATTTTTATTTTCTTCCTTTATTTGTCTCTTGATTTTTTTTCGGTCTCTCTCTTCCCCTGCGATTTCCGGCCACCGGCGGTGGTGGGGCGCCGGCTGGGCACCGGCGAGTGCTGCCTGTCCTACTACCTTGCCGGCAGTGGTGGCGACGGCGAGGCACGATGCGTGCCGCCCTGCCACTGCCTTGCCGGTGGTGGTGCGGGTGGTGCTCGTGGTGGCCGCCGGTGAGTGTAGTTTTGGGTGGTGGTTTCGAACCACTTGTAAAAAAAAAAAATTTCTTTTGGTTATTATTTATTAAATAATTTACAGCAGTAATTAAGTTAATAAATTATTAATTTTTATGAAGTTTTAAGTATTAGTTTATAGTGGGTTTTGCCTACTAGTAAAGGTTTTCAAGTTTATGACCCAAAATAGTTTTTAAAGCCTTTTTAAAGAAAAAAAAAATCAGCTTTGCTAATACTTTTAAAAGTGCTGATTTTTATTTGTTAGTAGCCTTGAATTGTTGTTGGTGAGTACTAATTGATAGTACTTTGTTGTTGGTAGGTTTCAAGCATAGTAAAAGCAAGTCAAGCTTTTGAATTTTTGATTTTTGTGTGTTATCAAGGTACATACACTTTGACCTTTGACTTTAGTGTTTAAAGGTTTATTTATTAAGCATGAGGAGTAAGGAGAGGCTTATGCCTTATAATTGTTTGAGTACATGTTGAGAACTTAGAAAGGAGATTAGGAATGGAACTTTTGAGTTATTCCTATATTTGGAAAGCATGTGATTGATGATAATTGTTTTTGAGCATGATTAAAGTTATTTAATGTTATTCTTGAAGCTAGGGCTTGCATGAGAATATTTTATTGAGCAAGGTCTCATTAGAAGTTATATATTTTATTGAGCAAGGTCTCATTAGCAGTTATATATTTTATTGAGCAAGGTCTCATTAGAAGTTATATATTTTGTTTAGCAAGGTCTCACAAGTTTTAAATTTATCGAGCAAGGTCTCACAAGTAGTTGAATAATTGAGCAAGGACTTAATTGATTGGATCATGGATCCTTAAGAAAGTAAGAAAGGACTCAAGGAGTCATTAAAGTAATAAGATGAGCAAGGTCTCAAAGAATTTAGAATTGAGTTATTTATGGTGTTTGTTGCATTCACTTGTTAAAGAAAGATAAGAAATTAATTTATTTGCTAGATGTATTATTAATGTGATTGTGTCTCACATAATGGGCTTTGGCAATAAAACTCTTGGGATGGATCCCCCATGAGTATTGAACATAAGGGGGGAGTTAGTGTGAAACTACACTCCTGCATATAGCTTAGCATGACGGTGCTAACGCTTATATTTTTTCAAGCAAGTTTATGGAATTCCAATTATCAAGATCTTTGAGTGGACTAGGTGTCACTCGTATTCTATATCTCTGAGATGTTGAGTCTAGAGGCTCACTCTCACCCTCTTTCATTACTAACAAGCTTAAAAATTCTCGAGTCAAGTTATTTAAAGTTAATGGAACTTTAGTAAGTGGTGTGGGATCTCTTACACAAGGAATAGTAGCCCGTATGATTCCAAGAGGAGGACGGTGCCCGTTCATTGCCAAATAATATTAAAAAGAAGTATATAGTAAGTTCATTTATGTGCTTGTCGCGTGTAGAGTCATAAGAAGAGCAAGCCGAAGTTGTTTGAGGATTGCATATTATTATTTGCATGAGTAGTAGTGTTCTTTTGGTTGTTGTTTTTCCTCAACAACCCTGTGATGACCCATTTGGCGAGCAGAGCTTAGAGGAGAAGTTTCAGGTACAAGTTCTTGATGTGCATGGGAATCATAAGCATCCGGATGGGAATTATAGTACATGAGTACTTTCTTATATATTTAAGTTATTCTGAATTATATGTTTGACTTTACTTGACCATTGGGGTCAAGGTTTGACTTATTTTGAAGATGGGACTATTATGGGATAGTTTCCGAGTTTGTAACTCATTTACATACTTTCTTATTTCAGTTGTATTAAAGTATTTCCAGTTTATTTTAAAAGACTTCCGCTGTATTATCTGATTAGCCTTACGTATTATCATGCGTGGCATAACAACTCCCGCAATTTCTCCTAGTATGTATAAGGAGAAGTCGTGGGGGTGTCACAAAATCTACATTGCAAGATCACAAAATAGTCTACATTGCAAGATCCATGTCGTCTGAGAATCAAAACCTGACTCGAAGTGCGCTCGACGGTGGCTGCTTCAACGTGTTAGGGTTTGAATTGAAGAGCGTTAATTCACAGTGGTAGTTCTTTCTCTCTCCTTTTGTCGCGCTGTAGCAGGTAAGCAAAACAACTAATGTTCGCCTGTGCGGTGAGGTGGTGATCTCGACCTTCTCATCTCTGCTTCCATTTTCTTTCTCCTTGTCTTCTTCTGCCACCAAATCGCCGACCAAAATGATGACGCTGATGATATTTGGGCGATTTTTTTGGTGAGAAAAGATAGTGGAGGTAGAGGCAGTGATGCAAGGACGTGGATGGTTGGGGAGGGATTGCGATGACAATTTGATGATGAAGGGGGAGGGGGAATGGAGGAGGAGAAAGGACGGTGGAGGAGAGAGGAAAGAGGGAGTTCAAGGAGGTGAAATGCGTGTATATTGTGATGAATGACATAAATCATACAAGTTTGCTATGGAATGACATAAAGGTCAGTGATAATGATATCATTTTTCTTAAAATGATATCAATTTGTGTATTAATGATAAGGTTTATAAAAATTTGACAAATGATCATGAAATAGAGGAAACTGATACTGAAAAATGATATATAATGAGTAATATAAGGAGTTGACAAAAAAAAAGGAAAATGATACAAGTTTGCTAAAATGACATGAAATGAGTAACAGTGACACAAAAATGAGTAACAATGATACAATAGATAGGAGTTGACAAATAATAATGAAATAGGGGAAAATGACATGAAACAGCTCCAAAATGAAATAAGTTTGCTGAAAAATGTCACAGAAGTTAGTAAAAATGATATGAAAGAGTCTTATAAATGACATGAAACAAATTTATAAAAAAATAGCATGAGACAACTTCAAAATGATATGAAATACGCCAATAATGACATAAAAATGAGTAATAATGATATATGAATTAGTTCACATGTGTAAAATGTTGTTACACAATAAGTTATGATATAACATGTTACACCCAAGACGCACTCTTTTTACATAATTGCATATGGACATTAACTTGTTAACATTTGTTGGGGTTAAATTATCCCATACTAAGTACAGATCCAATTTACTCAGTGTCAATATGCTTATATGGCCTATTATCTTATACATGCCTCATTATATACCGGAGGTCCATGATACTACTTGTCGCATCGGCCCAAAAGAGCAAAGCCTACCACATACCCAAGTACTACCATAAATATCCTCCAAGGGGAAAGGTAAAGATTGGGGTGACCTATCTACATGGGCACACTACCACTCTCTCTTATATTCCACATTGACTTGAGCGTTAGAGGCACCGCCTCCGAGACAGTCCCAAGGCTTGGTGTCTTCACTCTTCACAATGAGTAGACCCACAATGAAGTACTCCTGCTTTTAACCGAAACAACATTCAATGGGTCTTCACTCCTCACAAGCAGCCTAAGAACAAGCTGCACAACATTATAATGACATTATCAAATATCAATATCGTCATCAGTTCATCATAATACATATGATTTTCTATGTGAAACAACCTTATAAACATTTATCCCTGGGCATCGGAGCTTTATATGTACTTCGTCCATTTCACAATATTTATAACCATTTGACTTTTGCACTATTCATTTATTAACTTTGACTATAATTTTTTTAGTTATATACTTATGAAATAAAATATTATCAAGTAAAAATGTTGTTGGATTAGTTTCAATATTGTTGGATTAGTCACAATGTGTGTATTTAAGCATTGACAAGCGTGAAAATTAAAGTGTTGCAAATATTGTGAAACAAATAAAATGATTTTCACATATAATAAGTTAATAGAGTCCATGATAAGGTATTTTACAAATGCTTCAGTAGCCACGCACCAAGCTACTAAAAGAAGTCAACTTGAAAACAACCAAAAGAAAAGAAAGGAACAAATTGTTAGCTTGTAACTAATGTCCCTAATTTACTCAAGCAATATCGTCCGAGTAAAAAAGAAAACTTCACTAAACGAACAAGAGTTTTTCATGGATCTTCACCAACAATTTCATCATTAATTATGAGTTTCTTTCCATCCATAATCTAGGAAAAGATTGTGGCCTATCCAAAATCCTCAACTTAAGAAGAAAATGAGCTATAATCCCACATAAAAATCCAAGTGATGCCCCTTTTCCTACAAGAGATACAGCTGTGACTAAAAGCATCACAAAAGAATCACCTTTTGAGTTCATGTCCCTACAAGCCATAGCAAGCTCTAGGCCAGCAAATAGTAATAACACCCCTAAAACTCCAACAGGAAATTGATCTAATATTTTCACAATGGAACTCCCTAATACAATGCCAATTACCAATTTTCCCAAGCCTAAAATGGCCACACAACACCCACTCCTCCCTCCAAACTTATATTGCCCTGCTAGACCTCCAGCTCCATGACAAGTTGGTACAGCACCAAACCAACACCCGATTAAGTTCATCATCCCTACGGTCACAGAAAGCGAAGTCGCCGAGAAATCCTTCCCCGGAAAAAGGTCTGACGACAGCTTACAGACGGCAATAACCGAGTTTAATACCGATAAGGGCAATTGTGGAATTGTGCCCTTAATAAACCCCTGCTTCCATGATTCCTTAGGGATGTTTATAAAGTGTATAGGAGAGGGCCCAAATTTGAAATCCTTAACCACTTCTTTAGGTCCACTAACAATTGCCAAAATTATCCCTAGAAAGAAGATGATAACAGCACTTGGTAGAGAATACAAAACCCTTCTAAAACCCTTTCTTCTCAAACCCCTATTGTTGGATTCTAAATCACATCTATCATTTTCTCTCTCTTCCCCAGCTCCATTCACAAGAATGATCAAACAAGCACAAACAATAGCCAACAACAAACCATCCAAACCTAACCAAGGTCTTTCTCCTAGACTCTTTGACTTAGCAAAATCCTGCTCTTTTGTTATATATTTTACAGCAGCCATTGCAAATGCTAACCCTTGTGAAAGCTGAATACCTCTAACAACAGATAAAGGAATCAACATATAAACAAGTTGCATTAATTGAGTAACACCCAAAACAAATAATATCCCAGCAGTACAAATCCCAGCTGCCATGATCTCTGGGATTCCAAAATCTGGGTTAGCAATAGCAACGGCTGCGATTGATTTCATAGGTTGAACCGGCATCGGTACGCCGTAGATTGCTCCAGTGATTATGTTGTATATCCCAGTGAAGATTAGTGTAGTGCCCAGATCAAGATTTCTTGCCAATGTTAGGGCTAAGACTATTGGGATATAAGTGCCTAAATCTCCCATTGCACCATTTAACTCCCCCCATTTTGACCTGAAACTCAGGTTTTGTTTTAGGGTATCCCAGAAATTGTAGGGAAATGTTTGTTGAATTGGGTTTGGAGTGGGATTTTCAAGGACTTCTTGGTTCAAGTTTTGTGACAATTCTTGGGGTGTTTGAGGTTCCATTTGGATTGAGAGAGGCACTTTGATGAGAAAATCAAAGAGTATTTCTTTTGGGAAAAAAGAGTAAAACTAAGTTAGTTAGTCACCTATTTGGATGCTATTTATTTGGGAAGATTGATAGACTAATAGACTATAATGAGATATATTTTATATAGGATAATTCAAAACTTCGGATCACATTCCGTCTACATAATTGTCATTATGCCTCTTCTTCTTTTGACATAACAAGAATACAAGATTTATAAAGAATGTAATCTAATTTGTCTTTTAGAGAAATGAGGGGTCATTAGAGATTTGGACTCCTAACAAATAAGAGCCATTGGTTGAGAGTCCTAATCTTGTGGGGAAAGTGATTTCTCACGTTGATGGAGACTTTGATGGTAGATTTTTATGGGAATATGATATCTGAAGATATACTATGTAGTACTATTATTGTATAGTACTCTGTCCTAGTTGCATACTGCCATATAAAGTATAATTATTAGGGACTGGAGTGTCTCTTTATCATGAATCTCTCTTCTCGACTGCTTGAAGTTCGCGGTTTTGGCTTCAAAATCTAAAAGCAATGTCAACTCTTTATTCCCTTGTGTTAGGGTGTTCATGTCAAATTCTCTGATAGAGACTGACTAAAATTATAGTAGTAGTCAAGTAGATAAGATGCTTTCCAGTAAGCTATGGCATAAAACAGAGATGTGTGACAAAGAATGAGTAATCGTTTGGTTGAGTATGAGAAATAGAAATTTTCTTGAGAAATTTCACTTCATAGGCAATTTGTGTGTTTATGTCAAAAACCAAATAACTTGTTTTCCACTTTGCAGGATTTTGCACATGCTATATTTTTTTTATGCCAACTAAACAAACACCGAGAAATTTGAAGGAATCACTTTGATATCATTGATATTGTCAACACTCAACGGAGTATGGGTTGGTTCTTCTTGGGAAATCCTAGAAATATATTAATTAATTCATATACTTAAAAATTCTATAAGTATCAAACTATATTACAAATAACGAACTATTAACAATATATATACCTCAAGTAAATTATTTGAATCATAATGGTAACAGACTATGTCAATCATGTATCGCATCACGAAATAGCCGCATTCAGTTCCTCCCTATTGTTGAGCACACTACACTAGAGTTAAGATATATATTAGAACTTTAAATAAAAGCTTAAATATAAAATGTGTAGGTTCAAATATAAAAAACATGAGAATTTTACCTGTGTAGTTTTCCAACACAATATAGTTCCACTATTGGATCCTTGAAGGCGCTTGAAACTTGTAAATGCACTAAGTATAGAAGATTTTTAACAATTACTATAAATACTTATAGTTTATTTAAAATATACTCCCTCTGTTTTTTTTTTTATCTTTCTCACTTGAATCTTGACACTATTCATACTTAGAGATAATCTTCTCAATTCTTTTCAATTTATAAGAAAAAATATAGTCATGTGGGGTCTTGTTTGATTCGTCTCAATTAGTACGTTACTAATATTCAATTGTTATAATTTTTACTAATATATATTAAAAGATATTTAAGTTCAAATATGTGCATTAGGAGAGCACACAAGAAAGTGAGAAGGATAAAAAAATTACAGAGTGAGTATATCATAAAATGCTTGTGAATTAATTAACATGTCTAATAATTATGAACTTACGTATTCATTGGTAACTTGATAGCTAAGGATCTATCTCTCTTGAGCTGATCAAATTTATATACCTCTTTTTTAAATAGAGAAATCACAAGAAGAATCCAGTTTTCCCTGAGACGTGAAGCAAAATGTGATATTCACATAACCACAAGTTTACAGAGATTAAACAGAGTGAAGATTAGTTTAACTTGCATACTTCTCAATATAGGGGCATAGGATGAAACACATATGTTGCATTTTCTTCATTGAATTTGACATGTAATTGATCACGATATCTGGAGAATTGTACATCATGATTGCCGAAATCATACTCGGACACATGCAACCAATTAATGCTACCCTCTCCATGCTACAAATATTAAAAAAAATAAAATAAGATAACAGCATATAGTATATTAGTCCTAATATTTTATATTCCCCACTCCTGCCCATTCTCATCACTGGTACATGAAAACAAAATATTTTATAACAGTCAACCCAAAAGGGTACTGTACATTCCCAATACCATGTAAAAACACTTTGCACATAATTATATAAAATAATCAATTACGAATATATAAAATCATTTGTTATAGTTTCTCCCGACAAATCTCGTGTGCACACCCCTACAATGACGTACGTCACTCCGGATAATATTTGCAGGCCTTTAGCCTCTCATGATAATTCCGAGTGCACACCCCTACAATGACGTACGTCACTCCATATATAGTTTATTCCTCTAACACAAACCACGAACCTCCATTTTATAATACCACGAACCACCATTTTATAATACCACGAACTAGGGGTGTTCAAAATATCCGATCTGGGCGAGCCGATCCGTGATCTGGTCGATCCGATCCGATTTTTTCGGATATCCGATCAGCTTTTTTAGTTTCGGATATTTCGGATCGGACACAGATCGGATTTTTAAAGTTTCGGATATCCGAAAATATCCGAAATATGGGAATTTTTCTGATATTTTCGGATATCCGATCCGAAATATCCGTTTTCAAGGCCGGATATCCAAAATATCCGATGATCTGATCCGGAACATATTTTAAGAACTTTTCCTTTGAAAATTTCATTTTTTTTAGTTTTCGGATATCCAATGATCCGAAATTTCGGATATCCCATCCGATCCGATCCGAAATTTTCCGGATTGGATTCGGATCGCACTTTTCCCGATCCGAAATTTTCGGATATCCGAAATTTCGGATCGGATATCCGAAATGAACACCCCTACCACGATCCTCCATTTTATAATACCACGAACCTCTATTTCATTTTATCATAGTAACATCTTTATATAACATTATTATTACCACATATGATAGCATTTTTAGAATCATCTTGTATATAAATCATAATGTGACAAATACCATTTTGCATTATAAACACATTATTTGCAAACCACGATATACCTTTACTATTAAGGCAAAACTATTACTAATAATTTATTTAAAAAGGTTAATATAACAATACATTATAGCAAAACCACTTTAAGAAGGGGTATTCAAGAATGTACCTTAATAAGGTGTAAAAGTTAACCAAATTTCTCGTATGTTTCTCTCACAATCTGCTTCTCACTCTCTTTTTTATAACTTTCTTATTTTTATTTTTCTGCGCTGTGGCCTGTCCAAAACTATTGAATGTTGGCTGGTATTTACAGTGTTTGGAAGGAAACATCAATTTTTGTTTGTTGCATGTTAAGTCGGCGCATACTTTGAGTATCTCAAGTAAGATGAAAGTTTATCATCTTGATATTTATGAGCTGCACAGCCTACATGATTTAGAGAACTAATTCAACTTTTTAGTTGACCACAATACATTAGGTAATGAAGTTAGGATATACATGCTTCTTTTTCTTTTTTTTTCTATGAATTACAATTAAGCATACCTAGGATCTAGGCTATGTATGCTAGGCAAAGTCAACTTCTTACAAAGCTTTACACTTTCCTTGTATCACAACTTCACGTAAATCATAGATTGGCATGCTTGATTTTGTCACATAACTATATAAAAACCAATTAGTAATGACCAAGTGTCACAAATTTACTCAATCCTAAACCTACAAATATTGTATTTTGCATATTGTCTTAAAATGGGTAGCGACTGTCCGTCCTTAGGTAAAGTCATTTGCGACGATTCTAAAAACTAAATTATGTTGGTCATTAGCTTCACCGTTTATAAGTTAGGAGCATTGTAGGTTTATGCAGTACTTAATAAAAATTCTACTAGATATATTTATAAGCTCATAAACTAGTAATTGATAATTTTATTAATCTTTGACCCTTAAAGCACTTTATAAACTATAATGTTAATATAAATGATATATATATGCACATATAACTTGCCCTGAGCAAATGCACAAAGCTAGGGAAACACATAACTTCAACTAAAATAATCATATAAACGACAAAATAACGTATATAAGATCTTAGGGACTAGTTTATCTTGTAATAATACTTTAACCTTCAATCCCTTACTAATATCTTTATAATAAATATATTTTTTTCCTGGTTATTACATTATCCCCTCTTTAAAAGAAGTTTCGGCCACGAAACTTAAAGTTAAATTACCTTAAAATAAGTGTGGGTACTTGTCTCACATATCCTGTTCGACTTCCCATGTAGCTTCTGTTTCGACGTGATTAGACCATAACACGTTTACTAACGGAATTACTTTGTTGCGTAGTACCTTATCTTTATGATCTAGAATTTGAATAGGTCGCTCTTCATAAGTCAAATCTTCTCCAACTCGAACAGGGAGTATATTAATGACATGGGAGGGGTCTGGTATATATCGACGTAGAAGTGAAACGTGGAACACATCATGAATTCGAGAAACTTCACTAAGGAGTGCTAATCGGTAAGCTACCTTTCCAATTTTCTCGATAATCTCAAATGGCCCAATGTATCTAGGACGAAGTTTTCTTGCTTTGCCAAACCTCACTACTCCTCTGGCAGGGGAAACTTTTAGAAATACTGACTCACCTACAAAAAATTCTACATGTCTTCTTTTAAGGTCGGCATAACTTTTCGACGACTCCGTGCGGTTCTCATTTTCTCTCGAATGATTCGAACCTTGTCGAGATGTTTCTTGTATCATTTCAGGTCCGATTGTCTTCGATTCATCTATATCGCTCCAACATAAAGGGGTTCTACATTTACGTCCATATAGAGCTTCGTAAGGTGCCATATCAATGCTAGCATGGTAACTATTGTTATAGGAGAATTCTATTAATGGCAAATACTTTTCCCATGAACCTTTGAATTCTAAAACATAAGCTCGTAACAAGTCTTCTAAAGTTTGAATTGTTCTCTCAGTCTGACCATCCGTAGCTGGGTGAAAGGATGTGCCAATGTTCAGTTGTGTACCCAATGCTTTTTGTAGTTTTTGCCAAAACTTAAACACATATCGGGAATCTCGGTCTGACACAATAGAGCTAGGTACTCCATGAAGTCTAATAATCTCTTCAACATACTTTCTTGCTAATCAAGATCCCAAGTATTATGAACTGCTAAGAAATGAGCACTTTTTGTAAGCCTATCCACTATAACCCATATAGAATTCATTCCTTGAGGAGTTGTTGGTAACCCCATAACAAAATCCATTGCTATTGACTCCCATTTCCAAGTGGGTATATCCAAAGGCTGCAAAAGTCCTGAAGGGCGTTGATGTTCTATTTTTACTTGTTGGCAAGTTAGACATTTGGCAACGAATTCTGCAATTTCTTGCTTCATGTTACTCCACCAATACATACCACAAAGATCTTTATACATCTTATTTCCACCTGGATGTACAGAGTAAAGGGTATTATGTGCTTCATTCAAGATTCTCCTTTTTAAATCTATCTGATTTGGTACACACAATCGTCCTTGAAAACGAAGTGATCCATCATCTTGTATCACAAAACCAGTCTCTTTCCCAATCAACACTCTTTCATGATTCTTCTCTAATTGTGGATCCGTTTTTCTGCAACTCCTTAATTTCTTCACTCAAGGTCGGTTTGATTTCTAATGCTGCTAAACATCCTTCCAGATCACCTACAATCAACTCAATTTCTAACCTCTGAAGTTGTCTTTGGGTAAGAGGCTGAATAGTAAGTAAGTTGAGGGTAGCGTAATTTTTCCGACTAAGTGCATCGGCTACCACATTGGCCTTTCCAGGGTGATATTGAATATCCAATTCATAATCCTTTATAAATTCTAACCACCTTCGTTGTCTCATATTTATTTCTTTTTGGGTGAAAATGTATTTAAGTCTTTTATGATCTGTGTAAATTTTACACTTAGCCCCATATAGATATTGTCTCCAAATTTTTAATGCAAAAATAATGGCAGCAAGTTCAAGGTCATGGGTAGGGTAATTCTGCTCGTGAGGTTTTAACTGACGAGATGCATAAGCTATCACTTTCCCCTGTTGCATCAACACACATCCCAACCCTTGTCTAGAAGCATCACTATATATTTCTAAACCTTCGGTACCACAAGGAAGAGTAAGAATTGGAGCTGTGGTAAGACGAAATTTCAGTTCTTGGAATGCTACTTCACATTTGTCACTCCACTCAAACTTTGTAGTTTTTCTTATGAGGTTTGTGATAGGTTGAGCAATTCGGGAAAAGTTTTCCACAAATCGATGGTAATATCCTGCTAACCCTAGGAAACTTCGTACTTCTGACACATTGGTGGGTCGAGACCAATTAATGATTGCTTCTACTTTCTGGGAATCTACTTGCACACCTTCTCTAGACACAACATGCCCTAGAAATGCTATTTTATCTAACCAAAATTCACACTTTTTAAATTTTGCAAATAACTGGTTCTTTATCAGAGTTTCCAGAACTATTCTCAAATGTTCCTCGTGCTCTTTCTTATCTTTGGAATACACTAAAATATCATCAATAAACACAATAACAAAATGATCTAGATAAGGTCTGAAAACTCTATTCATAAGGTCCATAAATACAGTTGGGGCATTGGTAAGACCAAAAGGCATAACAAGAAACTCATAATGTCCGTACCTCGTTCTAAAAGCAGTTTTCGGAATATCTAAAGGTCTGATTCTTAATTGATGGTATCCAAATCGTAAGTCTATCTTTGAAAATACCGACGCACCTTGTAATTGGTCAAAAAGGTCATCAATACGAGGCAAATGATATTTTTTTTAAAGGTTATCTTGTTAAGTTCTCTGTAATCTATACATAACCTTAGGGTTCCATCTTTTTTCTTTACAAATAAAACGGGTGCTCCCCATGGTGATAGACTTGGTCTAATATATCCTTTTTCTAATAACTCATCAAGTTGTATCTTTAATTCCTTTAAATCTGCAGGGGCCATTCTATATGGTGCTTTTGAGATAGGTGCTACCCCAGGTACTAACTCAATGGTGAAATCAATTTCTCTTAGCGGAGGCATATTTACAATTTCCTCAGGAAAGACATCTTGGAATTTTCTAACAATAGGGATGTCAGAGATTTTAGGTTCAGATTTTTCAATACTAACAACATCACAAAGGTATCCTTCACAACCTTGTCTCAACCTTTTTTGTGCTTGAAGAAAAGAAATGATTCTAGATTCCGGTGTTGTCTTATTATTCTTAAATGTGACTATCTTTTCTTCAGAATTTACTAAGGTTACAGATTGTTTTTGACAGTCTACTATGGCACGGTGTTTATTCATCCAATCCATTCCTAAGATAACATCAAATCCCTTAAGGTCAAATTGAATTAGGTCAGCATGAAATATATATCCCTCTATGCTTAAAGGACAATTTTTATATATAGTTTGACACGGAACAATATTTCCTGTAGGGAGGCTAATGCAAAATTCAAAAATTTCACTCACTAGGATTCAAATGCAGATTTTTAGACATGGTAATGGATATAAACGAATGGGATGCTCCGGTATCAAATAAAACATGTATCGGGAAAGAGTGTATAGAAATGTTACTCGTAACTACTTCACTTGAGTTTTCGACCTCTTGTGGATTTATCATAAACACACGACCAGAGGTTGGATTTTGACATTGGATAGCTCCACCTTGATGTTTAGAGGTAGGTTTTGAGGTATAGGGATTAGGCGCAGTTACTTTTGTATTTGGCATTCTACCTCTCTCTAAAGGGCAATCCTCTCTTAAGTGACTTGTACTCCCACAAGTATAGCAACGATTATTTGCAAACCTACACTTTTCAGTTGGATGGTTGAAATAGCCACATATGGCACAAGGGGGTTTTTGATAGTGGATTGGAGGTACAAAGGATTTTGCATTCCCGATGTTAGGCCTTTTTTGAAAATTCCTATATATAGTACGTGTTCCTTCCCACTTCAATTCCTTTTATGCACTGCATCTTCTACCTCTCTTTCTTTAATTATTCTCTCAGCGTTTGCTGCCTTATCATACATCTCTTGGTAGCTATGACAACTATGGGTGGAAAGTCGGTCACGGAGTTCCCAATTAAGACCCCTCTCAAACTTATTCATTCTTAACTCCTCAGTTGCCACCAGGTGTGGTGCAAATCGAGACAATTCCATAAACTTTGTTGCATACTCCATAACAGACCTATTACCTTGCTCTAATTGATTAAATTCTTCCTCTCTCTATCTTTTCAGGGCTGATGGGTAAAATTTTGCTCTCATAAGATCTTTCAACTGAGTCCATCTGAAATCTTCATTATTTCTCCTTTCCTTCACAGTTTCCCACCACAGATCTGCCTGCCCAACTAGATAATAAACAACAAATCCTACTTTCCATTTTTCAGGACAATTTATAGCATCAAACAATTTATCCATACTTCTTACCCAATCCTCAAACTCTATAGGGTTAGGTTTTTCATCATAGGTTTTAGGATTATAACTAGCCATTTTTCTAAAATACCTTGCACTTTCTTCTTCTTCATGGTTTTTGTTGTTTTTAAGCATTTCAAATAAAAGTGATGTGACTTCCTTAACATTTCCCTCTTCGTTATCATGGTTTGGGACTGGTTGGTTCTCTTGTGTAGATTGGTTAATTGCAGATTCCATTATCCTAAATACATAAAAGATTAAAGTTAAAATCAAATTATAGTTAGGTTAGTATAGCATTTGTGAAATGAATAGAAGCATAATAAACAAACAAACATACACCTATATATATATATATATATATATATAACTTGGAATTATATAGCACAGTTAGTACATAAACTAAACCTATTCCTATTCAACCATCCGATAGGGTGAAAACAACAAAATATACACCCTACATCACCTTAAGCCGAGTGTCAACATATATATACAGACAAAAATGGTTGACACCTAACATATAAAAGAGTTTCTTCAACTTGATATCTTCCTTACTCGTCATCATCATCTCCTGGTGCATCTGGGTCGTTATTGAGATCAATACTTCCACATGATTCTGTCTCATCATCATAGACAAATACCGTGTTATCCCTCTCATAAGCTAGCAGTTCTCCAGATAGTTCTTTAAAAGTCGGGGTCCATCTTGACCTCCCTAATCCAAACCTTAAGTATTTCTCCCAATTTGGAAAACCATTAACAAGTAGGTCACTATACTTATTCTTAAAGGAGTCCCACGGAGCATTCACTCGAAGAGTTTCAATTAAAGCAAAAGTAAAATAAGGTGTAGTCATTCCACATTCAGGGAAGTGAGTATTAAACGCATTAATAGTTCTCGCTAAACGGTTAATATGATCCATGACACTATAGTCAGGATCCATCGTTAGTGCTCGTGGAGCAATTGGCCCTGCCATCTTATGATAATAAAAACACATGATAAATATCATGAAATAACATCAATAAGCAATTAACCATAAATACCCCAACCCTTTCTCTCAAATAGGTTACTAATGTAATTATTAAGATTTTATTACATTTACTTTTTATTTGTAATATTATATTATTTTTAAAAGTGGCTCTGATACCAAACTGTAACGCCCTGTAATTTTAATATAATTCTAATAATGAAACACTACATGATAGTACCAGGATCGAACCAAATATTACATCTTTTATTTATTATTATATAATATAGAGTTTATAGGACATTACTGTCGTATTCCTAATAATAGAAATACTAGGCGAAGACAAAATGAAACATGATACTAATATTAATAAAAAAACAAGATAACAACATATAGTATATTAGTCCTAATATTTTATATTCCTCACTCCTGGCCATAGAGGTGGGCATGGGCCGGGCCAGCACGCGGGCCGGCCCGGCCCGACACGATTTGGGCCCGGCCCGGCACGAGCCCGTTCAAGGCCAGGCCCGGCCCGACACGAGCCCGTTCAAGGCCCGGCCCGGCCCGTTGTCCGCTCCGTGGGCTGCCACGGTCAAGAAATTTTATTTCCGGCCCTTGCACCGCACGAGCCCGCGGGCCGAACGCTCCTTTCCTTTGTTTTTTTAGCCTAAAACTGTTAAAAATACAAAAAAACAACATAAAACACGGGCCAGGCCCGCAGGAGGCACGAGCCCGGCCCGTGGGCAAAACCTGGAAATTTCAAGCCCGACCCGGCACGGCCCGCCACTCACGGGCTCGGGCCCAGCCCGACCCGCCATTTCCCTAAGCCCGCGGACCGAGCCCGTGAACAGGCCCGGCCCGGCCCATGCCCAGGTCTACCTGGCCATTCCCATCACTGGTACTTGAAATCAAAACATTTTATAACAGTCAACCCAAAAGGGTCCAGTACATTCCCAATACCATGTAAAAACACTTTGCAGATAATTATATAAAATAATCAGTTACGAATATATAAAATCATTTGTTATAGTTTCTCCCGACAAATCTCGTGTGCACGCCCCTACAATGACGTACGTCACACCGGATAATATTTTCAGGCCTTTAGCCTCTCCTGATACTTCCGTGTGCACACCCCTACAATGACGTACGTCACTCCATATATAATTCTTTCCTCCAACACAAACCATGAACCTCCATTTTATAATACCACGAACCTCCATTTCATTTTATCATAGTAACATCTTTATATAACATTATTATTACCACATATGATAGCATTTTTAAAATCATCTTGTATATAAATCATAATGTGACAAATACCATTTTGCATTATAAACACATTATTTGCAAACCACAATATACCTTTACTATTAAGGCAAAACTATTACTAATAATTTATCTAAAAAGGTTAATATAACAATACATTATAGCAAAACCACTTTAAGAAGGGGTATTCAAGAATGTACCTTAATAAGGTGTAAAAGTTAACCAAATTTCTCGTATGTTTCTCTCACAATCTGCCTCTCACTCTCTTTTTTATAACTTTCTTATTTTTATTTTTCTGCGCTGTGGTATGTCCAAAACTATTGAATGTTAGCTGGTATTTATAGTGTTTGGAAGGAAACATCAATTTGGTTTGTTGCATGTTAAGTCGGCGCATACTTTGAGTATCTCAAGTAAGATGAAAGTTTATCATCTTGATATTTATGAGCTGTGCAGCCTACATGATTTAGAGAACTAATTCAACTTTTTAGTTGACCACAATACATTAGGTAATGATGTTAGGATATACATGCTTCTTTTTGTTTTTTTTTCTATGAATTACAATTAAGCATACCTAGGAGCTAGGCTATGTATGCTAGGCAAAGTCAACTTCTTACAAAGCTTTACACTTTACTTGTATCACAACTTCACGTAAATCATAGATTGACATGCTTGATTTTATCACATAACTATATAAAAGCCAATTAGTAATGACCAAGTGTCACAAATTTACTCAATCCGAAACCTACAAATATTGTATTTTACATATTGTCTTAAAATGGGTAGCGACTGTCTGTCCTTAGGTAAAGTCATTAGTGATGATTCTAAAATCCTACTAGAAATACTTATAAGTTAGGAGCATTGTAGGTTTATGCAGTACTTATTAAAAATCCTACTAGAAATACTTATAAGCTCATAAACTAGTAATTGATAATTTTATTAATCCTTGACCCTGAAAGCACTTTATAAACTATAACGTTAATATAAATAATATATGTATGCACATATAACTTGCCCTGAGCAAATGCACAAAGCCAAGGAAACACATAACTTCATCTAAAATAATCATATAAACGACAAAATAACGTATATAAGATCTTAGGAACTAGTTTATCTTATAATAATACTTTGACCTTCAATCCCTTACTAATATCTTTATAATAAATATATTTTTTTCCTGGTAGCCATGGTGCGCTGGGGGCACGGTCGTTTGCCTGGCGCACAACCTAAATTTTGCGAAAAAAATCGGATCTTTTTGCTCTTACACCTTGTATTTGATTCCGATTCTTATTCATTTTCATGATTCTTATTCATTAACCAATGGATAAAAGGATGTGATTGGTGGTCAAAATATATATTCTTATTCTTTATCCAATGGATAATGACTTGATCATCAAGAAAACTGATTCCTACTAGGCTTGAGAGACGACTAAAATTTCGGCGCCTAATCACGACTCGTTTTTTCCGTTTTTCGAAAAACTGACTTAAAACAGCTAATGAAAACTCTTCATATTAGTTAAGAAGAGCATGATTCTACAACAAATCATTTTATTAAAACCGATGGTTGTAGCCATTGACTACGGCTTACGAAAAAAATCATTTTTAAACCGAAATCGTATGACTAAAGTGCAAAACGGAAACCGAATATAATGAAATGAAATTCGTGCTCCGAGACGAAAGGTGCCTTCTGCGGGGCACACGTCCAACGATGCATGAGGGCTTCGTTATTTTTATTTTTTTAGAAATCTTTATTTTTAAAATTTTTATCCACAAAGGGGTTCAAAATTTGGTTTCTACAGTAGATCGTCTAACTAAATCCGCAATTTCATACCTATGAAGAATACTTAGTTGATGGATAAGTTGGTTAAAGCATATGTGAAGTGAGTGGTGAAGTATAATGGTGTGCATAAGGACATTGTTACGAATCGTGATTCGCGGTTCGTGTCTAACTTTTGGCAGAGTTTGCATAAGGCTTTTGGCACTAATTAGTTAATGAGTATAGCTTTTCATCCTGCTACAGATGGACAAACCAAACGAACGATTCAGAATTTAGAAGATATGTTGCGATCTTGTGTCATGGAGTTTCAGGGTTCGTGGGAATCTGTTAACGTTTGAAGCTTTTGTATGGTCGAAAGTGTAGAAGTCCAGTCTGCTGGAATGATATTAGTGAAACCGTGGTTCTTGGACCTAACTTTCTAGAAGATACGGTGAAGCTAGCGGAGGGATGAAGAGTTTAAAGTTGGAGAAAAGGTGTTGTTGAAAATATCTCTGATGAAAGGAGTGATGCGCTTTGGGAAGAAGGGAAAGTTAAGCCCAAAGTATATCAGGAAAATGGCATATGAGTGTGATTTGCCAAATGACTTAACCGGAGTCCACGATGTTTTCCATATATCTCAGTTAAGGAGGTATATTCCTGATATGTCCAATGTGCTGAACCTAAGACCATTGAGTTAGAGATAATTTGACTTTCGAGGAGTGACTTGCAAGAATCCTTGATAGTAAAGTTACCAGTAATCGGGCTAAGGATGTTAGATTAGTCAAAGTATTATGGTCAAACCATCATGCTGAGGAAGCAACATGGGAAGCCGAAGCGGATATGCACAAGATATATCCGGCGTTCTTTTCCGAGGTTAGTTGTCGAGTTATGGGGTCGTAAGTTGTAACTCCATTTAAGGGGGGTAGAATGTTATTGTGTTTCGTGCTTTAACCATGTTAATTGCATTTTAGCATATTTTTGAGTCATTATATGTATTTTAGGCATGAGCATTTGAGTCGGAAACTGAAATTTTAGATTTTTGAATTCGTTTTGGGAAGAGACTATGACTTTTTGTCTTAACTTTTGAGATCGAAACTTCTTTTAAGAGGGGTAGACTGTAATATCCCACATTTTTGAGTATTTATTTATGTAAATATTTATTTTCTAAAATAAATATTTTAAGCAAAGGGTATTTCAGTAATTTCATTCCTTCTACATTATTTTGGCGGAAATACGGCGCCAAACATGGATTTCTTGAGCTTTTGAATTTAAATCCTAGTAAAATATTTATTGAATAAATTCTAAACATCTAAATATTTAGTAATAATTTTCTTCTTTCTGATGCAGATTTGCCAAAAAAAAATAAAATAATGCTTGGCTGGCCACCCTAATTACGGGGTGGAGGTTTTGATTTTCTTAAAACCCCCAAATTAATGGTGTAGGTTATAAATCTTTGATTTTAATCTCCTAATTTATGATGAAGGTTATATTTAATTTTGGAAATTAAGCACTCCTCATTCTACACCTACAAAAACCCCAAACCTTAAGCCATGTTTTCCACACCAAAAACTTTGAACAATCCAAACTATATTACTTTAAGGTCCTTTGTTCTCTTCTTAATCTATTTTAGTTTTGTATTTCCTATTCACGTTTCAATATTTATTTAGTTTAAGTAAAAGATTTTCATGTTTCTAAGTTTAATATTTTGTTCATGATAGGTTATGCATATAGTTAATTTTTACAGTTTTTTCACCATATACCCCTGACAAATTTTTCTTTGCACCATATACCCTTTCAACTTTCCAAATTCACCATATACCATCCACGTTTCAAAAAATACATTCACTTACCTTTAATGACTAACGGCGTTAAACTCCGTTAGTCATTAAGCCCTAAACCCCCCTCCAACCCTATTTAGCTAACCTAAATCTAACCCCTAATCTAATACCCTAAACCTAAACACCCCTCCCCCACCCTAACCTCAAGTAAACACTAACTCTCTCTCTAACCCAGCACACCAGCCCACCCACCCACCCCTGCCCCCCGACCCCTTACCCCCACTGCACCACCACCACCCCCTTCCCTCCCCTTCCCCGTGACCCCCTTCCCTTCCCTGCTCTCCCTTTCCCGACCACCGAAATCATACCCTAACCCTAAGTAAACGCTGACTCCCCGCTGATTCGAATTCCTTACAGCGCAAGAAGGGTTTGACGGGGGGTTCGCGACGGGCGGGGAGAGGGGTTCTCGACGGGGCGGGGATAGGGGGAGGGGTTCGCGATGGGGGCGGGGAGAGGAGGGGGGTTCGCGATAGGGGAAGGGGAGAGGGGGTTCGCGACGGGCGAGGGGAGAGGGAGGGGGTTCGTGACGGGGCGGCGAGAGAGAGGGGGGTTCGCGGCGAGGGAAGGGGAAAGTGGTTCGCGACGGGGCGGGGAGAGGGGGAGGGGTTAGCGACGGGGTGGAGAGAGGGGAGGGGGTTCGCGACGGGGCGGGGAGAGGGGATAAGGGTTCGCGACGGAGCGGGGAGAGGGGAGGGGGGTTCGCGATAGGGGAAGGAGAGGGGAGGTGGTGGTGGCGAGGAAGGGGAAGGGGATGGGGGGGGGTCACCGGGGAAGGGGGGAAGGGGTGTGGGCGGGGGGGAAGAGGAGGGGGAGGGGGTGGTGGTGATGGTGTGGTGGTAATGGTGTGGTGGTGCGGTGGGGGTAAAGGGTGGTTAGGGTTAGGGCCCAAGTTAGTGAATTGGGTTAGAGTTAGTATTAGGGTTTGATTTAGGTTAGTTAATTAGGGTTATGGGGAGGATTAGGGCTTAATGACTCACGGAGTTTAACGTCGTTAATCATTAAGGGTAAGTGGATGTATTTTTTGAAACGTGGAGTGTATATGGTGAATTTGGAAAGGTGAAAGGGTATATGGTGCAAAAAAAATTTGTCAGGGGTATATGGTGAAAAAACCGTAATTTTTAAGAATCATGTTTAAGTTCATGTGATAAGTTCATAATTAGATTTTTTATATTATTGGTTGATTAGGAGAACACTCAAGCATAAGACTAAGTGAAGTTATTAGTATACTCTTTGCAAGATCAAGGTGCGTTATGTAGCTAGATCTTTTATAAGAATGTGTGAGCGACTTCCTTGAAACAAAGGATTTTCTCTCTTTCCCCCCGAAAGAGTGCCCTACCCTTGGTTCGATCTCCGCCACAGCGGCCGAATCCTCTGCCATGGCCGAGGAGATTTCGGATATTATCTCGAGACTACGCATAGACACTGAAGAAGACGAAGTCCTTGACGTGGAAATTTTAACCCCTAACCCGAAAACACTGTTTCACTGTTGCTTTTGGGACGGTTGCTAACTGAACGTTCCTTCAATGTCGAAGCCTTCAAACGCACTATAACAACCGTTTGGACTCCGATTCATGGTCTTGTAATTAGGGTTTTGCGCCCAAATCTCTTTGCTTTCCAATTCTTTCATTGGAGAGATATGATGAAAATTTTGGACGGAAGACCATGGTGCTTTGACAACAAGCTAATTCTTCTCAAAGAAGCCGATGGTGACGAGCCTTCTATTAAATCTCCATCAGTCCCCCTTCTGGATTAGACTTAAAAATCTGCCATTTAACATGCGCTCAAATTAGGTGGTTAGAGCTTTAATTGGAAATTTGGGTGAAATTCTTTAAATTGAGGAAGATGTGTTAGGGTTTGGGAGGTATAGAAGAGTTAAAGTGATGCTAGATACCAACAAACCCTTAAGAAGATTTAGGAAAATTAAAGATAAAAAAGGGGTGGAATTCCAAATAGATTTTGCATATGATCGTTTACCTTTCTTCTATTTGTCCTGTGGAATAATGGGACATGCTACAAAGGACTGTGAACTAGTTGGTGAATAAGATAGATGCGAAAAATTGGGTTGGCATTTGGGTCTTAAAGCCACCCCAAGAAAAGGTAGAATGAAGGAGATGGAGGAAGATATTAAATATAAGCAATGTAGAAAAGTGCTATTTGATGCTGCTACAGTTTCGAAGAAAGAGAAATTAGAGGAGTATGGGAAAATTGCTGCTGTTGACACACTTCCCAATGAAAGCATTAAATTTTCAACAACTTCAAAATCTTTGGTGCTTGAGACAAATGATTATGTGACATCAACAACATCACTCCCTGTTGTGGTTGCCTCTCAAGGGGATTTGTGCCTTTCCACGCATGTGGGTCCCTCTGCTCCCTTAGTAAACCAACACGCCACATGTGAAAAGTCAGCTGATGTCTTTGTTTTTTCTAGTGCAAAGCAGTCCATAGTGGGTAAAACCCACTCATGGAAAAGACTGGCCCATAGCTCTATGGATGAAAAAGGTTCAGCCCAAAGCATGGACATGGACCCTGTGATTTTAGTTGGCGAAAGGCAGATATTAAGTGATGACATGGTTTGTGAAGAAAATGGGAGTGCTGGGAAACGTCCAAAGTTGAGCATCTCTACTGATTCATCCACCATTTTTTCGGCGGAGATTAGCACTGACCAATCCCGCCCACCATTATGAATATTATATGTTGGAACAGCCGAGGGCTGGGAAACCCTTGGTAAGTTCGTCAGCTCCGTAGATGGAGCACCTTTTATGCCCTGGAGATTGTTTTTGTGTCTGAGACTATGATCAATAAAGTGGAAGTTGAAGCTTTGAAGGGTCGATTGGGGTTTGCAAATGCCTTTGGTGTTGCCAGTAGAGGTAGAGCAGGTGGTTTGTGTCTATTCTGGAAAGAGCAAGTCCTGTTTTCTCTTGTTTCTTTTTCACAACATCACATTTGTGGAGATGTGGATGATGGTAATAAAAAGTGGAGATTTGTTGGCATTTATGGATGGGCAAAGGAGGAGGAAAAGCATCATACTTGGACCCTTATCCGTCATCTATGCAATGAAATATCTTTACCTATTTTTTTTGGTGGGGATTTCAATGAGATCTTTAGTTATGAAGAAAAGGTAGGTGGTGCTAATAGAGTTCGTCGTGAGATGGGCAATTTTAGAGACATGATGGATGATCTCTCTCTTAGACATCTCGGGTATGTTGGTGTTTGGCAAACTTGGGAAAGCGGGAATTCTCCGTCTTCTTGCATCTGGGAACGCCTGGACAGGTTTATAAGCTCTCCTTCTTTGATCAATTTGTATCCAAACTCCATTGCTGAACACTCGGTACGCTACAAATCTGACCACTCTGCCATAATCATTAGGCCCAACACTTACCGAAGGCCCAAAGGAAAAAACAGGTGTTTTCACTTTGAGACTTCTTGTCTACTGGACTCGAGTTGTGAGGAAGTTGTAAAATCTTCATGGCTGAGCTCATCTAGCGAAAGTCTAATGGGCCGACTTGCAATCATGGCCCAACAACTTGTTCAATGGAGTGGCGAGAAGTTTGGAAATCTGGGTAAGCAAATAGATGAGGTTGAAAAATAACTGGGCCTGTCCCAGCAGTGTGACATTACGGACTACAGTTACACTAGGAGATTGGAGCTGGAGAAAAAAAACTCGATGATCTTCATGCTAAACACGAGGCGTTTTGGTATTTGAAATCTAGAGTAGCTGAGGTTCGAGATGGTGACAGGAACACAAAATATTTTCATCATAAAGCTTCCCAAAGGCGCAAAGAAATTATGTAAAAGGGTTGTTTAGTGAGCAAGGTGTATGGTGTGAGGATGTTCAGGATATCGAAAGTATTTTTACTGAGTACTTTTCTTCGATCTTTACCTCGGCAAGTCCTACTGATTTACATCTTGAAGAAGTTCTGCAATTGACTGACCCGATGATCACTGATGAATATAACCAAATTCTCAGCATACCCTATTCAAAGGAGGAAATTTATGTTGCGCTACAACAAATGCATCCTTGTAAGGCCCCTGGCCCTGATGGTATGCATGCTATTTTCTATCAGCGTTTCTGGCATATTGTTGGTGATGATGTATTTGCTTTTGTTAGTAATATTTTGCATGGCTCCCTCTCTCCTATCTGTGTAAATAATACTAACATTGCTTTGATTCCTAAAGTAAAATCTCCTACCAAAGCTTCTGAATTCCGTCCTATTGCTTTGTGTAATGTCATCTACAAGCTGGTCTTTAAGGCCATTGTAATTACATTGAAAGATTTTATGCCTGCTATTGTGACTGAGAATCAGAGTGCCTTTGTTCCTGGTCGGCTTATTACTGATAATGCTCTTATTGCCTTAGAGGTGTTTCATTCTATAAAAAATAGAAATCGAAGTCGAAAGGGTGTTATAGCTATGAAGCTGGATATGAGCAAAGCCTATGATAGAGTGGAGTGGGGTTTCCTTTGGCAGCTTCCGTTCACTATGGGTTTTGATGGCATATGGGTGAACTTGATTATGGATTGTGTTTCTTCTGTGTCCTATTCCTTCATTGTCAATGGAGGAGTTTGTGGTTCTGTGACTCCTTCTCGGGGACTTTGTCAGGGAGACCCTCTATCTCCTTATTTGTTCATTTTGATTGCTAATACCTTTTCTAAAATGATCCAGAGGAAAGTTCAGGAGAGTCAAATCCATAGAGCTAAAGCCAGTCGGAGTGGTCCAGAGATTTCACACCTTTTCTTTGCATATGGCAATTTACTCTTCACTAAAGCCTCCTTTCAGGAATGCACTATTATAGTTGATATTCTCAACAAATATGAGCTTGCATCCTGGCAGAAAATTAACTATGAAAAATCGGAGGTGTGTTTCAGTAGAGGAGTCAGTATCCAGCAAAGAGAAGTTTTGACAAATCTTCTGAGCATGAGACAGGTGGAAAAGCGTGAAAAATACCTTGGTATCCCCACTATCTCCGGGAGATCGAAAAAGCTCATTTTTGATTCTCTTTTAGATAGAATTTGGAAGAAACTCCAAGGCTGGAAGGAGAAACTGCTTTTCTAGAGCTGGCAAGGAGATCCTGTTGAAATCGGTGATTCAAGCCATTCCAACTTATCTGATGGGAGTCTGCAAAATTCCCAGTACCTTCATCCAAAAAATTTACTCGGCTATGGCTAGATTTTGGTGGGGCAGTTCTGACACTCAAAGGAAGATTTAATGGAAAAATTGGGAGTCTATGTGCACGTTGAAATGTTTGGGTGGCATGGGTTTCAAAGATCTCAAAGTGTTTAATGATGCTTTACTTGGTCGTCAAGCCTGAAAGTTAGTTCGTGAACCAAACTCTCTTTTTGCTAGAGTTATGAAAGCTAAATATTTCCCAAATTGTGACTTTATGGAGGCCTCTCTTGGGCACTCTTGTAGCTATTCTTGGAGTAGTATTTGGAGTTTAAAATCCCTCTTGCAAGAGGGAGTTGTATGGAGAGTGGGAAATGGTACTCATATTAACCTTTGGGATGACCCATGGGTAGTAGATGAAGATGGTCGTTATCTCACTAGTGAGCGTATTGTGAATTATAACATGGTGAGTGATTTGATTGATTTTGAGCGCAAAGAGTGGAATGTTGAGGTTATTGAAGCTTCTTTCAATGAGAGAGATGTTTGATGCATTCTTAGCACCCCCTTAGTTCTCTCACATTGAAGGATGAACTCACTTGGGCTTTCACAAAAGATGCTTATTATTCGGTGAAAACGGCTTATATGCTTGGGAAGGGTGGGAATTTAGAAAATTTTCACCAAGCTTGGGTCGACATTTGGTGTATGGAAGTGAGCCCTAAGGCGAAACAATTTTTGTGGCGGTGTTGTTCCAATACTCTCCCAGTTCGAGACCTTCTAAAAAATCGGCACATGATTGATGATAACTTGTGCCCTCGTGGTTGTGGCTAAGCTGAAACGCATGAACATGCACTATTTTCTTGTCCTTACCTCCTGCCCATATGGATTGAATGTGGCATTGATGATCTTCGTCAGCATTGTACCAATGTTCCATTGAGTGAGGGCCTCGTGAGTTGGCGTGAATGTGATGTAAAGCAAAGGGTCAAAGTTGCTTTCCTTGCTTGGGGCCTGTGGGGTGACTGAAATTCGCTAATCTTCAACAACAAGTCAGCCCCTCTAAGTGTTTTAATAGCTCGTGTTGACAGATGGGTGGAAGAGTATGGGTACTATATGCAACAAATATACAAACCGAGAGCTTTTTCTGGTCAAAGCAGTTCGAGTATTTGGCTTAATTCCCCCCATTCTGGTGTGCTAAAGCTGAATGTAGATGCCTCTCTAGCAGTTGACGGATGGGTTGGTCTTGGGGCTGTTGCACGAGATTGTAGTGGGAAAGTTGTCTTTGCGGCAACCCGGAGAATGAGAGCTCATTGGTCAGTTGAAGTGGCTGAAGCAAAGGCTATTGAGATGGCCATGCGCTTAGGCAAGAGATATGGTATACAACACCTCATTGTGGAATCGGATTGTCAGTCGGTGATAAAACGTTTCTCCAAGCATGCTATTTATCTATCTGATTTAGATCTTGTACTCCATAACATATTATCTTTTGTGTTGACTTTTCTTCCATCAATTGGTCACATGTCAAACGTGACGGTAATACTATAGCTCATAATCTAGCTAAACTAATCCCTTTTGGGGTTGAACAAGTTTGGGAGAACCACTTTCCTATGGAGGTGGCTCCTTATGTTTTGATGGATTCATTATCAATGGAGTAACAGTAGTATGCTTTTCCCCTCAAAAAAAAATGTAGCTAGATCTTTTGAAAAGTGGTTTTATGTGTTAAAGTTGTTTATTGGTTTAATGGTTTAACTAATTTATAAATTTAGTTTAAAATGTTCATTTTATTGTTCATTTTTGGAAATGAAAAGAAGGAATAAATTCATCAATCATATTATAAGAATGTTTTGTTATCATTTTTGGAAATTTAAAATCACTACTACAATATGCTGTTTTACGACACTTATCCTCAACTCTTCTTAACAGTGTCGAGGAATTACATCATTTCGTGGGAATAACAGTGCGTGCGTGGGAATTGAAAATAATCCCAAACAACAAAACCCCGCCCAAACCAATATCACGTAGGGTTATTGATTTCTAAAAAAAAAAAAAGGAGAAAAACCGCCAATACCTACAACCCCGCACCTCAGTACGTACCACCATCTCATCAGTAAAACTTCTTTCCATCTCAGTTCTATGCGCGATTCTCCATTATTTCCTCAAGATTCAATATTTTCAACATTCAACCTCCTTCAAATACTCTATTCTGTCGAAAGTTTGATTCTTTTACAGCAAGAAATCGTTGTAATTATTTCAGTTGTTCATCAGTCTTTGAATTGAGGTTTTATATAATAGGAAACTTCGAAGTTCATATTTGACTGTCTCTAAATTTAGGGACGGATTTTTGAATCCGTCTCTAATTTTAGGGACGAATTTTTAAATCCTTCCCTGATTGAATTCACTGAAAATAAAGGAAAGGAAATTAACAACTAAAAATAGTTGCTAATTTCGTTGCAGGACATCAATTTTAGCTGATTAATTTTAATCACTTATTGTTAGTTGTTCGGTTCAAATAGGTCCCATTACCGATTTGGAATCTCGCTCAGGTTTTCCCGGTCCAGCTTTGCAGGGGTAAGGGGAATCCCTAGTCGCAAGAACTGCTGTTGGTAGGAATCGAACTTGTGACCTCCAAGTCACAAGAAGAAACTCCAACCAACTACATTAAGTACTACTTGTATACTTCTATGTATGGGATTCTTAACAATTAGAACAAATATTAGAAAGGGATTTAGAAAATTCGTCTCTAATTTAGAGACCAATTCCAAAATCCGTCTCTAAATTGCGTTATAAAAATATGGACTTGACTAAATTTAGCGACGAAATTTAAAATCCGTCCCTAATTTAGAGACAAATTTTAAAACCTGTCCCTAATTTAGGGACGAATTTTCAAATCCGTCCTAGAATTAGAGACGAATTTTAAAATCAGTCTCTAAATTAGATCTTACTTTCTTTGGCAATGTCTAGAAGAAATTGCCCCAACACTTTAGCGACGGAATTTTTAAATCCGTCTCTAATTTAGAGACGGAATATTTAAATCCGTCCCTAATTTGGAGATGGATTTCAAAATATGTCCCTAAATTAGAGACGGATTTCAAAATCCGTCCCAAAATTAGAGACAGATTGTAAAATCCTCCCCTAAATTAGAGACAAATTTAAAAATCCGTCCCTAAATTAAAGACGAATGTTAAACATCCATCTCTAAATTAGAGACGAATTTAAAAATTCCGTCTCTAAATTAGATCTAACTTTCTTTGAAAAAATTTAGGAGAACATGCCCCAACACTTTAGAGACGGAATTTTTAAATCCATCCCTAAATTAGAGATGGATTTTAAAATTCCTTCTCTAAATTAGATCTGACTTTATTTGAAAAAGTCTAGGAAAAATTGTCCCAACACTTTAGAGACGGATTTCAAAATCCTTCGCTAAATTAGGGATAGATTTTAAAATTTCCCGTCTCTAATTTAGAGATGGATTTTAAAATTCCGTCTCAAAATTTATTTAGAGATGGATTTTAAAATTCCGTCTCAAAATTTATTTAGAGACGGATTGCAAATTTTTCGTCTCTAAATTAAAAATGTTCTAACATCTGTCGCTATATGAGCTTTTTTTTGTCTCACATATGGGAAATTCCTCAAATACCTTTTTTAAATATTGTATAATGAAGAGTTCATATGTGAATATAGAAAAGGTAATAGTAATATTTCTTAAAACATAATGATTATAGTATTCTATTTCTAGGTTTACCATTATCTAGGTTTCTAGGTGTATAAGTGGCTAACTATTTTTTACGATTTAATTTTACTTTCATGGGTTTCAAATTTGGAACATCGTAAAAAAGACTATTGGTGTGTTTTTCTTCATCCGATTTTCCCTGAAATTATCTCAACTAATCTTTATTGAATAGAATTGAACTTATTTAAACTTATCCAAAGGTATTGAAATTTAATTAGGTTCATATTAATTATAAGGAAAAATTCACAAGGGGGGCCGAAATATTATCCATTTTCTTTTATAAGTCCCTACTATCGATTATTACCTGTAGGTCCCAAGTTTACCATCTTGTGATTTTTATAGGTTTGAATTACTTATAACCGGTTCAGAAGGTAAGATATTTAAACGTTTACCATCTTCGAACACTTCCAGCAAGTGACAAAAGCCTATAAATTGGACCAATGTTAAAAAATCTTATCTTCTAAACCTGTTATAAGTAACTCATGACCTATGAAAATCACAAGATAATAAACTTGGGTCCTATAGGGAATAATCCATAGCTGTGACTTATAAAAGAAAATGGGTAATAGTTGAGCCCCCTCTTGTGAGTTTCTCCTAATTATAATTATTTAAACGGTTTTTTCACCAGGTACCCCTAAGGTTTCACGAAATGCACCAGGTACCCTCGTTGTTTTGTAAATGCACCAGATGCCCATGTCATTTGCATAAAATGCACCAAATACCCTTAATGAATAACGGTGTTAAATTTCCGTTAGCTTTATTTACCATTTTGCCATTATTAACCCTAACCCTAAACCCCAAAACCCCTAAATCCTAAATCCTAAACCCTAAACCCTAAACTCTAAAAACTAATCCTAACCCCCTAACCCTCCCCCACCACCCCGCCGGCCCCCTCCCGTAGCTCCCCCACCTCCGTCGACCCACCCGCAGCTCCCCCACCTCGTCGAATCCCCACCCTCCCCCACCCCCGTCGAATCCGCCCTCCCCCATCCCCCGCAGCAAACGGCCACAAAGCAGACCACAACACACGAAAATCGACGGGGGGGGGGAGATCGAACGAAACCAACGGGGGTGGGGGGAAATCGAAGGAAATCGACGGGGGTGGGGGAAATCGAAAGAAATCTACGGGGGTGGAGGGAATTTGACGGGGGGTGGGGGAGGGTGGGGAAAGGGGAGGGGAGGTGGTGGTGGTGGGGTTAGGGTTTGAAGTTAGGAGGTTAAGGTTAGGTTAGGGTTTGAAGTTAGGGGGTTAAGGTTAGGTTAGGGTTTGAAGTTAGGGGGTTAGTGTTAGGGTAGGGTTAGAAGTTAGGTTTTAGTTAGTTAATTAGGGCTAATTAAGGTTTATACGGTTAGAGGGGTTAATCAACCCTAAAAGCTAATAGAAACTAAACAACGTTAGTCATTAAGGGTATTTGGTGTATTTTATGCAAATGACAAAGGCATCTGGTGCATTTCCGAAATAACAAAGGTGCCTGGTGCATTTCGTTAAACCTCAGGGATACCTGGTGAAAAAACTGTTATTTAAAACTTATCTGAACTTATTAAACTCGAAACTTATTTTCAAAAGGGTAGAGATTGCACCCTAAATAATGTAAGTATGGTTATAAAATATAATTAGTTCTTTGTTATTATAAAAACATATCATTCAGGAAAGACGAGACTCTTATTGGCATTTTGGAAATAGTTGTATATTTGATTAAAAAAACAAATATATGGCTAATTTTCTTTTCTTAATTGATACTTGCTGGAGCATAGAGATTATGTACAGTTATAAAATTTTCTTTTACATTCAAATGTGTACTTTTGTATATTATTGTCAGATTAATCTCCCTTTGTACCATGATATAGTGGTTGATTAATGTAAAGAGTTTTTGTTTATTTCAATAAATGTTGTTGGCAAAAAGTTGATTTTAGGAGTGAAAATGTAGAAGAATGGGTGAAAGAGCATTATGCATGACTAAGTCAACCCTTGGGTTGAATAAGTAAAGCAAAAAACTAATTATAATAAGTAAATAAATGATAATGACACTATTTTTCTAGGTAAATCATGAAAAATGTTAAATCAAAAATTGAAACAAGCACTATTAATTATCTGAAGGGTTTATTTTTCTTCTTAAATTTTCATTCCCATCCAATTTCACTTTGTAGGTGGTAAAAAGTTGTAATGAATGTTTAGAGTCAACAACTACCCATGGATGAGTGGATTATAAATCCACCCGCTCCGCATAAATGGGCCAAAACTCGCGGTGAAGTGGGTGATTGGCAGGTGACGGGTCCAGTCGGCTAAATATATACACATATACATACATATATATACACATATACATATATACATATACATACACATATACATATACATATACATATACATATACATATACATATACGCATATATATATACATATACGCATATACATATACATATACACACACACACACACACACATATATATATGTATATGTATGTATATATATATATGTATATATACATACATATATATATACATATATACATATATATATATACATATATACATATATATATATATATACATATATACACACATATATATATATATATATATATACACACATATATATATATATATATATATATACACATATATATATATAGGGGGAAGATCACATGAGAATGCTCCTTACATGAGAAATGAGAATGAATCTCAACCACGCGATTGGATTAGAGTTACAACACTTGTTCATTAGAGTTATACCTCCGAAAATATTTTGAGCCCAAAAAAAAAAATTTTAATTTTTTTTTCTAATATTCTTTTTTTTGGAGTTACATCACTTTTTCATTAGAGTTACATCACTTGTTCATTAGAGTTACATCACTTGTTCATTAGAGTTATAGCGCGTAAAATCCATTCTCATTTCTCATATAAGTATGCATTCTCACATGAACTCACTTCTATATATATATAGTTCATATGAGAACCACCCTTATTGTGAAGACCGCTCATTTTTTCTCATTTTACGAAGATTTTACTCATTTAACAATTTTTTTTTTCTCATTTTACGTCTTTGCTCATTTAAAATTTTTATACTCATTTTACAACGTTTTTTTTTTTCTCATTATACGTCTTTGCTGATTTAACTTTTTTTATTATTTATTTTACGTTTTTGTCATGTTACATTTTTGCTGATTTTATGTTTTTGCACATTTATTGTTTTTTATTCAATTATACTTTTTCTCATTTTTTTACTTTTTTGGTCATTTTATGAAGTTTTTGCTTATTTTTTAGTGGTTCTCACCATGAGAGGGTTCTTATTAAAAACAATAAAAATCCATTGTTTTTTACTACCAAGTAATAAGATTGATATTCTTTGTATTTCTTTTTGGTGTGCAATAAGATTGATATTAGTCGCTTTATTGTTAATCTATGACTAAGGGTTCATATATTAAGTTTTTAAAAATATGTAAGTCTTCAAAATAGGTTTTTTTTTTCTAGTATCACCTGTTTCCCATCCGTTCCACCTGCCCCACCCACGGTTGATGGATAATCGTTAATAAATGGTGAATCAAAGGCCCTTATTAGGATCATTATTCTGCCACCTTTAGAATGGGCCTTTAATTTCCAATTGGCTAGTTTCTTTTGACAATTTTCAATGATGAAGCTAAACTTAAGCTTTTGACGGTTTCTTGGAGGTGAGTGGATAACCAAGGTCTTGTTCAAACTCATCAATTATAAAATGAGAGGTATTTGGGAAAAACAGGAGAGATCTTTATTCATTTATCTTTTGTCCGGATTTTTCAAAGAAGTTCACCAGCACGGACTTCATGGTGGTGAAAATGTTACGATTAGCTCTCCAAATAGGATTAAGTCTTCCGTTAAAATAAGGTGAGAGATTTTCACTTTCCCCCTTCTAAACTTGAAAGGAGTCGAGGAGTTTGTAGAGCAAGCACCATGGATGGATCTAGAGACTAGATAGACACTCAAAGCAAAAGATTAAAATGTATGGGAAGAAGAGGTCTCCTTACCTTATTCCTCTAAAAGGCAAGGTTAGATTTTAAACCATTAACCATAACATTGTTGACATCATCTTATTAAGGCTAGATGTTGTACAAAGGAGTAAATCACTACAAAGTACTAGACTCAAATCAAATTTCTCGAGAAAGGCCACATAAACTAAATTTGCTGAATCGTTCAACACATTGATTTCAACATGATTCACTTGCATTTCAGATGCTGTAAATAAAAGAAAGAAAGTTCTAGTTAAGCTAGTGAGGATAAGGAGTGATCCATATAGGTGGTTCCCACTGCAAAGGCAAGCTTGCATCCTCTGGAAAACAGGGCAATGCATCAATGCATTGTTCCCCTAAATCAAACATCCCAACATCATTACTCTTACAATGATCATCCGTAAAGTATATGCAATTCCTCTTACACCCAGGAAAATCTGACGCTGACAACGCCAATGATGCACTTTCACCTACAAACACCACCTTATCACCCAAGCTCTTCACCGGCTCCCAAGAAACCTTCTCGGTTTCATACTCGTGAAACCGATAAACCTCGAAACCAACTGTCCGGTACAACTCACAGTATGTTCTTAAATCAACTTCTGAGCTCATACGGCGGATTAGGAGCAGCAATTCCTCATCAAGCAACACCAAGTACCGTAGATCACCTGGTATAATACTTGCAGTCTGCCACATTGTTACCTCACAAACCCCACCAACACCAATACAAAAACCACCAACATCCCCATTATTATTAACAGCATAAAACAACCCTTTAGACTCACAGTAAATCACATCTTCAGCATTAAAATCCGAAACCGGAACCCAAACCCAACAGTCCTCAGTGACTGTACAGAAAACCAGTTCAGTGGTTTTACTACAAAAAGAAGTTGTAATCGCAAAGCCAAATGAGCTAGACCCATTAGAAGGAGGAGAAGAGAGAATGATCTTCCTAATAAAATCATCCCTCATATGCTTCAAATCAAGAGGATAACTATGACCTGTTATCTGATCTTCAATCAAGTATTCTCTCCCAACACTGGAAAAACTAAAGGAGACAACTCCAGGAAGGGAAGACAGAGGTGGGAGGAAAACTTTCATCTTGGTGAGTGGATTGAAGCAGAAGATTTCGGGGCCGGCGGAGGTGATGATTAAGTAGCCATGGGAAGAGCCGAGGATTCGTCGAGGGTAGGATGATTCAGGAAGAAACAAAGAGTAAAGCTTGTCATTGATTATGTTGTACACGGTTCGGTGAGATGAGGTGGAGGTGATGGTGGTGTTGCAGTGAGGGGTGATAGAGGGATGAGAAGGAGGGAGGAGAAGCCATGGAAGTTGACATGGGAGAGTGTGAGGTGGAGTGGAAGGTAAGGTGGTACGCCATTTGAGGCAAACTGTTCGGAGGCGAATGTAGTCGGAGTATATTGTGATGAGTTGGGTGATTTTGAGGAGTATATCATCTGGGATTTCGGACCAATCTGGTTGAATAATTTCTTTGTCTGCCATGGAAATTGGCTTTGTGGGAGAGTTTATTTTGGAGGGAATGACAAAGAGAGGAGGATGAATGATTGAATGGATGATCACTCAGTGTTTTTTAGAATTCTTTGAGTGACATGTGTAAATAAATTAGAGAAGCACGTCTGTTTCATTAACAAAAATGGGAAAGCAAAGCAACCATGTAGACGTGTTTAGTTATGATCAACACAAATTTTATTAATTTTTTTTTCAGAGGGGAACACAGATTATATTAATAGCACACCCTCCATAATCTTCGATTCTCCCCTTATATTTATAAGAGTAAGAAAACAAATATTATTAGTATTTTTATATGACTCAAAAGGAAGTATATAAACTAATTGTACATCAGTTACATGATCACAAGAGTCATACACAAGGGGAGGAATAAGGACTGATGAAGGATATAAGGAAGAGGGAAGGAGGTTAAGTTTTCGAGAAAAAGGAACATGAGACTGAATAACAACAGGTGGAACTGACAAATACTCATGAATCACTCCACTCTCAACTTTATTATGTTCCTCTAGAGATAGAATTTCAATCATTGTTTCTTCCTCCCTTAAAACATCCATCACATTGGTCCTTTTTTCTATCTGATCATCATCCCAATAGTTTTCACCTTTTTTTTTTTCTCATCATTATATATAAATATATGGTTTAAGATGAGAATTTTGAGTAGAGTAATCATAAACATATATGGGAGAAGGTTTGCAACCATTTACTAATGTTACATCACACAAAGAAATAGCATGAGAAGTAGAGTGACAATTTGAAGAATAATAAGGTGTTGTAATATACATCTGGGCTGAATGGGTTGGTCTAGTAGATAAAGATATATCCCACTTATAATTATTCTTAACCAACTACTAAATTAAATCACAACTGTTATAACGGATTGGGGAGAACACAAGGGAGAGAAACCCAGAAGCCCACAAACTAGAGCCCACAAGGCGAGATTCCATCCTAAAACCAATTGGCTATAAGAGGAGTAGCCCTTGGGTTATAAACCGAAAGCTCTTTGCTTACTTTTTCAATGTGGGACAATACTACTCACACTTGCACCTAACAATCCCCCCTCCAAGTGTGAGCATATACACCCCCCCTTGAACAGATTTGCACCCGGAACCTACAGAGCTCAGTTCTAAGGCAAGGCGACACTCACAGACCGACCTTAATGGCATAAGACCTAACACATACTGTGTCCCTATCAAACTGAAAAAGTAAGCAAAGAGCTTTCAGTTTATAACCCAAGTGGGCTACTCCTCCTTTTGCCAATTGATTTTAGGATGTAACCTCTCTGTGGGCTCTGGTTTGTGGGCTTCTGGGTTTCTCTCCCTTGTGTTCTCCCCAATCCGTTATAACAACAACAATGATCAAGTGATTGGGTTAGCAATCATCCATTAGACATAGACTCAAAAACCTCCCCGGTTTCTTCATTTAAACCCTCATAAATCATTAAGCACATATTCCGAATTTTAATTCCATGGTTAGGACCAACAAAGTTCCCAAGTCTATGATAGTACGTCCAAAACAATTCATTCTCATCTCGAGGAAAAGAAAAAATTGCTCTAGAATTACTAAAAATGTATATGGGATTCATGGAACATATAAGGTACTTCATGAGAACTCCTGCAAAAATTGGGAGAATTTTGATGTGATGCATTAAAACTATAAGCATGAGAACCAAAAGAATTATGACTATTTTGCATATCAGAAGAAGTATCCCCATCAAAATAATAATATGACTCCATGATACGAAAAAGGTTTAAAATATTCACTAAAGAAAAGAAAAAAAATTATATACAATCTAGTCTCACCAACAATAAAAACTTAATAAAACAAACTATCTACTCGGCAACGGTGCCAAAATTTGATAGGTGTGTCGCGCACATAACAAAAATAAGTCCTAACTAACCTCCTAACTATGTAGTAGGGTGAGTTAGGGTCGATCCCACAAAGAGAAAGTTGTTCTATGATTAACCCTTAATTTATGGTATGACTAAAGGAGATTAATGTGAATAATGGTCGAATCAATGATAAGAGGCTTTAAGTGTGTCGTTAAGGCACCAAAAATCACTTTTCAAATAATATTTAATTATATCACCTAACAAGCAATTACTAGTAAAGGCAAGTCAAGGGTCGATCCATGATAAATCATATTACATATATTTTTTAGGTGCATTTAGATTGCATTTTAAAGCATTTAGATTCATAATTAGGTTCATAATTGCATCATCATCTTAAGTTATGTTATTCTACTCCTATTCGGTATGTTTTCTTGTTTTTGATGAATTTCAGGTAATGAGAACGTATTTGGAGTATAATTAGCTAAGCTTGAGGATTAAGAGCACTTGGAAAGAAGCTACAATGCATAAGGATCATATGGATATGTCATACTACGAGTTTGAGCGAAAACGAAGCGGAAAATAATTCGAAGAAATGTGAAAAAGGCATCATGTCTACTCTTCTGATCATAACTTTTGATGTGCTTCTTAGAATCAAGTAATTTCAGCAGATTTGGAAACTAGACTTGAAGAGATTTCCAACGATAGGTGGCACGCCCCGAGGAGACTTCTAGTCAAGGAGTTATACATTTCCGAAGTTGGGACTGTTGTTGGAATCTGTTTTTGTACGCGCGGATCACTAATTCCGCCTATTTAATGATATTTCGACTTTCCTTATTTTTGTAACTTACTTTCGTAGTCATATTAGGTTACCTAGTATTAATTATATTAGGTTTTCACTCTTTCCTCTCTCCTCCTCCCTTCACACATTATTTTTAGTCTTAGTTCATAGTCTTAGTTCATAGTCTTAGCTTTCTTCCTTTTCTCTCTAGTTTTAGTTGCAAACCCTAGTTTATATTCTTCATTAATTTATGAGTTATATTAGTTTCTTTCAATGATTTCTTTGATTATGCTTTTCTTTGCAGATGTACATTTCATTATTTATTTCATGATAGAGTAGTTTTTATTTCTAGGGTTTGAAATCCATGTTTATATGCTATGATTCTTGATTGATATTTATTGATGGTTTGATTAGTTATTGATATCTCTAATTGATTAGTGTTTTTATTGTTAATCTTGCAATCTGATCAATGTTCTGATTAAATATTGCTAATAATTATTTGTAACCAAGATCTTACTTTTAGAGGCTTACCTACAATTAGCAAATTTGATTAGGTTAGTGACCGTATTGCATATGTTGATTTGAGAGCGTTAAGACCCGACCGTAGAATTAACCTTTGCTCTAGATATCTGATTAGTTGAACTATTGATGATATTTTAATAGATTATAGTTATAAACATGGTGAACCATTGCCCTATATCCTTTTAGTTTGATTTTTATATTTTATTAGTTTAGAACCTTAATTATAATAATTCTAATCTTGTTTAGTTTCTTCATACCTTAGAAGCTAGATTAAAACAACCATCTCTCTGTGGATTCGACCATACTTACCCTACTACATTGTTAGAAGGTTTTTGCAGGAATTATTTTTAACAGGTGTACAACAACCTATCAATCCACAAGGAAACTGGGATTAATTAAAGTCTAACAAGCTTAAATTACCTAATTGAAGGGTATTTGGGAGTTTGAAAATGATTTTATAACCACTAATAACTCATTAAGATAAAATAAACTACTCCCTCCGTCCCAAAATACTCTTGATACTTATCAAGACACGTAGTTTTAGATGATAAGTTGTTGTTTGGTTATCAATTGTTATTTTATTGAAAAGTAGATGTGATAGGAGTTAGTAGTTAGTAAAAGTAGTATTATTTTATTTTAAGGAGAGAGAATGTGGGCCACGGTTAGAGTTGGTATGTAATAGGAATGGTATTATTTTATTTGGAGGAGAGAGAGTGTGGACCAATGTTTAAAAGGTAAATGATTAAAATTATAGTGGGTCATATCCAAAAATAGAAGTGTAAAGAGTATTCTGGGACAGATGAAAAAGGAAAGTGTAAAGAGTATTCTGGGACGGAGGGAGTAGCAGATAAAATATGAGTATAAATATCAATAAGGGAAAGACTATAGTTAAGGCTACTAGAATGAATCAAAGTGGAACAATGATCATTAATGCAATTGTGATTCAAAGGCGACAATTATGCAAGGTTTAGTTTTAATTTCCTCTAAAATACTCGAGTCTTCTCTCGAATGGTCCCTAAGAATAATAGCTTAATCAATCAACTAAATCCTTTCTCGAATGATCTTTAGTTAATTGTTTAAGAGATCAAATAAGTACAGAAAATTCCTAATAGAAGGATTCCTTTAATTTCTAGCTAATATCATGGCCTAGAAATTAAGTTGATTCATGGGGAAGATAAATGAGTTGAAAATTCGATTAAGAATAATTGTAATCAAAATACCAAAGCATAAATGTGATCAATATCTATCATAAGGTCTCAAAACACCAAGATCAATGCATAACCATCATTAAATCATCACAATTACATTAACAATTAATGACAACCCTAATTCATACATTGAGCCAAACCCTAGATACGAGACTACTCACTAATCATGGAATATAAGCATAAAAATTTGATTAATATAATATAAATAAGCAATTATGAACTATAATATAATAGATCTATAACTATGGAAAAAGAGAGAATAACAATGAGACTAATAAATTAAACCTTAAATCTTGCAATTAAAATAAATCAAAGGTACCTTCAATATGTATAAATCATCAAACTTCTATCTAGGAATTCGAATTAACAAAGCTTAAATGTGTTTCTCTCTAAAAGGAACCCTAAGTATATCTCTATCAATGTCTAGCAGTAAAGCATAGTTTAAAAATAAAACATCCCTACTTTTTAAATTAGGCAGGAGGCCTTTTAATTTTTGACGGAACATAAATGGTGCGGGCGCACCAAACACACTGATCTCGAAGTCCAACAATTTGTTGAAAAGTGTGGGTGCACCTCATTAGCTGGTGCGGGGCACCAACTGATCTGCTCCAGTCGGATAGTTCAACTTAAAACGCGCAAAATTCCTTCGTTTTAGATCCAAATCAAGCTTATGACCATTCTTTCGAAAGATATCGAAACGAGCTTTCACTTGCAACTGAAATTACCTTTATCCGATTTGTGGTTTTGAAGATATGTCCATTTGAAGTTCCCCATACAAGATTATTGAACTATGTGCTCCTTTGTGTGAACGGACATGGGGCATGGTGCGAGCGCACCATTTCTCAATGTGTGCTATATTTTCGCTGCTTCCTTTTCCGACTTTACAACTCATAGTCATCTTAGGTAGTCCCAGCTATATTAAGAACATGGCAAAACAGGGTGAAAACAAATGTACTAGAAATTCGGTCAAAAATGACTGAAAATCTAGCAAAATGTCACTACGATCAAGAATGATCAAGTGAATGAACTAGAAGGGGAAAGGGAGAAGAAAGAGGGAAGAAAGGGAAGAAATAAGATCAAAATGAGCTAAAAGGAGTTTAAAAAGTGCGTTAGAAACGCACTTATCAATCAACTATACTAATCAAAATATGAATAAAATAATCAGAATTAAATATTCCAACTAGCATGAATTAATGCAATAATAACTCTCACCCTAAACTAATCAATTAAATATTCACAAGGAAAAGTACACCCTATCAAATAACATAAACTTCTCCCGGGCATCTATAGCTTCCCTAATATGCAATCAAGTGTACTCATGTGGAATCATGCAAATTAAAGAGATTAAATACAACACTCTAACTTCCTAACAATTCATTCTACCTACTCCCGTGGCCATTAATTTAAATACTCAAATCCGTCGAAATCCAATTCTCGTTGTACAATCAATTAAGCAAGAACAAATAAACAACTAATTTGGGAATTTAAAAGAATACATCACATATTAATCATGGTAGGGGTTTGCGTAACCCTAGATTAGAAAACTATTCACATATAATAACTAGATAAACTAAAATAAAACATCACTAATAATCAAAACGGTTTTTTCACCATATACCTCTGATAAATTTTTTTTGCACCGTAGACCCTCGTAAGTTTCCAAATTCACCATATACCCTCCAACAAAAATACATCAAACTACCCTTTTGACTAACGGTGTTAGACTTCCGTTAGTCATTAACCCCTAATCCTCCCCTAACCCTAGTTAACTAACCTAAACCTAAGCCAAACACTAACACTAACCCCTAATCTAATACCCTAACCCTCACCCTTACCCCAACCACCCCTCCCCACCCCCTTACCCCTTCCCCCTTCCCCCACCGCCCCACCACCCCAGCCAGCCCCCCTCCCTCCTCCCCACCACCCCCGAAGCCCCCCACCCCCCCCCTCCCCACCCCCCCACCCCCTTCCCCTCCCCTTAATACGGTTAGAGGGGGGATTAGGGGGTTAATGACTAACGGAGTTTAACAGCGTTAGTCACTAAAGGTAAGTGGATGTATTTTTCCAAAAGTGGGGGATATATGGTAAATTTCAAAAGGCGAAAGGGTATATAGTGCAAAAAAAATTGTCAGGGGTATATGGTGAAAAAACCGTAATAAAAAATATAAAAGAGGAGAAATACTTAACTTGATGATTGGAAAGATGAAATCTTAAATTAATACTTGATCTCACAGCACTTATCAACCTTTCCTTTTCCTTCGACCGACTCTCTTCCTCTGCTCTCTGGCCAAGCCATGGAAAAGCAAGCTTTTTTCCAGAAATATGTGGACAAGGATATCAAGAAACGGATCACGTCATCATCGATTTCAATTGCGACTCTCAGTGACTCAGATCGCGTTTGTTCCGCGATTCGGAGCGGACAATCCAACATTAGGACAGACAGAAGTAGTGAATAGATGCCGGGAGTGTTACATAAGGTGCATGTGTTGAAATCAACCTAAGGATTGTTGTTTGTGGCTCCCCTTGGCTGAGTGGTGGTACAACACTCATATTCACTCCTTTACTCATTTCACACCCTATGAAGTGGTGTATAATGAACCACCTCCCCTACATCTCCCTTACTGGGCTGAAGAATCTTTGTTGCCACTGTTGATAGGAGTTTGCAAATAAGAGAAATAATGATCAAGGAGCTTAAGGGTCAGTTACTCAAGGCTCAGAACAGGATGAAGACACAAGCTAATAGACACATAGAGATCTTTCCTTGTTGGTGACTGGGTATGGTTAAAGGTACAAGCTCATAGGCAAACTTCAGTACAAAAACGAAGCAACAATAAACTTTCTCAGAAGTATAATGGTCCTTTACAAGTGTTAGCCATAGTTGGCAAGGTTGCATATAAATTGAAGCTCCCAAGTACTGCTCGGATACATGATGTCTTTTATGTATCTAACTCAAAAGTTGCATGGCATTGTTCCGAAGTGCACATATACCAGAGTGCTTTCAAGGTCAACAAGATATTGTTGTTCTGCAATCAACAACTATCTTGGCTAGAAAAGTGATTAAATTTCAGAATAAGACCCAAGTTTAGTATTTGGTGCAATGGGAAGGATACTTAAAGAGTGAAGCTACCTGGGAAATTGCTGAAGTCTTTGAACAGTCTTACCCTTCATTTGTTGTTACTTAAGACTTGGGACAAGTCTTTTTAAGAGGTAAAGTATGATAAGGGTAGAAATTAATAGATTTTACAAAATAGGCTTTTTGGCGCCAAAAGTTGTTAGTAACATAATAACATAATTCTATTATTCTGCTAACTCTCTTTGTTTGATAATTGTTGTATAAATAGCTGTAATCTCTTGTATGAGGATTCATTCATGAACATAAACACAATCTTCTACTCTTATGTTATCTCTATCTCTCTTTCTCTCTCTCTAAACTCTCTCTTCTCTTTCTAGATTCTTAATCTATCTCCTCTCTTAAAGTCTGTTTTATCTCTTCTATTTCTCGAAGATCGGGACTCCCGAAAACCTCTACACCATGATAACCTTTGACCACCACCTACCGAATCCTAACTCCACCAACCCTCCACCCAACAGCCCTCCACCCAACAGCTAGTCAAGTGACAACTCCCCCATGTGCCAGCGACTGCCACTGATCATCTACAACAACCACATTTCCGCCTATTTCCCACCTTCCACTCAATACTGTCAATCAATGAAACCATTAGCCTCCATTATACCCTCGGGCCCCCCAACCCAAAAAAAAGAACCCACCACCACAACATGCGAAACACAACCACCATGACTTGCTTTTACTAGTCACTATTATCATAGCTTCCCCCGACCTTAACTTTAAATCAGGATCCCCACCACCGACAACCTCTACACCACTAGATCTCCAGATATCAATTCAGGCCACCAACATAGGTTAATACTTCCTCCGTTTTTTTAAAAGAGGCAAAGAGAGAAAGTGGGGGGAATACCAAGGAGGTTAGATAGAGAAAAGCTATGACCACTTATATAACCAATCAAATTCGGGTATTGGATAAAGTGAGTAAGTGAAATAATTAAATGATGGTAAAGATGTAATAAATGAGAAGTATATTTTACTACTTTGAGCGATGTGTCACTTATTATGACATTTCCCTAAAAGGAAAATGTGTCACTCATTAAAAAACGGAGGAAGTAACTTATGGAGTTTTAAAAAAACATAAATAAATTTACCCTGAAAATAGGCCTAGACAAAAAAATCATTGCTCAATCATAACGCATACTCGTGAGAATTACGGGCACTTGCCACCGAATCCTAAACCAGCTCGCGTTGCCTCTGGACCCTGATCCCAACTTGCTGACCAGGCACTGAGACTAGCGCTGTCAGTTTGGTTGAAAACCGATGGTTAAACTGCAAACTGTTGACCAACTGAACTGAATTGACCCATAACTGAAAAGTTAAAAACCGATAAGTCAATCAGATTAAAGTAAACTGCAATTAACTGAATTGAAACTGAACTGAAACTCAACCGAAACAAATTAAACTGAAAATTAACTGCATGGAAAACCGATTTAAACGAACCGAAGCGAACCGAAAATGAACTGAATTTAACTGAAAACTGTTTCAAACTGTTTTTAACTGAACTGAATCAAACTGAATAAAACTGTTTTTAACTGAACTAAATAAAACTGTTTTTAATTGAACTGTATAAAACTGTTTTAAACTAAACCGAATCAAACTGAATAAAATAATATCAAACTGTATAGAATAAAATTGTCTCAAACAAAACTGTTTCAAAATGTAACACCTAATTTCGTCATTGTTTTAATTTACCTAAATTATTGGCGTATAATTAGACAAAGATAAGAACACATGATTTCAATTTTCAACCACTATTTGTATTAAAAAGATGAATTCTCAATTGTTAAAATTCAATACACAAGACCTTTGTGTATGTTAATAATGAACTTGTATGTAAATTCTAATTGAATAACTTGTATGTTAATAATGAACTTGTTAAAACATCATTTGTTGCAAGAAATGTTATGAATCTTCATATATAATTCATGGAATCCATCCTTATTAATAAATGTTAATATTTCTGCCATTACACACCCCACTTTAGTTGCTAATTAATTTGTTCTTATTTACTTCTCCTCAGTGTTCCCTTTACCATATTAATTATTTGGAAGGCGATTTAATAAATTCATAAAGTTTAATGAACTATTAAAACAAACAATATAGAACAAAAGAAAAAAAATAGTACCCAAATATCACGAATCAAATGTAAAATACCAAGTACAACTTTTACTTTATATCACAATGTATTTTACAAACTATAACTAACCAACAAATATAAGAATAAACATATGAAATATTTCTCTTTACTTTACAATATATTAAAATCCTGAAGACCTAAACCTCACATATCCACTCTTTCCGCCCTACAAGACAAAAAAACAAAGTTAAAAAGAATAACAAAATAAAAAAAAAGATGAAACAATTTATGTAATAAGTAACTCACCAAAATACCAACCATACCAAACGTTATATTTTGAAACAAATAAAAAGTTTAAAATTGGGCTCTCAGAGTATTTTCATCATTGAGCACATGGCTCCAAAACATTTACCCAAATTGTCGAATACAATTACTTGAATCCATCAAGAAACTATGGGCATCACCTCACTATAGTAATCCAAAATGAGACAACGTGTACTACAGTGAGAGTTCCCAACATAGTAACTTGGGTTTCAATTATTATAATCAACAAAATGAGACATGTTCTGAAACCTTATTCCGAAAAGGGACAATTATCAAGCTCAACAGAAACCAGCAACAAAACAAGCTCAACAAAATCCAACCATAACGATCTTACGGTCAAAAAATTAGAACTTCAAGATTAGCTCTCGGAACATTTTCGTCATCGAACACTTGGCCTCAAAACAATTAACAAAATGGCTGAATACTATAACTCAAATCCAACAAGGAACTATTGGCATCACCTCACTATAGTGAGAGTTCCCAACATAGTTACTTGGGTTAAAGTCATTATATTCAACAACATAGTTAAATGATTTGGAGTCTTATTCCAAAAAGGGGCAAATATCAAGTTCAACAGAATCCAACCAGCAACAATACAAGCTCAACACCACCTCAAAAGCACAACCAAGCTTTAGAGATCCAACCAGCACCAAATCATGAATAGGAAAATTAGTTTATACTCGCATGTGTTGATGTTATGATGTACATAGGAAAATAGTTACTTGATTTTAAGAATTTATGCGTGTGTTGATGTTATGATGTACATAAATCATAATGAATAGGAAAATTAGTTTATACTCACATGTGTAGAAAGTTAAGAGAATAAATCAAAGATTATTATTATATTTATATGATACATGCGTATAGTTATAAGTCTTTCATTGTTCTTATTGGATAACAAATTGTTTCGATTCAAGTAGATGTTTTGAGTTTGAAAGTGAATATAGCTTAATGACGATTAACTGGAATGGAGTATTGTTATCCTTAACAATCTTATCGACTTATATTGACACATATTAATCTAATTCAATAACATGTTTACAGTTTTGAAATTGATTTAACTTAAATACTATTAACTTGAATGCAGGATTGATACTTTGTATGATTCTATCAACTTATTATAAGTCCTGATTGATGGTACATTCATATATCTCATCCCATGACAACTTGCATCAATTGAATTAGATGTTTTAGTTATGAAATGAATTTAACATAAAGACTATTAAAATCAAATAAATGATTGTTATCTTGAATTAGTTTATCGACTTACATTGGCCTGTTCATTAATCTCATCCGACAACAACTTATTCTAATTCAATTAGATATTTTTTGTTTCAAAATTAGTTGATTAAACATGACTAAGTTAAAGATAATATAGTTATGTTGAATCAACTTAATGACTTATATTTATACATCCATCTAATCCAATAACTACATATTAGTTCAATCATATGTTTTATGTTTCAAAATGCATTTCACATAAAGACGATTAACTCAAATATCGTATTGTTGTTTTGAATTAGCTTAGCAGCTACCATTGGCACATTCATTATGTACAATAATAAATACTTGGATTATTTAAGTAGATGTTTTTTGTTTCAAATTCCATTATACACTAGAAGACAATTAGCCTAATGATTAACCACTTATATTAATTGATTTATAAACTAATGCATCATTATCAATCATCATCTTCATCTTTGACCACAACCAATCACCAATTCATCATTGATAGTTACACATTGGAAAACTATAGAATAATGAAGAATTTGAAATTGAATTTTTCAATATCAGCCAAATGTTGAACCTTTAATAAAGTAATTTTACAAAAAATATAGCAACTTCAAAATGCGCTTTTATAGACAAATATAGATATGTCTCTTGGTGCTATCGTTGTTTTCAACAAGTTTAACCGATGTGGCAAAAGTTCAACTGAGTTGAAATTCCCTGCAATGAATAATGGCTTGACCTGAAGCGAGACCCGAAGGGAAAAGTTGTACATGGCATAACCGATATCAAGTTTCACCCGAGCCGATGCGGGTTTACCTAAGAAACTGAAATTAACTGAATCCGAACTGAAAATAACTGTTTAACTGATAGTAACATGTAAAAAGTCAACTGTTTAAACCAAAACTGTACGGGTCAAACCAAAAGACATCTGTAAACTGAACTGAACTTAACTGAAAATTGAATTAACTGTATGGATTTAAACTGAAACCGAAAAAGTTTAAACTGAATCAATTAATCTCGAAAAAATGAACTGAATTAACTGAACTGAAGTCAACTGAACTGTTTGGTTTGAACCAGAACTGAACTGGTTAACTGAATTGACACCTTTAACCGAGACAACAACCCCCATGTTGGGTCATTCGCAAGGGGCGTACAGATTGAAGGCATATTCTTGTTAAAAAATGATAATGGGTTTGACAAAGATGATTACAAGATGAACAATGAATCTTCTAGGCGTGTTGGGACACTTTCTCAAAAGCAATATTCCTACCCTACACTGAGCACAGGTTACAAGGAATTCACTTCCGAGATACAAAGAAGAACAATGAAGATCACGCTCGTTATGAAATTCGTAGAATGAGAATAAGAAATAAGAATTTGATGCAATGAAGAAAACTTGTGCTTATGGAACTTTGAGAGAGTTTCTCTGGTTTCTTTTCATTCACATACGTCTTAGATATGATCATTAGAGCCTTTGCAACGTTTATAAAGAAGCAAAAACACGGCAATAACCGTCACTCGAAAAGCTGCAAACCAAACGAAGCATACAGGAGCTTGCGCTCCTCCACCCTCTCCTTCACTTCGCGTTTGTAAACCGAGTTCCTGCCGATTTTGTGCGAACGTTCCATCCGAGCGAGCGCTCTCTCACTAATGTATCACGTACATTAATCAACTCTAATTTACACGTTACTTCACGACACCTTATCCTATATGACTTAACGTAACGAACCATGAAAACCAACACTCCGATACTCTAAATATCCAACAATCCTCCCCCATTTAGAGTATCTAATTGTATAATTAGCACATACATCATTAGCAACAAATACATCTCATGCATAAATGAAAGTGTATAAAACTTGAACTTCCACATAGTACAGTACACATTCCAAGTATCCGTATCCAATTGGTGTCGCTAACGATTGAACCAATTTCAATACATAATGGAAACCCGGAGATACTATACACACAAGATAAATTACTTAAACTCATTATAAACCGACACATAAAGCCTTGTGTCCATATCTATTCATAAGTGTATCAAAGCTAAGCCCCAGTAGCTCCTTGAAGCGGCTAAACTTCACACTTACATAGGTAGACCTCTAAAATACATGCTACTGTGAAAAGCACAAACAAGAGACCTATTAAGTTATACAACCTCCTTATACAACACAGTAATAGAACTACAATCAAGGATGAATAAAAGTTCTACAATCATCCAAATGAAGAAATTAATCTTATTGAACTTAGGACCCAACGTCATATTGGGCGTTAAGTTAAGATTCCCTCATTCGTGATTCTCGAGGGGCTCCAATCCTAAACCGATTGCCATCCTCTTTACATTATCTCTAGCCAAGGCCTTTGTAAAACAATCCGCTAGATTATACGTTGTACGTACATAGTCAACAGTGATAACACTATCCTTGATAAGTCCTTGGATGTAACTATGCCGCACACCAATGTGTCTTGACTTACCGTTATATACTTGACTATATGCTCTTGCTAAAGCAGCATCGTTGTCACAATGAATTGCTATCGGCGATATCGGTTTTGGCAACAAAGGAATCTCAATCATGAGATTTTTTAACCACTCCGCCTCTTTACTTACGGAAGACAAAGCGATAAACTCCGAAGTCATGGAGGAATCCGCTATACAAGTTTGTTTCTTGGAAGCCCAAGAAATCGCACCTCCTCCAAGTAGAAATACCCATCCACTTGTAGAAGAATGATCCTCTTTATTAGAGATCCAACTCGCATTAGAATACCCTTCTAAAACCGAAGGATATCCACTGTAGGATAAACCATAGTCCTTGGTTTTCCCCAAATACCTTAAGACACGACGAATAGCTTGCCAATGTTGCATACTTGGATTACTAGTATACCTACTAAGTTTGCCTACCGCAAATGCGATATCCGGCCTAGTACTCGTCATAGCATACATCAAACATCCAATCACCCTCGCGTACTCAAGTTGAGACACGGCACTACCTTCATTAGGTAATAATTTTTCACTAGGATCCATTGGTGTTGATACAAAAGAGCAACCACTAACATCAAATTTCTTAAGAACCTTTTCGATGTAGTGAGATTGAGATAAACTCAATTTACCTTTGCTTCTTTTAATTCTAATGCCTAGAATGACATCCGCCTCCCCCAAATCTTTCATTGAGAACTTAGACGAAAGAAAAGATTTAGTCCACTCAACTTGGGATAAATCAGTTCCAAATATTAACATGTCATCTACATATAAGCAAATCATTACACCATGACCATTGTCATCAAATTTGCTATATACACACTTGTCTCGAATTATTCAATTTGAAACCGTTAGACAACACTACCTCATCAAACTTTTGATGCCATTGCTTAGGTGCTTGTTTTAGCCCATACAAAGATCTAATTAACTTGCAAACTTTTTGTTCTTGACCTTTGACAACAAACCCAACCGGTTGTCTCATGTAAACCTCCTCATCTAACTCTCCATTCAAGAATGCGGTCTTGACATCCATTTGATGGATCACGAGATTATGAATTGCCGCAAGAGCAATCAATAACCTTATAGTGGAGATTCGAGCTACGGGTGCATATGTATCGAAATAATCGATACCCGGCTTTTGGGAAAAGCCTTGTGCCACTAACCGGGCTTTGAACTTGTCAATAGTACCATCGACTTTCATTTTCTTCTTGAAAATCCATTTACACCCTATTAGTTTACATTTAGGAGGTAGATCCGCTAGAACCCATGTGTTATTCCCCATGATCGAGTCCATTTCATCATCAATAGCTTCCTTCCAAAATGGAGCATCTTGAGACTTCATGGCCTCATCATATGTTAAAGGATCCCCTTCCACATTATAAACATATGGAAACTTAGTTAAAACACTATCTCTTGATCCCTCAACCAAATATACATGAAAATCCGGGCCAAAGGATTTCTCTTTCCTAGCCCGTTTACTTCTCCTAGGTTGTGACGATGTAGATGCAACATTCTCATCTAGAATTTGTTCATCTAACTCTTGATCATTAGATTGATCAATTTCTTGAATTTCGGTACTTGGAGTTATATCCTTTGGTCTAGGAACCGATGAATATCTATTTTCATCAAAAATAGCATCTCTAGACTCCACAATAGTGTGAACCGACCAAAAGTCGTTTTGTTCTATAACATAGAACCTATAGGATTTGCTATGAACAGCATACCCTATAAAGATGCATTCAACTCCTCTTTCACCTAACTTTTTACGTTTAGGTTCCGACACTTTAACTATTGCCCTACATCCCCAAACTCTAATATAACTTAGATTTGGTTTTCTTTTGTACCATAATTCGTAAGGGGTTACTTTGTTCTTTTTCATTGGAACACGATTCAAAATGTAACAAGCGGTTAAAACCGCTTCACCCCAAAATCCAACACTCAAACCCGAATAGGATAACATAGAATTTACCATTTCTTGTAAAGTTCTATTTTTTCTTTCCGCTATACCATTTTGTTGTGGTGTATAAGCCGCGGTTGTTTCATGTATTATTCCTAAAGCTTGGAAATAACTAGGATTATGAAACTCACCACCTCTATCGGTTCTAAACCGTTTAACCTTGTCACTTAATTGCAATTCTACTTCATTTTTATAGATCTCAAATTTATCTAGGGCTTCATCTTTAGTGGACAACAAATATACATAACAAAACCGTGAATAATCATCTATAAATGTTATTATATATTTCTTGTTTCCTAAAGACGGTGTACTATGAAAATCACAAAGATCACTATGTACTAAATCAAGCAACTTAGTATCTCTTTCCACATTATTAGGAAAAGAACTCCTGGTTATTTTTGTTAACATGCATGTCCTACACTTCTCAATACTTGGATCAAAGGAAGGAATTAAATCATCCTTAGCCATAGAATATAACTTTCTATAATTAACATGACCAAGTCTTAAATGCCAAAGAGAAGAATTGTCATTAATAACACACACATTCTTAACTAAAGCATTCGAAATGCTAAGTTTAAACATACCATTACAAAGATAACCAAGACCAACAAACAAACCACCTTTAGATAAAATAAACTTGTTCGACTCAAAGACCATTTTAAACCCTATACGATTCAGGATAGCTCCAGATACAAGATTACGCCTAAGTTCCGGAGCAAATACAACATCTCTTAACACTAGAGATTTTCCGGAACTAAAGACTAACTCTACTTGTCCTACACCAAGAACTTGAGCTGTAGAGTCGTTGCCCATGTATAGAACTTCTCCATTGTCCACCTCCTTGAAGGTTTTTAAATGAAGACCGCTCCTTGCACACATGCCTTGAAGCTTCCGAATCGATATACCATGAACAATCATCCTGTACACAAAAGATTTCAGAAATCGTACACACATAATTCAAACCCGAATTACATGCAAATTGTGCACAAGTACCTTGTTTGGCTTGGGATTGGCTAGACTCACCTTTCCCTCCACCTTGCTCATTCCTTTTGTTCATCTTCTTCTTCCAAAGGAAGCAATCCTTCTTGAAGTGTCCGGGCTTGCCACACACCCAACAACCATGTTGTTGACCAACTCCACCATTCTTAGGCTTTTTGGAATTGTAGCCTTTGGTGTAATTGTTAGCCCTCTTCTTAGGATTTGAGTCTTTGGACTTTCCATCCTCCACCATGTTAATGGTAGAAGAATTAGGATTTACCTCCTTTTGTCCATCTTGAACCCGAATGCCCTCTTCAATCCGAAGATGAGCACCCAATTGTTCCATATTCATATCATCTTTACTATGTTTAAGAGTATTCCTAACATCCTTCCAACTTGGTGGTAATTTGTCAACTATTGAAGATACAATAAATGTCTCATCCATACTAATACTGTGTTGTTTAAAGCTTCCTACAATCCTTTGGATTTCATGGAATTGTTCCATCACTGGCCTAGTTTCAACCATCTTAAAGTTATTAAAATTGCTAACTAAGAACCTTTTACTAGATGCATCTTCGGCCATGTATTTAGACTCAAGGTCATCCCAAAGCATTTTAGCAGATTCATAGAATTGATAAACATCAAACAAAGTGTCAGACATACCGTTAAGAATGTGACCACGGCATATGTAGTCATCATTCTCCCACTTGTTCCTTCTCCTTGAGGCCTCCAAAGTTTCTTCTTCCACAAACTCGGGTTTTGGAGTACTCAAAACATATGCAACCGAAAGAGAAGTGAGAAGGAAGTGCATTTTCTTCTGCCATCTACGGAAACCCACGCCTTCAAACTTATCAAGTTTCTGAAAATTCGAAGTCATCTCACGAACCGTAGCCATCTTCAAGAAATATTGCTTTTGGATTGTTAAAAAATGATAATGGGTTTGACAAAGATGATTACAAGATGAACAATGAATCTTCTAGGCGTGTTGGGACACTTTCCCAAAAGCAATATTCCTACCCTACACTGAGCACGGGTTACAAGGAATTCACTTCCGAGATACAAAGAAGAACAACGAAGATCACGCTCGTTATGAAATTCGTAGAATGAGAATAAGAAATAAGAATTTGATGCAATGAAGAAAACTTGTGCTTATGGAACTTTGAGAGAGTTTCTCTGGTTTCTTTTCATTCACATATGTCTTAGATATGATCATTAGAGCCTTTGCAACGTTTATAAAGAAGCAAAAACACGGCAATAACCGTCACTCGAAAAGCCGCAAACCAAACGAAGCATACAGGAGCTTGCGCTCCTCAAAGGAGCGAGTGCTCCTTCAAGGAGCGGGCGCTCCTCCACCCTCTCCTTCACTTCGCGTTTGTAAACCGAGTTCCTGCCGATTTTGTGCGAACGCTCCATCCGAGCGAGCGCTCTCTCACTAATGTATCACGTACATTAATCAACTCTAATTTACACGTTACTTCAAGTCACGACACCTTATCCTATATGACTTAACATAACGAACCATGAAAACCAACACTCCGATACTCTAAATATCCAACAATTCTAACATGTAGATCTCTAAAGAGTCAAAGTCAAACAATAAGGCAGTATTTTTCTTATTCGAAATGGTATTTGCATAAATGAACAATAAAGCTACTCAAAAGAAAAGAATTCAAACTTAAAAAGGAGGATTACAGGAGAACCTATCAATCCTTGCTAGTTGCTAGTTGCTACCTTTTAAGTTTGATGCCTTGAATCTCGTCGAATTTGGGTCTTTGTGGGCCCGTCCAACTAGATCTGGCAGTTTCGCCCGACCGGGCGGGGTCGCTCGTCTCAGCTGTTCATGGACGCAAGGCGCCCGATCAGATCAGGTGACCTTTGCGAATTATGACCGGACGAATGTCGCCGATCGGGCCCGAGACGTTTGCTGTTTAAAGAAATTGACCGCCCGATCGGTCGGATGTCGCCCGACTCGATCGGACGTCTGGGTTTTGACGCGGCTTGGCGATTTTCGAATGGGATTCTCTTTTAGGGTTTTGTGTTGGGTTCCTTATGTTATAAAAGGCCCCCTTGGTGTTCGTTATTATATACAACTTATGAAACACTTTTAGCCTCTAGAATTTAGGACTCCTTGTAATTATTCTCTCTGTTTTTTTCCATCATAGTGAAGAAGCTCGAATCCCCCACCTGTGGACGTAGGTCTATTTTGACTGAACCACGTATATCTTTGTGTTCTTTTGTTTATCTGTTTATTGTTTTTCTCGTCTTTATTATTTCATTGATTTTGTTCCGCATTAATCAAACTACAACACCCCGTTTCCTAACACTACCACATAAGTCTAACTAGTAAATTAGCATGAAACAAACCTAGCCACCGAGACAAGTAGAGTTCACTCCGGGTTAGCTATCAGTCCTTGTGAGGATTGAGGATCTCAAAGAGAGGGAGAGAGAAAAGAGAGTACAAAGGGTTTCCTCGAGTACCAAATTTCTGTCACTCCGAAATTTAAGAGAATATTAGCAGCATTTTTCTTAAAGCCAATTGACACATCTATTTGGAAATTTGCAAAAATTAATGTTCGAGTGACGTTAACAGTCTCTGGACAGGAGAACGACTGAACGAGGTAGGAGTGGATTCGACAACACGGCATATGGTAGAATTTGGAAAAACTGTAAAATTTCTATCTCAAAACTTGCGGTACATTGATAATAGAGCATCACTCGATGACCGAACTGGCCAAGCCATAGTAGAATCAATGGACCACCTATTTTGTAGTCCAGTTTAAACTCAAGCTAGGATGCACAGAGACGGATACGGGTACGGGTTCGGATTCGGGTACGGGGACGGAAAACGGCAAGATTTTAAAATTTTAGGAATGGGTACGCGTACCCATACAGGATACGTATCGTATCGGGCACGAGTACGGGTACGAGTACGCTACCTACAAGAAGTACCCTTGCTTCATAGATTACTCAAGCACTCAAAATACCTTTCAAGTATGCTAGTTCACTCTTCTAGAATATGCCTTCTAATGTAATTTCATATGTTAGTCACTTATATCCCGTTTCATTTTCTTTAGTTTGAGCAGAAATTCTGATCTCCGCGACTAACGATCTAACGCCCCAATAGCCCCAAATGAATCAAGGGTCTAAACCTTTCCAACAAACCAACCAAGAAATGAGCCAGAGACTGCCACACAAATGCATGTCTTATAATTTTTTGTATATATTTACAGTAATCTTATTTAGGAAAAATAGACAAGAGGCATCAAAACGAAAATCTGCCTTGAACCAAGGTAGACTATTATCTACCTCATAGAAAAACAAAACAGACAATTAGCTTGAAATATGTACGCTTTTTGTGAAGAAAAAAATTCACATGACTACCCCTGTGAGTATGAAGTTATTTAAAGTTTAACAAGTATTATAAAGACAACAGTATAATGATGCCATCTATATCTAGAAACCTGGAATGTTAGTATACCAGAACTCCAGAAATGTGATTTATCCTTAACTCCAGAAATGGAAAGATGGTTTACCATACACAAACTATGCAAAATTTGTACAGGAAAACTCCTTAGACCTTAACTCAATTTTAAGTATTTAGCTTACCATATAATAATAAAAATGACTTCCAAAAGCTTATAACACAAGGCTAACTTAAAAGTTTATTACACAAGGTAAAATGAGAGAACGCAATAAACAAATTTGAAGAGTGGTGAAAGGAAAAAAAAATGCATGAACTAAAACCAACATATATATAGTCATAGAACATAAAGTAAATCATCCGTTAAGATTTAGAATATAGGAAACAGCTTGTAGAACAACTGAATTTCTTGTTATTGAATGATATAGGTACAACCCTATTTATATAGTACAATGACCTTGGGCAATAAGCTAACCCTAGAATCTTTAATAAAGATACTTACCTAATAGCATAATGAAACTATACTCATTTCCTTATTAGTCTAGGACTCTAATATAATATATTTACCATAACTCTAATACCCCCTCAATCGTAGGGTAGTAACACGAACACTACGATTGAAAAAATAATATAAAAGAATTACTAGGAGACTAGTAAGACGTGAATCAATCAACGCCATCAATAACCAGCCTTTAGGATTAGGGACAACCAATAAACACCATTTTGGATTAGGGACAACCAAGAAATACCCTTTTTGGATTATGGACAACCAAATAACCTTCATGATCCAATTCGTCACTTAGGTCATCAACGATGCACAACCGCACCAACACGATGCTCAATAGCACCAGCACATTAGCTTGGATGGGCCACCATAACCCATCACAATAACGATGCGTAACCGCACCAACCCAATTAGGGACCCAACTAGGGTTTTCCTTCCTTAGTTGCAGTAGCTTGTTTACCATTAGGCACGGGTACCATCACCCATGGTGCGGGGGTAGCAAGCGAACAACAACAGATGCCCGTAGAGAACAGGCGACAATTAGAGAAACAATCCTTCGACAAGAGCTTGCACACCCTCAACAAAACAGAACCCGGAGAGCACGCACCAACAATAGGGAACGTGGCAGCAGCAAGTGTGACAAGCAAACAATAACATCAGCGAAAAACGACACAAACAATAGTAGCGGTGACAAACAACGATTAACAACAACGGGGAGCGGAGCGGCACCCGACCCAAAGCGAGGGCACCAGGGTAATAAGTAATAACAGCGAGAGAAAAAGAAACCGGATGAGGATGAACGCACCGACCACTCGAACGCGTCTTGTTTTGTTAAACAAAAGTAGACAAACAACAGCGAAGAACATAATTTATCTCGCATAAAGCAGACCCGAAGATAAAAAAACAGCAGCAGATAGCAAACCACAATAGAGAAGATAAACACTCGTGCGAATTTTTAATGGAAAAAGCACGAAGAAGAAACTAAAAAAAATAATTTTGTAGAGAAAGACAACACTCACACATGAACAAACTAAAAAAGTCTGATGAGGAAAAAAAATCTCTAATTTGAGGAATTAATTTCGGCCGGTGGGTTTAACTCAAACCCACCGGCGAAGAGAACAATATTTTTTAGTTTCACCCAAGATCTTAACTTGCTCTTGATACCATGTTAAGATTTATAATATAGGAAACAGCTTGTAGAACAACTGAATTTCTTGTTATTGAATGATATGGGTACAACCCTATTTATGTAGTACAATGACCTTGGGCAATAAGCTAACCCTAGAATCTTTAATAAAGATACTTACCTATTATCATAAGGAAACTATACTCATTTCCTTATTAGTCTAGGACTCTAATATAATATATTTACCATAACTCTAATATCATGCAAACAATTAGAACATATGTTGAAACAAATACAACACTGATACTTCATTGTGAAGACATGATTGAGCAAGTTCATAGTGATTCTCAACGTCAACTTAACTGAGTAGGTTCAACTTCTTTCTTTGACCCCCAAATTAAGATAAAATAAAGGAAAAATTGAAACTAATAATCCCAGCTCCAAGCTATACACTATTTTCCTTTAAACTGTCGCAACTAACGATTAACGATTAGTACATACTTTAAAGGGCGTCTTCTTTGAGCGGTCCTTTGACAGAACTAATCGGTTATGAGGGTCATAAAACCACAAGTCACTATTTGATTGGTTTGCTAAATTTGGTTTCCTTTATTTCTTCAGATAATCTCACTCTATTTCTCATAAGCACACAACCCACTTGGCCACTCAGCTTCCTCACCCTGTACCCAGACATCTGCCACCACCAGGCCTCCTCCTAAGTCCAAACTTCACCACCTAATCTGAACCCCACCACCAAAGCCACCCTCCTTTTTTAGGAGCAAAATATAAAAATAAGAGAAGTTGGGTTGTTTGTACGTTCGCCATGGTGGTGGTTGCTTGGTTCAGGCAACAGGGCAAAGGGTCGTGAATGTGAATGTAATTGGTGAATGGTGTTGCCCAAAAAAATAGAATGGTATCGATGATACAAGTTCTACAAAAAAGGGGTCTTTTGTGAGAAAGTTTGTGAGAAAGTACCTAATAAATACAAGTTTTGTAGGGAATGACCTAATAAATTTTCTTTTGTCTAAAAAGACCTATTAAAAAACTTCCGATTGTTAATAACAACCATTTTATGAATTTCAGGCCAAAACACCAAATTCTGGCTTTTGTAACCTTCTTTTGAACATTCATCGAAACCTAGTGCATATTCATGCTTTTTCTCCCAGTTCTTGGGTTTCCACGTTAAAAGTTCTCTTGCGTCTTTTATTGCTTTCGTTATTTCGTTCTTCTAGTATTGTTTGCCATTACTTGCTAGATTGCTATTCAATAGAACCTACAATCATGTCAAGTAGAATGAGTTGCATTAACTAGTCCTGGACCGAAAAATATAGCGAAACAACTTTGCAATTAAAATACCTTGTAATAGTGGAGTACCGCCTCCTACAGCCTAAAAAAGGATCATCTCTCTCACCCCTTCCCTGCAACCACCACACACTATGATTGCATATAGTCAGAGGGATATATTTCTTGGTATGGGGTCTAAGATCTTCAGAGAAACAACTTTAGAGAAACAAGAATATTGACGAAGTTTAAACTTGAGAAGCTGGAATATTCTTCAGCTTAGAGAGAGAAAATAGAAGGAAGAAAATAAGAGAAGAAAGAAGTTTATTATTTATGACTTGTTGAATACAGGAGAAGGGAGAAAGTATTTATACATTTATTACACACAACAAACTTCTAACTAACTCTGAGAATTAACTATCTAACTTGTAACATCCCCCCCTCAAGCAGGACTTGGGGGTGTTGAGACAAGTCCTAGCTTGTTACACATAAAAGAATGTTGTTCAGCACCAAGAGGTTTTGTCAGAATATCAGCAAGTTGCAAAGCTGATTTTACATGAAGAATATTAATGAAGCCTGATAGAACATAATCTCCGATAAAATGACAATCCACCTTGAGATGTTTTGTGCGTTCTTGGAATACAGGATTCTCAGCAATGTACTTAGCAGCTATGTTGTCACAGAATAAATTAATAGGCTGTTCAACAGAAACACCCAAATCATATAAGAGACCTTCAAGCCAAATCAGCTCACTGGTAGAATAACTCATGCTTCTATATTTAGCTTCACACGTACTCTTAGAGCTAGTTTTTTGCTTTTTAGTATTCCAAGAAACCAAAGCATTGCCAAGAAACATGGCATAACCAAAAAGAGATTTTGTAGAAAAAGGGCAAGAACCCCTGTTAGCATCACATTATGCTGTAAGATTCTGACCAGAAGATGAAAGAAAGAAAATCCTAAGATTTATAGAGCCCTTCAAATATCTCAAAATATGCAAGGCAGCTTGTAAATGAGACTGAGCATGAGATTGAAGAAACTGACTCAATTGTTGAACATTGTATGAAATATCAGGCATGGTCATATTGAGATATAATAATGTGCCAATAATTCTTCTGTATGGCTCAGGATCATGAAGAACAGGACTATCTTCAACACTTAACTGAAGATTCTTTTGAAGAGGAAAAGAGGCAAGATTGCAGTCAAGCATATCATTATCCTTGAAAAGATCCAAAATATACTTCCTTTGATGCAAAAGAATTCCAGAAGAATTTCTTTATACTTCAATACCTAAGAAGTATTTTAAGCAACCAAGATCCTTGATTGTGAACATCTCATGTAATGACTGCTTTAAGGCAGCCATTTCAATAGAAGAATTACCTGTAATCAGTAAATCATCTGCATATGCAACAACAGCAGTAAAAGTACCAGCAGGATCTTTTTTAATGAAGAGAGAATAGTCTTGAGTAGACTGAACATAGCCTAAACTCAAGAGATGTTTGCTAAGTTCAACATTTCGCTGTCTGGCAGCCTGTCTAAGACCATATAAGGATCTCTTTAATTTACATACCTAGCCAGGAGAAAAAACCATAAGAAAATTTAATGTTGTATAATGGAATTTGGAGAATTTAGAGAATTGGAGTCTTGGAGATAATACTCAGACAACTCAATAATGGTTAAGTGACTAAGGAAGAAGATGAAGAGTTTTGTTAGAATTTGATGAAGAGTTTACGTAATCTTTGGCTAAAAAGTCAAAAAGTAATTTTTTTGTTTTTATTGTTTGACAGCTAGCAGCAAGCAATAAATAGGAGAGATTGAAATTTCCTTGTTCAGACTTTTGTGTATTTGTGGCTTGTTTCACGCATCACGCCTCCAACAGTTGGGAAATTAAAACTTTTTTTACAGCAAATTGCAGAATTTTTTTGGGAGGATTGGGCCCCCTTCAGGCCTGGGCCCTAGGCGGTCGCACTCCCCGCCTGGGCTCAAGGCCGGCCCTGAGGACTAAAGGTGCGCTTAAATCTTTACCCTTAATTTACTTATCATCACAAGCAACCAATCTAGCTTTACAATGTTCTACAGTGCCATCAGGGTTAAATTTAGTCTTGAAAACCCATTTAGAACCAATGACCTTTTTATCATGAGGTAAAGAAGTAAGCTCCGAAGTATCATTTTTCTCTAAGGCATCAATTTCTTGCTGCATAGCATGAATCCATTTAGGATCATTTTTAGCTTGGTCATAAGAACTTGGTTCAGATGTATTAAGAACAGTAGCTAATGAAGCTACTGCAGTAGTGTATAAAAAAGAGAGAGAAGGTTGAACTAAAGCACGAAAAGCTGATGAAGATTTGGTGGTAAGAAAATCATTGTATTTTGTAGGAAAATTAGAAGTTCTTGTAGACCTCCTAAGTGAAGGAACAGGTGAAGTAATCTATGGAGAAGTAAGAGAAATTGGAGTAGTGGAATCTGAAGATGAGGGTGAATGAGAAGTAGGATTAGGAGTAGAAATAGGAGATGTAGCAGGATCATTAGGAAGAGAAAAATTATCATTAGAAATAGGTGAGGATATAGGAGAAGAAGTAGAAGAAGGAGAAAGAAAAGGTGAATCATCAGGAGCAAAGGCAGGATTCACTAAAGGAAAAGAATGAGAGGAATTTTTAGAAGAAGGAGAATGAAAAGGGAAAATATTTTCCTTAAACATAACATCTCTGCTAAGGAAAATTTTGTGAGTATCTAAATCATAAAGCTTGTTTCCTTTTTTAGCATAAGGATACCCAAGCAAAATGCATTTCTTCGCCCTTAGTGCAAGCTTATCATGAGTTTTACAAGCAGCATAACATAAACAACCCATAACTCTCAAATGAGCACATGAAGGAGGTTGTTTGAATAAAATTTCATATGGTGTTTTTCAACCAATAACAGAACTAGGCATCAGATTAATTAGGTAAGTAGCAGTCAAAAGACATTCTCCGCAAAATTTCACAGGGAGATTAGCATGAAATCTCAAGGAACGAGTGGTTTCAAGCAAGTGTCTGTGCTTGCATTCTACTCTTCCATTCTGTTGAGGAAGACCAGGAAGACTTTTCTCATGAACTATACCCTTAGAAGAAAACAAAGTATGACATGTTTCGTGGACAATTTCAGTCCCATTATCACTTCTAATATGCTTCACAGTGACATGAAATTGGTTTTTCAACATAGGCCAAGAAAGCAGTAATGATATTAGGAACTTGTTGCTTGGAATGTAATAAATGTGTCCATGTAGTCCTAGAATGATCATCTAGAATAGTAAGAAAATATCTAGCCTAAGTCAACGTAGGAGTTTAATTAGGACCTCATAGGTCAATGTGAATTAATTCAAAACAAGTAGATGTAATGGAAGATGAAATAGGAAATGGCAACTTATGATGTTTGCCTAACACACATGCTTCACAATGAAAATCATCCACTTTATTAACATCAACATTATGTACAGGAATGTGCTTAAACTTTCCAAGAGAAAGATGACCACATCTAGCATCGAAAAGATCAAAAGAGGGTAGACTAGTAGCTATAGACAAAACAATAGAAGAAACATAATTGATGGAAGAAGGAATTTCCTGCATGAACTTATAAAGTCCATGATGTCTCTTCCCAAGAGCTTTGATAGCATCACTAAAAAGGTCCTGGAAGAAACAATGATCCTAATTAAATTTAGCATATAAAGCATTTTGATCAAGAAGTCTACCAACTGACAACAAATGGTGTTTAAAAGAAGGAACATAAAAATCATTGAGCAGAGTAATTTGAGAATTGAGATGAATAGTGTCAACAATAGACACTGATTTAGAAGAACCATCAGGAAGAGTAATTTTAATTGGAGATAAAAGCTTATGTGTGTTAGCAAACATATCTAAATGAGATGCCATAGTATCACTAGTGCCTGTATCAATAATCCAAGTATGAGCATGAAACTTGTCTGAAACAATATCAACATTAGCAGCAGATACAATACCTGCAAAGTTGACTGTAGGAGAGTATTGAACAGGAGAAGTAGAAGAATTCTGAGATTGCATCATCTTCATGAATTCTTTGAACATATTAGAGAGAGCAGTAGCATTATCAACAGAAGAACTAGATCCAGTAGTGCCAAAATCCTGAGGATGTTCTTGAACATTAGTAACTAATCTTCCAGAATATGAAGAATGATTAGAATTATGAGAAGATTTTGCTTTCAATTCCTTGAACCAGTCCGGTTCACCAACAATCTGGAAACAAAACTCCTTAGTGTGACCTTTTGCCTTGCAATGATCATAGAACCTTTCAGCCTTGATTCTTTTAGACTCCTTAAAATCTTTCTTATAAGGAAGTCTATTTTTTAAAGAAGAATTCCTCATGGATAAGAAAGCACTCATTTTAGAAGAAGCAGATTCAATACTCAATGATGATTGTTTCTCGATTTGCTGTAAAATCTGGTAAGCCTTATTAACAGTAGGAAGAGGATCCATACTCAACAAATTTGTCTTAACAGTATTATAACCAGTATTCAAACCAGCAATCAATTGAATCAGTTTCCTGAGTTCATCAGCTTCAACAATCTTTTTTAATAAATTGCAAGAACATTTCAACAAAGCACCACAACTACAATCAGGATAAGGCTCATACACATGCAATTTATCCCAGATTTTTTTCAAACGACCATAATAATCAGCAATTGAAACATCATTTTTGATAGACAGACATCAAATTCTTGTGAATTTCATAGAGAATAGGAGCGTTTCATTGACCATATCCATATAATACAAGATACAACCAGTCACCATATAGTCATTTTGAATCCACTTCTGAAGATCAGGAGAATCAGATGAAGCTTTCACAAGAGTTCCATATATCAATGAAGCACGTCTTGTTTTTCGCACCACTCGCCAGCTTCACACAACGACTTCAATTGACATAATTGGCGCCATTGAAGATAATGTGACCTAGCTGACTGTTCGAATTATCACCATGAGAAAGAAAATACGAATTATTGTAATTAATTGCTGAATTTAGCGAAGTAACTTGAGGTTCTGAAGAATTCGATATCTCAGACATATCTGATGAAATCGATCTATCAACCACAAATTTGACAAATTCGCAATTGAAATTTGAGAAAATTTCAAGAAGTACAAAAGAATTTCTTCAAGAATAAGGAAAATATGGTAAAATCTTAAAGAATCAGACAATAACACGCAAACAACACACGATTTTTCGCGAGAACTAATGCGGAAATCACTAAGAATCGAGCTGTAGCTCTGATACCATGAGAAGCTGGAGTATTCTTCAGCTTAGAGAGAGAAATAGAAGGTAGAAAATAAGAGAAAAAAGAAGTTTATTATTTCTGATTTATTAAATACAAGAGAAGGGAGAAAGTATGTATACATTTATTACACACAACAAACTTGTAACTAACTCTGAGAATTGACTCATCTAACTTGTAACAAAACTACAGAAAAGTACATCAGATCAAAATAAGATGTGACAATTTACCCAAAAAAAAAATTGTGATCCATAGTAGCACTTAAAATTTATCACGCTTCTACTAACGAGGCCAACTAATGAGTAAATAAAATAAAACACAAGTCAGATGCAAAATATGTAGATGCAATCACAAGCTGGTATCACTAAAATATATATACCTATTAAGCTCCTCTAATGTAGGTTCTGTAACCATCATCTAAAGGTGTGAAAGTGTAGTATGGTTTGCTCGTGCCACAACCAATTCCACAGGATGTCCACTATGATCCCATATTATCTCCAAATACTGAAGGAAACAGGAGAAATAGGAAAAAAATCTAACAAATGTGTCTATGTATAAACATGTGTCCACACTTTACTACATTAACTCTTGACTAAAACACAAGGTAACAAATATAAACAAGTTTAATTCACAACCATCAATTTTTCAATTCTGCAGAAGACGTCAATAAGTGATACACGCAATAACTCAATAAGTGATTGGCCAACTAAAAGTCAGCAACACAGGAATGGATCAATGTTGAAAATTTGAAGGCAACTCCTTATCACGGAGTAAACTACAAAACAAAAGTACAGTGTTGTAGCTGGTATTGCTAAAATATATAATTAAAACATTCATGATTAAATTGTAGTAAGACTGTATGAAAATTTAATAGTTTACCAATAATATCAGTTATTATCAGCACCAAGTTTGTTCAAAACTGAAAAGCTAAAAACACACATATCGCAGTGATATTCTTTACACAGGGGAATGGGAAATAATTTTTTTTAAATACGATCTTAATTAGGCAAACCCATGACATTCCAATTTAATCATCCCATAGAAGTAGTGAAAGGAGATCCAAGAATAAAATGAATGAGTGGGTCAATGAATATAAACTTTTTTTTATAGACAACGAATACAAGTTGCACAAATATTTAATGCAACCTATTTTCTTAATTGATAGCGAGTTTTAATGCAACTTCTAAAACACCTACATACCAAAACTAAAAACCCTTCAAATAATGAAGTAGTCCTATATACAAAGTCAAGGCAAATCTACAGGTTACATAAATTTAGTTTTTTTTTAGACAACGCGTAAAATATGCATTAATTAAAAACTGAAAGTACAGCCTACCGCTAATACAACCAAACTAAACTGAGCGATACTTGCTCTTTCATAACAATTGCAAAAGCAAAAATAACTTAAACTTAAACTTAAACTAGGATAGAACTGCTCGATCTGGAGGACTGATTTGATAGATAACTATGGTGTAATTCTTCTTCTGGTGGATGACAATCGCCAGATTCATGACGAAGGGAAAGGAAGGAGAGGGCTGATTTCACAGGCGGAGCAACAAAGTAACAACGAGATTATGATCTTGCAACCGGACCAATCCCCGTGACCTTCTGTCATATGGGATTCTATAACCAGGCTTCCTGGAAGAGTCACATTCCTTTGTGACTCAATACCCTGTTGGAAGGGTATTTCAGGTTTCTCCTTTGATGAGAAGCTCAAATGAGTTGACGTGCTATAATACATCCAATTGACAAATTGGAGAGCCGCCTTCAGATATGATTTTTTGACGGTAATGACTAATCAAATCATTACCAAGAAAGATTGAAATCTAACCATTGTTAGATCTCGAAGAACTATCCGATATTCAGAATCGGATAGAACAAACTCCATCCATGAAATCGCTTGCCGCGCAAACCCTAACCAACCACTAAACCCAGATCCAGAAACTTGAAGACAGAGACTACCTCCGGCGAATGACAAAAGCATCAAGCAGGTTAAAATAACAAGTAAATAACCTGTACTAACACAATCAAGAGTTAAATAACATAAAGCAGATAGATAATTTAAAGGGAAGGGGAAATTAGGACGCACAACTTGACTGATGAAACTAGAGGGGGGAGGGGAAGGGGGACGCCCAAACTGACAACTAGGGGGAAGTGGGAAGGGGAAGCCTAAACTAAATTACGAAACCCTAACCGGGAGAGGGGGGAGGGGAAACACTAAAGCTACCACGGGGATAGGGGAGGGGAAGCCCAGATCTAGATTAGCATACCAAGAAACAGGGGAAGGGGGAGGGGGAAGCCTAAAACTGAAACCTGGCAACAGTGTCACCGACGACCTCTAATTAGGGGAAGACTAACTAAATACTGCAGGGAGGGGGAAACCAAACAGCGACGTTGTCGGAGGAAGCAAACCCGCCGGAGAAAGGAAAAACAAACGGACAAAGTATGAGGAACGAACCCGACTGAAAAGCAGTTAAAATAAAGAGGCAACGAAAGGGGGGAACTCGCCGGAGAACCGACGGAAATCTATGCGGCGCCGGAACTCCGGCGAGTTCCTAGGGTTAGAGGAAAGATGCTCTTTGTTTAGAGAGAAGGCAGAGAATTTAGTTTAGGCAATTTTCATTGTACATAAATTTAGATTGAATTCATACATTCTCGTTGATACTTTTGTAGTTCTATCAGTGTAATGTACCTCCTCCGGCTTTTAATGATTGAACCATTTGCCAAATTATGAAGTTGCATATTTATTGCACCATTTTCTTTTATGGTATTATGTGATAGATAATATATTTAGGATATATATTTCTTCATGGTATTAGGATCTGAAATTCTATTCGTCAGCCCAAAATTACTTAAAATCGCCCCAACTCCCTTCTAAAAGTACCATTATACCCTTGACTGATTTTGACCCTCAACTTTTTACACTTTTAACATTTGAAAATTTTACATACTTTTACATTTAAAAATTTTACCACTTTAGAATTCTCTCTCTCTCCACCACCACGTAAAGTAACTGACCAGCAATCGTTACCTCCAACCCGACACTATCACCACCGGCAACAATGTCTTCCGGCGGCGAAGAGGGAGGGTTTTTTTTAATTCCATGCGCCAAACGTCTAGCATGGACGTTTGGCCCATGGATTAGTATACGTAATCTTAAATTTTTTTATTTATAAAAAATGATTATATTATTGATTAGTTTGATATTAAACTTTAAAAAATTATTTTATATTATATGTAAAATTAACTTCAATTAGGTAATAAATAGTAAAAAAATTGAAACATTAGGGTTTATGGTTAATTTTATAATTATATGTAATTTAATATATAATGTGTGGATATTGTTAATTGATGATTGCTTCTTATAATTAACGATGATTTATTTATTCAGGAGCCTGTTGGTGATGGGATTAATTACAACCCATATTTCGACATTAGCCCAGAATTTCAAAGTCGTGATGCTGCTGCCGAGTGGTGTAGGAACATTGTCGTTGATCTTGGGTTTTTCTTGACGATCAGTAGTCACAAAAAGAAGTATCAAATTTTGGATTGTGGTCATGGCAAGTAGAAGGAGCCTCGTGATTTCAGCTCGATAATTAGAAGAAAAATAAAGAGAAAAGGGTGTGTGGATGTGAATGTAGGTTGTTCCTTGTCCCAAAAAAACGACTTTGCATATTGGTTAGTCGAGACTAAGGTTGAACATGGGTTTCCTAACCACCCAATGATGTTGTACCCGGAGGGCCATCGATAAATCAGCAGTCTCAGTCCCTCTGCCGAGAATTATGTTGGAGAATTAACTACATCCCATGTGAAACCACGACACATCATGAAAGCTATCAAGGGTGCATTTCCGTCTTTGAAGCCTAGCATGAGGCACATCTACAACTGTAGAGATGCATTGCGAAAGGTGAGGGCAGAAGGGAGAAATACAGCCCAACAGTTTCTTCATCAGGTTGTTGAAAGCAAATATCTGCTATGGATCCATTCGGACGAGATGGGTAGGGTGACACATACCTTCATTGCACACTCGGCGTCCGTGAATATAGTGCGTACGTATCCGCACGTGATCCAGATTGATGCAACGTACAAGATAAACAAGTACGTGTATCCTTTGGTGGAGATTGTTGGAGTGACACTGTAATACTCCGTATTTTTTGGAGTTATTTTTTATAAATAAGAAAATATTAAGAATAATGTTGAAAGTATTTTTATTAAACAATAATAATAATTTAGTTTTGTTTTATTTAAAAAAAAAAAAATATAAACAAGAATCAGATTTGGAAAACAAATCCTAGCGAACATATGTTTCACATGGGTAGAAAGTAAAGAGGGAACTAAAACCCTATTCTAAACTATTTGACAAGCTGTTTCTTTATTCCCCAAGGATTTTCTCTCTCCTCTTTCTTTCTCCTCTCCTGCATGACTTTTCTTTCTTCTCCCATGCACTACTTCTTCTCCTTCATTCTTCTCCTCCTGCATTCTACTCCATTGTGTCTTCGTCGACCTTCGGTTATGCGTCGAGTCCAGGGTGTGTTGTGCATGCTGGGGTTTGCGAAGCGCGAGTGTTGTGTGTCGGTGTGTGCGAGGTGGTGTGGTGTGCGAGGTGGTGCGGTGTGCGAGTCGCGCGGGTGTGCGAGGCTTGTGGTGTGTGCGGTGCGTGCGAGTGATGTGGTGCGTGCTGCCGGAATTCCGTCGCCGGTGGTAGTCACCGGCGACTTACTTTGGTACTATATAAAAAAAAAAAAAATCTTCCCTACTTTAATTTAAATGTAATTTCTGATTTCATAATTCCCATGTATATTTGATTAAGTTTTCTTATTATAAATAAAGTATAGTATGAGTTAAAAGAAATCAGATTTATAATTGTACTATTAATTCTTATGATTATTTAATTCTCAATTATGATTTTATTATACTTATGTATATGTGTTTAAGTTTTTGTTATTATAGACAAAGTACAATGTAAGTTAACAAAAATCAGATTTACATCTTATTATTAGTTCCTAAATAAGCTGGTTTCAATGAGAATTATGAAGGTAAAGTTTAAACAACAGGATGAATTATTTTTATTATTCGAAACACTAATTAGGTAATCTGATTTTTTATTAATATTATCAAGGATTTAGTACTGAATTACTCTTATTATTCGATTAGGTCCCAATTTCATAAGCAGAACGTTTTAAGTTAGACAACCAAGATTCTCCGTTATATGGTACGTACGTGTACTAGTTCAGTTAGATACGATAGTATCATGTTTAAGTTATTAATTCTTTCACTGGAAACTAGAATCATGATAGGAAACAAATTGTATGGTTATGATTGATGAGATTGTTTGGTAACATGAAATCAATTGGAAATTTGAATGCATTTCCTTGTTGTATGGCTTGTGAATTGCAATCAATTGTTATTAGAATGCGATAATCTATCGTATTACAAGCATAAAATGAGAATTGGATCGGAATTCTATGACTAATGGTTGTAGCAAGGATTTTATAAGAGTTTGCCTAAACTAAAGGATTTTATATGATTTCTTAAAATAATCATATGTTTAATGTTGTATGAATGAGTATCACTAAAAAGCATAGTTGGCAATAAATTTGTAGTTGAAATCCCTACAAGTAATGAACAATGGGGGGGAGTGTGGGACAAGTTCTACTCTCCTACACAGGCCTACTGTGAAGATAGCAGAGTCCTTGTAAATTTTGATAACTCAAGTAGGCGGAAGGTTCCGTACGATCTTGGGGGTATGCATACTAAGGTGATGGGTGTGAAACGGAATGAAATCGGATTTACATTCCATCTAATAGACCAAGTTGTGTATTAAGGATTAAGTAGCCCGTATGATTCTAGAAAGATGGCGGTGTCCGTTCGATGCCAATTAAATTGTAAAAACGGGATTTAATGTTTTTATAGTATCATGTTTAGGAATTGCTATTATTATTCTGTTTATGCTTAGAGTGTTATTTAACTGTTTAAGTACGTAATCAACCTAGCTAATTATTTGTTATCTATGTTTGCTTATTGACCTATGATGAACCATTGATATTTCAATGGGGAGCAGATTCGGTATGCTGATGCTGATGCTGCTGCATGAATTCAAGCATGAAGGGGATACTCTTTGATTAATGAACTTTTAAAATATTTTAGTTGAATCTTCTAAAGTTTTTTGGTAATCTACTTAATTAAGGAGTACAGTTAATGTTTTATTTTCAAATAAGCCTTGCGTTTCACCGCGGCGATAACACTCCCAAAGTCGATGCAACGTAGTTTAGACTTGTATAGATTTTGGGGGTGTTACAAAACTTGTCGTCTGAGCCTAAAGTTCCTATACTCAAAGAAATTTCAAATGATTTTTAAAATGGGTAGTATGGGATAAGAGCATATAGATTACTTTTGCGTGCATTAAATCATAGAAATGATTTTATTTATAATTCCTTTTCTTGCCTTATTGTCTAATATGTTTATAGGAAGTATGCAAATACTGTGGAGTGAATCAAATGTTCTGATTATATGGAATTTTGTGTTGGTTGTTTTGATTATTGAATTTGTGAAAGGTTCTTTGAAGCCTTCGAAGCATGAAAAGATTAGGAAGATGTTTAAGGATAAGTACATAGATACTGATATTTTTAGAAGCACTAAGTTAGATATCCCTAAAATTTCGAATTGGTATATTTGTTTCAAAAATGTTGAAAAAGGTGTTGAACTAAAACCTTATTTCAAATATTTTAGGAAAGAACCATTTAATTGTTGTAAATATTTTGAACTTGCTTGAGTTCTAAAATTTAAAATAATCGTTTTACCTCTTTTATATACATATATACAATGTATATTTAAAAACCTTTACATCTCTAAAACTTAAAATATTTTCTTTCTTTTAATTCGCAGATGGTTTACGACATAGGTTCTAAGGAGTATTTGATGAAACACCTAATAGCGGAAGATTGGGGCATCTGGGCCTATAAGATGAAAGCTGCTATGGAGTATAGGACCCTACAGGGAGATACTAGACTAAGGACTGAAATGGACAAAATAAACTTTATGCTTCGATACGTCCCTAAGGAAGAACCCTACCTTTACGTACACCATATATATGGGGATATATGGTCAAAAAATGGAGTTTTTAATGCAGCTAAGCATATATATTGTCACTGACCTTAAATATTACGAAAATGAATGGAGAATTCATGAGAAAAGAAGTTGGGAGCCCTCTACCTCATCACCTCCACTTAGAGGAACCTATCATGTTAGAGAGAGCTCGGGAACTAAGGTTGTACATGTGAATTCTGAGAACCCTATAATTAAAACTGAGCCACAAAAGCCATCTAGAGCTGTAAAAAGAGCAAGATATATTAGACTTTTGAGGATGAGTTTATACCTGAGGACAACCAAATAAGGTTAAACCTTAGAACTGTTACCTACATTTCCGATGATGAAGGAAATAATAGGACATTCATCGATGTGGTTGGGGAAGATCATGTTGCACCTATACTTGACTTAGAAAATGAGGAAGAGGAAGATCCTAATGAAAATGAGCCTGTTGAAGAGGACCCGATTGAGGAAAATGACCACGAAGAAGGGGGAGAGCTCATAGCAGAAGAAGAACCCATGGAGGAAGCGGACCCTATAGAGGATGAAGAGCCTTTTGAGGACGAGGCCGACATGGAAGAAGGAATCGAAAATCCTATTATCGTGGAGCAACACTCTAACTCAGATGACGAAGCTCACCATCAAATTCCTTAGTTGCTTTTGAAGGTGTAATTAAGATTGGAATTTTATTTTTGTTGTTTATTTTAGTTTTAGTGAGGCTTGCATGCCAAGTAGCAGAATTAGCAATTGTGATTTCTTTTTTTATTCATATTATGCTTTCTTTGAAACAATGATTTTTCCCTTTTCAATAATAATGCAATATTTTAATCCTTTTATTATTTGATTTAACGTCTTATTTTGAGATGTTTATATTGCATGTAAATAGAGACTTAATGATTGATCGTAATAAGGACGTATTGTATGAACGTGCAAGTGTGTAATGGTTAAGTGAATAAGCGACTATACGTGTCACCAAAACATCCGTTGTGTCATTTTTCAGCGCAGAATGGTTCGTCAGGGCGGCACGCCTGAGACCTCTGTAAATGTCGAGCAATCAATCCGTGACTTAGTGCAGATTACAGCTAAACTAGCCCAAGGGCATAGCCGCAATAGAGATTTATTTGAATAGGTTACCCGTAGGAACCCACCAGTACCGAATGGGAAAGGGGGGCCAGAAGAATCGGAAAATTGGATTTGGGAGTTTGATAAGTTTTTCTTTACCCTCACCTGTCCAGATGACAAGACTGTGCCCTTAGGGAGCTATTACCTCCAGGGGGATGCCCACTTTTGGTGGATCCAAGCTAAGGACAACCTCATAAAACAACCTAACTTTGGGCGGGAAACCTTTAAGAAATCCCTAAGGGATAAGTATTACCCACCTTACCTCAAAAAGCAGAAAGCTCTGGAGTTTATGATGCTAGAACCTGTCTATTGAGGAATATTACCGTAAATTCATTGAACTGATGAAATTTGCTCCTGAAATTGCCCCTACTGAAGAAGCTAAGGTCTCATGCTTTGAATTATGGCTCACCCTTGACCTGCAAGGAGAATGGGGGAGATACGTTCACCTCGTTGGATCATATTTTCGGCAAAGTTGCCAATTTATATGCAATAAGGAAAAGAGAGGAAGGAGGAAAACAAGGTGAGAAGAGAAAAGAGAACCCAAATCCGGAAGTCCAAATATTTGAAAAGAAACACCTTGGGAACCAAAACAACCAAACCTCCTAAAGAAATTTCAGTAAGGGACCCAACAACAACAATAACCGCAACAATAACACCAACAACCGCAGACCTGAGCGTGTGTATAGGTGTAAGAAGTGCCCATACAACCATCCTGGGAAGGATTGCGAGGCTAACAAGGTGGAGTGTCGTGAATGTGGGAAAATGGGACATAGCATGTACGAGTGCTATTCAAAGAATAAGGTTAACCCTAGTGGTCACAAGAAAGGGATGGAGACAAGCCTAAGAATGGGAATGGGAACGGTGGAAATGCATCCAATGGGTCAGGAAACTCTAATTACTCCAAACCACCAACCAATGCAAATAATCAGGCACCAAATGGGAACCATGTGACCAACAACAGTGATAATAAGCCCAAAGGGAAGTTGTATATGATGACGGCTAGCGAAGAGGAAGCTAGTAGAGATGTTGTCACGGGTACTTTCTCTATCAACACAATTTATGTTAAAGTATTGTTCGATTTCGGAGCATCTTTTTCTTTTATTGCCCATACAACTGTTAGAACTCTAGAACTGGTCGAGTCCGAGTCAATTTCTATCCGTCTGGAGATAATGTTAATTGCTCTAAGAGATTCCTAAATGTCTCGCTGAAAATAGAGGATGGCTTCTTTCCTTCTGATCTAATAGACTTTAACCTATCGAACCTATACGTCATTTTAGGAATGGATTGGCTTGGGAAGTACAAGGCTAAGATAGGCGGTGATGCACATAAAATGGAATTGAGAAACTCTTCGGGGAAAAGGGTGTCATATAGGAGGATACCTTGAGAACCATGGATTAAAGTAATCAATGCCTTTCAACTTAAGGGGTATATTGATAAAGGTTAGCCTCTATTTATGTGTTCCGTGAGAAGGGTTGAGGATGATCCATTGAGACCTGAAGGTATGCCTATATTAAGAGAGTTTCAAGATGTTTTTCATGAAGAAATACCTGGTATGCCACCAAGGACAGATGTAGAGTTCACTGTTGACCTAGTACCTGGAACTGGACCTATCTCAAAAGCCCCATACCGAATGGCTCCAGTAGAAATGAATGAGTTGAAGAACCAGTTGGAAGAACTGCTAGAGAAGGGGTACATTAGACCTATTATGTCACTGTGGGGAGCCCCTATCTTATTTGTGAAGAAGAAGGATGGTAGTTTACGTTTGTGCATAAACTACCGTGAGTTGAACAATGTCACTGTGAAAAAAAAATATCTATTACCTAGGATAGATTACTTATTTGACCAACTTCAAGGTGCAGGGATGTTTTCTGAAATAGACTTAAGGTCTGGCTACCATCAATTGAGGATTGCTGAGCAAGATATACTTAACACTGCCTTCAGGACCAGGTATGGACACTATGAGGTTACCATCATGCCTTTTGGGTTAACCAATGCACCAGCTGTTTTCATGGACCTCATGAATAGGATTTTTCGACCCTACCTCGAAAATTTTGTAGTCATGTTCATAGACGATATATTGATCTATTCAAGGAGCATGGAGGAACATGAGGGACATTTGAGGCTTATTTTACAGACACTTAGAGAGAACCAATTGTACAAAGTTTTCCAAGTGTGAATTTTGGTTAGAAAAAGTGTCATTTTTGGGTCATTTCGTCTCTAAGGAGGGTGTGTCAGTAGATCCTGCAAAGGTAAAAGCTGTGAGTGAATGGCCTACACCAAAGAATGTCACAGATATCAGGAGTTTCTTGGGTTTAGCCGGATATTATAGGAGATTTATTAAAGACTTTTCGAAGATAGCAAAACCCATGACTAACTTAATGAAGAGAGATTGCAAGTTTAACTCGAATGAAGACAGTGAGAAAGCCTTTCAAACACTCAAAGAGAGATTAACCTTAGCATCTTTTCTAGCCTTGCCTAACGATGATGAGGGGTATGATGTCTATAGTGATGCGTCAAAGAATGGGTTGGGTTGTGTTCTTATGCAAAATGGGAAAGTCATAGCTTATGCATCCGTCAACTGAAACCATATGAGGTTCATTACCCAACACATGACCTAGAGTTGGCCGCAATTGTATTTGCCTTGAAAATCTGGAGATATTACCTTTACGGGGTAACTTGTAGAATTTTCACCGACCACAAAAGTCTTAAATACATCTTCACCCTGAATGACCTTAATATGAGACAATAGCAGATGGTTAGAGCTCATTAAGGACTATGACTTAGACATACAATTCCATGAGGGTAAAGCAAACGTTGTTGCTGATGCATTGAGTCGCAAGTCTAGCCATAGCCTCAACACCTTGGTAGTTGCCGACAAAATTTGTGAGGAATTTTTTAAACTCCAGGTAGAAGTGGTTGATGAATGGGAAATGGAAAAGTTATTGAGTGCCCTAACCATCCTGCCCAATTTCCTAGATGATATAAGAGAGGGTCGGCCTGGGGATGTGAAACTTGAGCGAGTCAAAGCAAAACTTAAGGAGGGAAAAGCAGAGGGGTTTGAATTCCATGAAGATGGGAGTATACGCTACAAGGGTCGGTGGTGTGTACCGCAAAAATGTGAGGAGTTAAAGCAAAGGATAATGAGTGAAGGTCATAATACGAACTATTCCTTCCATCCATGGGGGAATAAGTTATACAAGGATCTCAAAAAGATGTTACGGTTTGCTCGGAATGAAGAGGGCAATAGCCGAGTTTGTTTTCAAATGCCTGACATGTCAAAAGGTTAAAAGTGAGAAAAAGAGACCTCAAGGCAAAATCCAACCTCTAGACATTCCAACATGGATGTGGGATTCGATCTCCATAGACTTCGCCTAGGAGTCGGGGAGGCAATAACACAATATTGGTGATAGTGAACAGATTAACCAAGACTGCAGGTTCATACCCATTAAAGACACGTGGAGTATGGAAGCCCTAGCCAAAGCATACGTTAAACATGTCATTCGTTTGCATGGAGTACCCACGAGTATAGTGTACGATAGGGATTCGCGCTTCCTTTCGAATTTCTGGAAAAAGGTCCAGGAAGCATTTGGTAGTGAGCTATTGATGAGTACAACCTTTCACCCAGCTATAGACGGTCAAACAGAAAGAAGCATCCAGACCTTGGAAGACATGTTAAGAGCCTGTGCCTTAGAATACCAGGGATCATGGGAAGACCATTTGGACCTCATAGAGTTCTCATACAACAACAGTTATCATGCTAGTATCAAAATGGCTCCGCTTGAAGCGTTGTATGGGAGGAAGAGTCGTAGTCCCTTGTGCTGGAACGATATTAGTGAGACTGTGGTGTTTGGTCCTGAGATGATTCAAGAGACTGCGGATCAAGTACGAGTAATTCAAGAAAAGATTAAGGCTGCACTGGACAGACAGAAGTCATATGCTGATCAGAAGCGAAGGGAAGAGAATTATGAAGTTAGTGAAAAAGTGCTGCTTAAGGTGTTCTCAATGAAAGGAGTGATGCGATTTGGGAGAAAGGAAAACTAAGTCCTAAGTTCATAGGACCATATGAGATTTTGGCACACGTAGGCAAAGTGGCGTATCGCTTAGAATTGCCATACGAGTTAGAAAGGGTCCACAACGTATTTCACGTATCCCAACTCCGGAAATACGAACCTGACGAGTGGCATGTCCTAGAACCAGAACCGTTGAATTAAACGAAACCTTGTCCTATGTGGAGAAATCCATCAAGATCCTAGACCACAAGCTGCGTAGTACGAGAAATAAGGACGTCAAAATTGTGAAGGTGTTGTGGAGAAATCAGAAAACTAAGGAAGCCACATGGGAAGCAGAAGATGCGATGCGTCTGAAGTACCCTCAGCTCTTTCAAGAGGTAGGTGAGTTACGAGGACGTAACTTTTCTTTTGGGGGGGGGGGGAGAATGCGATAGAATTTCGCGCTTCCACCGTAAAGTTTGCTAAAGTCTGTTATTTATGTGTATTTATGTCTTACGTGACTTACGAAAACTAGAAAACGCTTGTGAAATATTGGGACTTAGGGTTGTGCAAAAAGATCATCGTTAAGACTGGCTACCTCAAAGTTTCGGGACGAAACTTCCTTTTAAGGGGGAAGCCTGTAATACTCCGTATTTTTAGGAGTTATTTTTTATAAATAAAAAGATATTAAGAATAATGTTGAAAGTATTTTTATTAAACAATAATAATAATCCAGTTTTATTTTATTTATCAAAAAAAAATTATAAACAAGAATCAGATTTGGAAAACAAATCCTAGTGAACATATGTTTCACATGGGTATAATTAAAGAGGGAACTAAAACCCTATTCTATTATATTTCACCAGCTCTTTCTTTATTCCCCAAGGATTTTCTCTCTCCTCCTTCTTTCTCCTCTCCTACGTGACTTTTCTTTCTTTTCCCCTGCACTAGTCTTCTCCTTCATTCTTCTCCTCTTGCGTCCTACTCCCCCTGTGTCTTCGTCGACCTTCAGCTGTGCGTTGAGTCGAGGGTGTGTTGTGCGTGGTGGGGTTTGCGAAGTGCGAGTGCTGTGCGTCGGTGGGTGCGAGGTGGTCCGGTGTGTGAGCCTCGTGGTGTGTGCGTTGCGTTGTGTGCCATGCGTGCGAGTGGTGTGCGAGTACTGTGGTACTGCTGTCGGAATTCCGTCGACGGTGGTTGTCGCCGGCGAGTTACTTCGGTACTATATAAAAAAAAATCTTTCTTTCCTACTTTAATTTAATTGTAAATTCTAATTTCATAATTCTTATGTATATTTGATTAAGTTTTGTTATTATAAATAAAGTATAGTATGAGTTTAAAGAAATCAGATTTATAATTATACTATTAATTCTTATGATGATTTATTTCTCAATTCTGATTTTATTATACTTATGTATATTTGTTTAAGGTTTTGTTATTATAAACAAAGTATAATATATCTTATTATTAGTTCCTATATATGCTAGTTTCAATGAGAATTATGAAGGGAAAGTTTAAACAACAAGAACAATTACTTTTATTATTCGAAACACCATATTTTACATAGTTAGGTAATCTGATTTTCTATTAATATTATCAAGGATTTAGTACTGAATTACGTACTCTTATTATTCGATTAGGTCCCAATTTCATAAGCGGAACATTTTAAGTTAGACAGCAAAGATTCTCCATTATAAGGTACGTACGCGTACTAGTTCAGTTAGATACGATAGTATCATGTTTAAGTTATTAATTCTTTCATTGGAACCTAGAATCATGATAGGGAACAAATTGTATGGTTATGATTAATGAGATTGTTTGGTAACATGAAATCAATTGGAAATTTGAATGTATTTCCTTGTTGTATGGCTTGTGAATTGGAATCAATTGTTATTAGAATGCGATAATCTATTGTATACAAACATGAAATGAGAATTGGATTGGAATTCTATGACTAATGGTTGTAGCAAAAATTTTTTAAGAGGTTGCCTAAACTAAAGGATTTTATATGATTTTATAAAATAATCTTATGTTTAATGTTGTATGAATGAGTATCACTAAAAAGGATAGTTGGCGATAAACTTGTAGTTGGAATCCCTACAAGTAATGAACAATGGGGGAAGTGTGGGACAAGTTCTACACTCCTACACAGGCCTACTGTGACGATAGTAGAGTCCTTATAAATTTTGATAACTCAAGTAGGCGGAAGGTTCCGTACGATCTTGGGGGTATGCATACTAAGATGATGGGTGTGAAATGGAATGAAACCGTATTTACATTTCATCTAATAGACCAAGTTGTCTATTAAGGATTAAGTAGCCCGTATGATTCTAAAAAGATGGCAGTGCCCGTTCGATGCCAATTAAATTGTAAAAACGGAATTTAATGTTTTTGTAGTATCATGTTAGGAATTACTATCATTATTCAAATTATGCTTAGTGTGTTATTTAACTGTTTAAGTACGTAGTCAGCTTAGCTGATTATTTGTTATTTGTGTTTGCTTGTTGACCTACGATGAACCATTGATATTTCAATGGGGAGCAGATTAGGTATGCTGATGATGCTGCATGAATTCGAGCATGAAGGGGATACTCTCTGATTTATGAACGTTTAAAATGTTTTAGTTGAATCTGATAGAGTTTTTTTATAATCTACTTAATTAATGGTTTGAATAAAAGGGGTCAATGGTGATTCCCGAGTTGTAGGATTAAGTTAATATTTTATTTCTGCTGCAATTTTGTTTTCATGTTAAGGAGTACAGTTAATGTTTTATTTTCAAATAAGCCTTGCGTTTCACTGCGGCGGTAACACTCCCAAAGTCGATGCAATGTAGATTAGACTTGTATGGATTTTGGGGGTGTTACAGACACCTACCAACAAGAATTTTCTTATTGCATGGGCATTGTTGCACCATGAGGATGTTCAAAGCTATCGTTGGATGTTTGAGAGACTGAAGAACCTCATTGGAATGAGTGTCACACTGAATGCTATTGTGGCTGATCGAGATTTGGCTTTGGTAAAATACATCTCCGATGTTTTTCCAAACTCTACTCAACTACTTTGCACGTGGCATATCAATCATGATGTGGAGGCATGGGTTGCAAAGAAGTGTGGTGGGTAAAGGAAGATGGGAGTTCGGTTCGGGCGAGGAAGTTGGGCTAGGGTGATGAAATCTAAAACCGAAGCTGAATATGAGATAAATGTAGTCAACATGATGGAGAAGTGGAGTGCAGTTGGGAAAAACACATTCGTTGATTTTTCTACCTACATAAACGGGACTTGGCTTGTGTACAAGGAGAAGTTTGTGCAATGTTGGACCAACCAAGTAAGACACTTTGGTAACACAACAAACAACAGATTCGAGAGTTCTCATTTGGCCTTGAAAGTGTGGATTGCTACTCCAACTAAGGCAATTGACACACTATTTATGCAAGTTGATTCTTTTGTTGATGGGCAGTTGACAGTGATAAGAAACTCCTTGGAAGCGTCGCGCCGTACTCATGGGACTTAATTTGATCCGCCGCCATATACCACCTTGAATGGTGTTTGTTCTCAATATTGTTTGGAGCTAATTCAGAGAGAGCTTGCAAGAATAGCTGAGATGGACTGGGACTGGAGTAGATGCGGATGTGTTGTTGAGAGTACGCATGGTATTGCATGTGCTTGCCATACCTTTTTCTCGTTGCAAGCAGAGCTTCTCCTATACCGTCAGGAGGTTGGTGGACACTAGACATTAGTGATGGGCCAGATACGGCTAATATACTATCAGAGTGCGATCAGGACCTTCAGTTTTTCCAGTCATTAGTGACCGAGATACAGGCTAGGGATCCCGAAGTCATGAGGTCTGTTTCTCGGCTAATCCATTCAGAACTCCACCTCGGACGCTCTTCATTTGAGGAGCCTCAAGCAAATCTGACGAGTAAAGGTCGTGGAAAGTTGAACAAGGGTATGCGACGGGAAAAAAGTGGGTGGGAGCACATTATGGGCAAGTCTTCTGGGTCGTCTAAGGGTCGTGGCAAATCATCTAGGTCGGCCAACATGTCATCATCTTTTGGTAATAATACATTTATTTATGTACTTTAATTGTTTGTTTCGTATAATTGTTTTATTTATAATTGTGATTTATAATAAACTTTGCAGGGTGGAGATTCGATATGGAAAATTTTCCAGACTTTCATAAACTTCCACTAGCCATCCAAGAACACATAGAAGGCTGGAATGATGTAATTGCCGATGGTAATTATGGGTTTCGACGCATAGCAGATGCTTTCTGTTCTGGTCAAGAAATTTAGGACATTGTACGCCGATCAGTAGTGAGTGAGTTGCATCAAAATGGTGCTCAATTTCATTGGGTATATGGTGAGGACATCAATGAGGCAATTAGGCGTATTCGATGGAAAGATGCAGGTTGTGGGTAGGAACATTACATGGAGGCCATTGCAGACTTGTATCCCATTACGAACCACTACAGATGCACGATTTTTTTATTCGCTCATAATGGTCGTATTGATATGTCGGCTACAGTTTTTCCACTTGATGTTGGGGGCATGAAAGCCCTGCCACAAAGGGAGTTGGCCATAGCTCATCTAAGGACTTACAAGTATTTCATCCGGCTTCAACTTCACCGAGGACATTCGATCCCTATGATTCTTCCACAGTGGTTTCAAGGTGCTTCTCCAACTATTCGTCCTTGGGCAAGTCATTATTTAGCAAGGACCACACATTGGGATTCATCTACGTCAACTACCCCAACAACAACTTCTTAGTTTTACCTCTTGTTAGTTGTACTTATGAACTTATGAATTGATTATGTTAATTTATGAACTGATTGTAATAATTAATGAAAAGCAAATAAAGTTTTCAAAACTAATTAAATAAATAAGCTACAATCAAATGATGTATCAAAACTAATTAAATAAATAAGCTACAATCAAATGATGTATCAAAACTAATTAAATAAATAAGCTACAATCAAATGACGTATCAAAACTAATCTAATAAATAAGCTGCAATCAAATGATACATTAAAACAAATTCAATAAAGAGAAGAAGGAAGGGAAAAAAAAGAACAAAAAAATGAAGAAGAAATAAAGGGAAGAAGAAAAAAAAAAGGCATTCCCGCCCGATCCTAGACAAAGCCCGCCCGAGCCCAGACGAAGCCCGCCGGAGCCAGACGCAGCCCGCCCAGGAAGACAGGCCCGCCCGAGCCCAATTGCAGCCCGCTCGAGCCCAGCCATTCCCAACTTACTGCCTGAACGCACTAAAATTGAACCCGCCCGGGGGATGAGGCTGGGCTCACCCACCCTGCACCGCCCGGGCCTGCCCAGCCCGCCCGGTTGATGAAAGTCAGCCTGCCCAGGCCTACCAGCCAGCATCTTTTTTTTTTTTCATCCTGTTTGCTTTACTTTGTGTTCTTCTTTTTCATGTTTAAGGCCTTTTTATGGCCTTTTTAAATTCAAGGCCTCTTGTTTGTATCTATCAATGGAAAGTACTATAACATGTTGATTATGTAATTACCCATGAATTAACAAGCATAGATAAGCATCGAGTTCAAAAAATAAAACCATTAGGAATAGTTAAAAGTGTTCAACATAAATAAAATCCACTAGTAATAGCTAAAAGTGATTTAACATAAATAAAGCCGCTACTCGTTCTCTTCATTCGTCTTGTGTGACACTTTGTTCCACTCCTTAATGAGCTGCTTAACATCCTCACATGCATCTTTTGCGTCATCCCATTAATATTCTTGCCGATGTAGCATGAATGGACGAGTTGTATTTATCCACCTATTCATCCACTGTCGCATGATAAAATATATAGGAGGTCATTAATGTTAATTTTGGTACATTGATCTTAACGCTGAATCATGTGTAATATATTTGCCTGCTCGGTCGTCGTATGATCTAGTATGGGTCGAGCACTACCACCTACATCATTCAACATATATGGATGTGAATGTCGATGATACCAAGATAAGTACTAAGTAGTTAGTGGCGCAAGCTGCCGGTTCTGATCCCTTCTGAAACTCTGTAGGTTTACACAATTACCTGTTGTAGACAAAATAACAATTATTTTATAATAATAATATTAATAATAATAACAATAATAATAAACATAATATTAATATAATAACAATAATAATAATTACCTATTGGGAACGAGAACCAGCCCGACTCACAATGGACAGTAGAAGATTTCACCGAATACTTTCCCTTGCTATGCCTAGATGCAGACTCTAGAGCAATAATAGGAACATGTACAATCTGCAGACGGCCCAACTGCCGCAAACATCGATCAGTCATAAAGGGCTCTATAACTCCCCGGTACCAAATGGTGCTCAAAACAATGTTCTCGGGACGGTGGTCGGATCAAAGTCAAGACCATAAGGCAACGAATCCACCTGCAATTTTTACAAATAAACGATTTTAAATAAAAATGCAAGTTTAGAAAAAACTCGTAATAATAGCATATTAATAATCACTTACATCATCTGCTGTCAGTTTGTCTTGTTGTCTCCTGATTGAACAAAGACGGTCATGAGACCTCTTCTCTGTGTACACACTCCAACTATGCGCTCGTGGAGCTCCCTTAACAATCGCTATCCTGGCGAGTGGCCTGAAGCACGGAAAGTACTCATAAATCCATGTTTGGAGTAAAGTCTGCCCGATCCCAGACAAAGCCCGCCCGAGCCCACACGAAGCCCACCCGAGCTAGACGCAACCCGCCTAGGAGGACAGGCCCGCCCGAGCCCAATTGCAGGCCGCCCGAGCCCAGCCATTCCCAACTTACTGCCTGAACGCACTAAAATTGAACCTGCCCAGGGGATGAGGTTGGGCTCACCCACCCTGCACTGTCCGAGCCTGCCCAGCCCGCCCAGTTGATGAAAGTCAGCCCGCCCAGGCCTACCAGTCAGCATCTTTTTTTTTCATCCTTTTTGCTGTACTTTTTTTTTTTCTTCTTTTTCATGTTTAGGGCCTTTTTAAGATTCAAGGCCTTTTTATGGCCTTTTTAAATTCAAGGCCTCTTGTTTGTATCTATCAATGGAAATAACTATAACATGTTGATTATGTAATTACCCATGAATTAACAAGCATAGATAAGCATCGAGTTCAAAAAATAAAACCATTAGGAATAGTTAAAAGTGTTCAACATAAATAAAATCCACTAGTAATAGCTAAAAGTGTTTTTAACATAAATAAAGCCGCTACTCGTTCTCTTCATTCGTCTTGTGTGACACTTTGTTCCACTCCTTAATGAGCTGCTTAACATCCTCACATGCATCTTTTGCGTCATCCCATTAATATTCTTGCCGATGTAGCATGAATGGACGAGTTGTATTTATCCACCTATTCATCCACTGCCGCATGATAAAATATATAGTAGGTCATTAATATTAATTTTGGTACATTGATCTTAACACTGAATCATGTATAATATATTTACCTGCTCGGTCCCCGTATGATCTAGTATGGGTCGAGCACTACCACCTACATCATTCAACATATATGGATGTGAATGTCGATGATACCAAGATAAGTAGTTAGTGGTGCAAGCTGTCGGTTCCGATCCCTTCTGAAACTCTGTAGGTTTACACAATTACCTGTTGTAGACAAAATAACAATTATTTGATAATAATAATATTAATAATAATAACAATAATAATAAACATAATATTAATATAGTATTAATATAATAACAATAATAATAATTACCTATTGGGAACGAGAACCAGCCCGACTCACAATGGACAGTAGAAGATTTCACCGAATACTTTCCCTTGCTATGCCTAGATGCAGACTCTAGAGCAATAATAGGAACATGTACAATCTGCATACGGCCCAACTGCCGCAGACATCGATCAGTCATATAGGGCTCTATAACTCCCCGGTACCGAATGGTCCCCAAAACAATGTTCTCGGGACGGTGGTCGGATCAAAGTCAAGACCATAAGGCAACGAATCCACCTGCAATTTTTACAAATAAACGATTTTAAATAAAAATGCAACTTTAGAAAAAACTCCTAATAATAGCATATTAATAATCAGTTACATCATCTGTTGTCAGTTTGTCTAGTTGTCTCCTGATAGAACAAAGACGGTCATGAGACCTCTCCTCCGTGTATACACTCCAACTCTGCACTCGTGGAGCATCCTTAACAATCGCTATCTTGGCGCGTGGTCTGAAGCACGGAAAGTACTCATAAATCCATGTATGGAGTAAAGTCAAACATCCACTAATCCTGACTGTGGAGGTCCGACTAGCCTCACCCAACTGACGATACAAGTATGCAAGTGTAGCCGACCCCCAGGAGAACGTGTGAACGATATCTGGAGACCTGGCCTCAACAATGTCAAAGGGTCTCAACCTTGATCCATTCTTATCTGTGAACAAACAACACCCTAGAATCAACCATATAATACATGTGAGTTGTTTCTCCAATGGAGCAGGTGTCTCCCCATCTGATAAAATATCAGCAACGCCTTGTGCAGCAATAGCACCATTTTCCAAAAATGGACTCCCGATATCTGCAACTGTCCTACCGATCAAGTATGCAACTAGTCTCCTAAGATCACCAGTCAGAGTGGTGTCATGGATCGTGCACCTGTCAACTGGAATACGCAATATATGCCACACATCATGCAACATGATCGTCATCTCCCGAAACAGTAGGTGAAAAGAACTCGTATCCAGCTGCCACCGCTCGACAAATGCTGAGATCAAGGGCGCATCAATGTGGTGTCCATTTTTAATGACAGAACTTACATTCCAAATTTCAATAGAGTGTTGCTTATAATGTTTAATAGTTTGGCAAGGCATAGTAGTGCAAATGTTTTTGATCAGATATGTCAAGTGTGTAGGTATTGCATCAGATAGCAATCGCATTAGCAAAACAGGCATGCATAATATTTCAAGAAAAAAAGGAAGAGAAAGTACTAATACCATACGAAAAAGATGAACAACAGACAAACAGGAAGAGTAGAAAGAGGATTTTTTATATATGGGAAAGGGAGAAAGATGTTCAAGGTTAGACCTAAAAAAAATCAGGGGCAATGCTGTAAATATGAAGAAGAAGGTCGTGCTGAAAGTACCATTGTGAAGCAACATTTTCGGGGAGAAAAAGTATCAAGTACCACCTCTTTGTAAATAAGTGGACAGCAGCTTGGAAGTACCCATATATACAGGGACTTTACTCACGTATTTCGACAACAAGAACCCATAAATACAGGGCCTTCCTTCATACCCATACACCACTTGGGCAGTATTTCTATCTACACAATGTTGCTCACAAATTCGAACAACCAGTCTTGTTTAGAGAAAATACGAATTAAGCTATATACTTGATGAACTGACTTAAAAAGTATGGCAACAAATAACTCAAGTGTAAATGTGAAAGTTTAAAATCAATTAATAAAGTTTGTTAGATTTAATTCAGGTTTGATTTGAAAATGTTGGGAACAAATATATGTGGTTACAATTGGAAAGTATGGAAACATTGAAAATAATTAGGAAGGCTCATCAAACTGGTTAGATTTCATTCCAGTTTGATGATTTGAAAATGGTGGAAAAAATTATTTGTGGTTAGACTCACAGATTTACATGCCACATTTCCACGAACACCATTGGACAAGGGCCTATAAGAAGGGATCCCAAGCAATTGATTAATTTGCAAATGATTCCCAAGGGGTGTTTTTTTTTTTTTTTTTTTTTTTTTTTTTTGCAATGCATCCAGTTGCACAAGGATTTGCTCACTAATCCCAGATTGGATGAAAGAATGGAGGAGGGAATTTCTTCCGTATTCAATGCAAGAAAGTGCGCTAATTAAGTACAACATCAAGAGTTCTAAAAATGTCCTTTATCTGTTAGACCATTAGTTGTTGGTTAGATTAGATAGATAGATTGATTAGATTATGTAAAACAGACAGAAGACAAATATAGCGTATCCATTAAAGATGGCAATCTCAGCGCAGATTTTGAGGTGAGGACAGATGAAGGCTCTGTAAGGTAGTAATATGTGGGACAAATCTAATTGTGTTGCCCAGTTGGGTTAGGCCTTAGAAGCCCACCATGAATGCCCCAGCATCAGGCCAGAAACCCGAGCCCCTGATTAACCCAGAAGTAACAGAGGCATTTTATTCTTTCTGATAAGCCCATTAGCGAGGGAGTTATTCCTTGTCTCACCTTGTGAATAGTATTTTGCAAGCTTTTGTCACTTAGAGTATTGTTCACGTGAACAGTGAGGAGTCTCCCACTTTTAGAAGGGTTGTAAAAGTGAAAAAAAAACCTAAATTTTCTCATTCTCTCTCATCTTAAAATCCCCAAATTTTTTCTCTCTCATAAAATAACCCTATATTTTCTCTCTCCACAAAAACCCTAATATAGATGCAAAAATTAAACTAAAAAATACAATTGAAAGTAAAATTAAACCAAAACTAGTAAAATGCAGCAAGCAATTCATCCTATTCAATTCAAAACATTGAAGATTTGAAGGAAAATTCATCAAAGAACATCCGACAAGTGTAAGAAATTAAAAATAAAGTGAAGAACAAATCAACAAGGTAACTTCAAGTTTAATTTATAAAATCTATGCTTTGGAAGAACGAAAAAAGGCTAGATTTTGTTTTTATAAGAAATTTTAGATTATTTAGCCAATTTTCTAGTGTTACAATTGAATATTTAACTCACAAATTAGAGAAAATCGAAATAACAAAAAACTTGTTGGGAAAATAAAGTAAATGCTCCAATGAGAATGAAGAAATGTTCAGCAAAATGTAGTAAATGTTCAACTGAAAAGGAAGAAATGTTCAACTGTGATGTTTTGATTGAATATTGAGAATATAAAGTAATGTTCAACTCAAAATGAAGAAATGTTCAACTATGATGTTTTGATTGAATATTGGATATAGAGTAAATGTTCAACTGAGAAGGAAGAAATGTTCAATTGCGATGTTTTTTATAAAATATTGGGAATATAGAGTAAACGTTTAGTTGAAAAGGAAGAAATGTTCAATTCTTATGTTTTGATTGAATATTGGGAATATATATAGAGTAAATGTTCAATTCTTGTGTTTTGATTGAATATTGGGAATAGATATAGAGTAAATGTTCAATTGAGAAGCAAGGAATGTTCTTCAACAAATCAAGCAAAATCAATAATATAAAATCCAATATGTATTCATCATGCTGAAACCGTGAATATTATGCTGAACACGTTGAATATTATACTGAATAAGTTGAATATTTTGATGAAATTGTTGAACATTGTGCTGAAAATATTGAATATTATGCAGAAAATGCTGAATATGATGCTAAAAAAATCGAAGTTTGTGGTAATGAATATGAGTATTACCTATAGCAAATTTTTAAATGTTCATGTTGTTATTGTAAGATTGATTTTTTTTTATTCATGGACCTTCATAAGCAAGAATACGTAAACTAATTCATGAAAAAGTTGAATAATTGACTTGTCGCATTAAATGTATGGGAAATTTCCTCATGTACCCCTGAGGTTTGGCGTAATTCCCAAAATACCCCCCACATTTGGGGAATTCCTCAGATACCCCTGAGGTTTGTGTTTGGGTCTAAAATACCTTACTATGGATGGAAATCTCATGCCGTTAGGTTTTTCCCCTCTCTCTCCCCAATTTCCTCCATTGATGAACCTCTAAGCTTTTTCTCTCCTCCCATTCCCCTACCCACTACCAACCCCCCTCTCCCCGCTAGCGGCTGACGGTCGGCGACCACCACCCACCCCCATTCCCGATTCCCTCACCCTCGACACCCCACCCCTCCCTTTCCCCATTCCCGATTCCCTCACACCCATTCCCCCTACCGAAAATGGCCCCCCTTCCCCGTCCCCCATCGTGAGTCGACCTCCTCCCCCACCTCGGCAGCCCCCCTCCCCCAAATCCCCAAATTCTCTCGTATCCCTTGTTTTTTACCTCATCGGAAACCGCGCGGTATTGGCTCGCCACCACTTTGCTTGCCGGAGTTGTTGTTGTTGTTGCTACTCACATTTTTTTTTCTCCCCTTCGCTACTGCTCTCGTCGTTAGTGGTATCCTCGCTGCCCTGGTCCGCTGGCTGCGGTGTTCGGCGGTGGAGGAGAAATCGAAGTGAGGGAGGGGGGCTACGGGGGTGGGGGAGGGGGGGAATTCGGGTGGTGGGGGGGGTGGGGGGGGGCTGCGGAGGGGGGGGAGAGGTGGGGGTGGGGGTTGGGTGGTTAGGGGCTGTAGAGTGGGGTAAGAGGAGAGAGAAAGCTTCCATGCTCATCAATGGAGGATGATGGGTGGAAAGAGAGAAAGAAAATTGGGGAGAAGGAGATGAAAACCTAACGGCGTTAGGTTTCCATCCATAATAAGGGTATTTTAGACCCAAACACAAAGCTCAAGGGTATCTGAGGAATTCCCCAAATGTGGGGGGTATTTTGGAAATTACGCCAAACCTCAGAGGTACCTGAGAAAATATCCCTAAATGTATTGACATGGTGGACTACATTTCTTCAACTATTAGCTCAAAAACTTGAATATTATGTTAAAGTATTTTGAACATTGTGTAAATAAGTTTTCGTATTACCTAGAGGATCATAATTTTAGATGATCATTTTGTTGTTGTAAAATTGTTGCTTTTCAATTGATGATAAAGTTTTGCTATGAAACTTTTCTATTTGTAATTGATTACAAGACAAAACAAGAAGATGATGAATGATAAGGAAACTCAACCTAAAGAAGGAGACAGTCAAGATAAACCGGAAGCTGAGGACACAAACAACAAGCCTGACTAGCCTATAGAAGATCATTAAATAGAAATGACAATGAAAGTTGGAAAAAGAGTCAAGCATTGTGCAACAAAATGAAAGCTCAATGATAGAAACCAACAGGAACTGATTACAACTTATTTTGTTCATAATAAGTTGAATACTACGCTGAAAATGTTGAATATTGTGACAAAAATACTGAATATCATTATAAAAATGTTGAATATTGTGATAAAATGATGAATTGTGATAGAAATATTGTGATATAAATTTTGAATATTGTGATAAAAGTGTGCTTGATCTTTGTTATTAATGGTAGGAATTGTGTAATTACTGCTTAGATTTTGCATTTAGTGCTCAAATTTTTCTAAATTAGGTTTTTGAATTTGAATATTTTGGAATATTTGTGCAGAGGTAAACATTTGCCATAAATAATCAATTATAATGAAGAAATGTTCAGCGATTGAACATCTGCTATAAATAATCAATTATGATGAAGAAATGATTAATTCAGTTAGTTCACTGAAAACGTCATACTGAATTAGTTGAACATTATGCTTAAAGTATTGAACATTTGGCTTAAAATGTTAAATATTGTGCCAAAATGTGAGTATTGTCCTGAAAATGCTGAATATTTACTGTATCAAGACTATAATTATTGTAGTAGCAAGACTTCGTGTTGGTTGAATATGTTGTGAGAAGATTGAATATTATTGTGGAAAAATTGAATATTAGCTAAAACATGAATATTATTGTGGGAAAATTGAATATTTTGATAAAAGATTGAATATTATGCTGAAAATTTTGAACATTACCCTTCAATAGTTGAATATTGGCTCAAACTAGAACATTATGCTCAAAGATTAAATATGTTCGTTGCTGAACAAACAACTACAATATCAGTCCCATATATCAGTCTATAAACCTGCGGTAACCATAACCCTTCAAAGCCTATCTTTCATCTACACATTAATGACAAAATGCCAACAATAGTCTCAACTCTCATAAAGTGTTATTCGTACATGAAAGAAGTTTCATATCATCCACTTTGAGACCTGAAAATCAGCACCAACACGCCATCATTTAACCTTTATTATAACCACATTTGTAACCTAAAAAGACCACCATATCACTTCCTATATATTATTATATAAACCAGCTGAATAACAACTCTTTATAACCACTTTTTACTACCAAAAAACTTCCAATTCACACCTCAATATTGCTGTCAGTACAATAGCATTTCATCGAACACCTTCTTGTCTACGTAGTTCCACAAGATCAAGTTTATTGTACGAATTAAATTAATCTTCTCACCATAATTACTCAAGTTTATAGCAGTACAAAAAGAATAAGAAGATGACGATGATGAATCGTTTGGTAACTTAAACATTTAATAACCGCAAGGCGAAAGATATTATTAATACATAAATCCATTATTACCTATTACAACTAGAAGGAAATGTAATTAATTAATACACTCCTATAACAAACCATAATTCTAAACTATTGCAGCGGAAGTCTTAACTTTAATAAATCTACATCTAGGTGAAGTCAACGCTCTCACCCCAATACAAGTTAGTCGCCATCAAGCCCTGCACATTGAAGACATGTAATATCAGCCAAAAGATTGAGCAAGATTTCATACCAATAACAACTTTGAGCTATCCAATGTGCAGGTGGAATACATAGATAATATTCCACAAAATCATTTCACTTGTACAACATTCAACTTGAATATAATAGACAACCTTCAATGATTCAAATCCACTTTACTTTCTTTCTAAACCATTCTTAAAACTTTCAAATATAACCTTTTCGTAATCTGTGAGTAGGAAGTAATAAAAATCCAATGAGCTAGCTAGGCTCACTGGATAAGGTAAACACCAAAGCCCCTAGTATGCATACCCCTAACTCGATAACGAACCGACAAGGAAGACAATTGGCAAGAGTATTGATCAACATACTCCCAACTACTAAATTGATTGTTGAGGCACCGTTAACTCAACCTACTTTCTATACTCGGGGAATACTACTTACCGGCAACCCCACATTTTATATAAACTTAATAAACTTAGTAACAATGAGGAACTTCCTCCTTTTAATAATCTCAAACTTGTCTCACGATGAACTTCCTCCTTTTAATATAATCTCATGAACTCTTTCGATATTAAATATCAAGAACAATTTAAATCTCAATGTATAAACGTCATAAAAACGATCTCATTCTTAAAATAAGTTTCCAAAACAATATAAAACAATTTATGCACTCATCTGTACATGCATAGTAAGAAATCTTACCTTATCAACAATCACAGTCAATGAATCTCAATCTCAAGTCAAAAATGTTCCTCTACGAACCCGCAATCTACAATATAATAAAATAGTATGAGTCACTTGACTATACTTCACATAATTCACCTATAACTGACATAACCTAGTTAATGAGCTTGGATCGATTTTCCTAAAACAACCCAACCAAATCAAAAGAACACAACCACTTTTAACAATAATTACATCTCGCGATTCATAATATTGTATTCTATTTTGCTAGCAAGAGCAGGTATAGCAAGCATTTTACCCATTGTGTAACTTTATAGAAAGAACAATACAGCTCTTGCATAACCATATATATTGCCCATATGTTAAGGTTGTGGTGAAGAAAATAGAATTCAATAATATCCAGTATAAACAAAGCTATAAACTAATATATAATAAGTATGCATTGCTAAGGTTTCTAATAAGACCACTTTCATTAACACCATCTTGCCAAAGGTCAACTGACATTTACAACTTAGAAGTATCAAGTGGGAAAATACCAAATTTAAGATGAAATTACATTGCACATCAATCGAAACATCTAAATACAAACTCTCGAAACTCATTTCCTTTTGGCAAGTATACGTGCTTAGTTTACATACAAAGAATCAGACAAGGTAATTTTCATGCTAATTACTCATAATATAACATTAAACTACATACCACTCATGCTAATTTCTGATATATTTCATTGACCAAACAAGTATAGTTTTATACTAGAGATTTCGACAGCAACAAACAATCTACAACAAGAATTTTAGACTAAATTTCGAACCTAATGATTATGCAAATTAAATCCGAAAATACGCTAACTAAATGAAGTTAAACATCAAACATAAACCAATTATAAAAATTTCACATAATAAAAATTTCCCCCAATTCGATTTATTCAAGAACCCTAATTTAAGAAAACCCCAAATTCATTAAAAACAATCAACCGAATACGAAATTAAACTTAAGATTAGAACTTACTTGAATAGAGAAGGTAAAATTACACAATAAGAGACCCAAAAATCTCTACTTTGATCCGATTTTCGACCGAAAACCCAAGCCTATAAATCCAAATTTTTTTCGTCTTTGAAATGCCCACAAAACCAGAGATGTTGAAGATGGATGTCTAAAGATTGTTGTGTTATAATGAGTGATAACAAATTTGAAGGTCTAATGGTGTGTTGGAGAAAAAAAAACAACAGAAGAAAGAAAGGAAAAACTAGAAGAAAGAATGAATGAAAGGGGAGGGTAAATAGCTGCGGGAAATCACAAGACCTTTTCCTTTTCTTTTTTTTGCCTTCTCCCTCCTTTATAATAGTGACATAATGTGTAATTGGATACTTAACTTAGGAAATCTAGGAATTAATTTTTTTTGACCCCTTTTAAGGTAAAGTCAACATGAAGGAAATAAAATATATTTAATAAAAAAGTATTTTAAATTATTTTTTTATAAACTAAAATAATATAAATAACTACTAAACAGGTATAAAAATACATGGTGTTACATTGAGGGTTCCAGTTGCTTCCTTAATACCAGATTTTCTTGAAAAACATTTTCGTAATCATTTTTCAAATTTTCAGCAATGCTTCTGGTATTAATTGAAGAGATTGTTCCTTCAGGAACAAACAGTTTGAATTTTGCCAATTCCAAATTCAAAAGATAATTCTCGTTTTTTACTTTTTCAAACGCTTCTTGATAAACTCTACACTTGTCAAAAAGTTCAAAGAATCTTTTTTCAGTATCACATTTTAATGTGTTAAGCCAATTAGAATGGTTCTTAGTCACTTTCAAGGCATTTGTTACTTGATCTCTTTTTGCGTAAACTTCCTTGTAGTCATCTAAGGTTTATAATAAAAGTTTTAGTAATTGGCTTTTATTAAATTATGTAAGTTCCTCTTCAATGGCATTAAAACTTACCTTGGGGTTTGATGATTCCACTTTGTCCTCGATATTCGCCACGAGACATAGATGGGCAATTTCTTCCTCAGTCTGTTCCTGCTCCTCCTCTGAGTCAGACTCTCCCCATGCTGCAACCATGGCTCTCTTCATATCATTTCTCGAAAAAGACTTTTGTTGTTCCTTGCCCTTCTCTTTGTATTTCCCTTTTGCTTTCTCATTTTCCCATTGAGGACACTCCTTGATGAAATGATCAAGGCCTCCACACTTATGGCAACTTAGCTTCGTTGGTTTCTTTGTGACCTTTCCTTTGTAATACTTGTTGAAGAATTTCTTGAATCTTCTTACGTTCATCGCAGCTTCTTCATCATCAGTTCATAGATTGTTACAAGATGGGCAATTTCTTGAATCTCTTACGATCATCTTGTTCATTTCCATTTTGTCAAAGTCATCTTTGTCAAACTCGGCCAGGGGTTTTGGAATCAGTTCCCCTTTCTCGTTCTTCTTTGTGATTTCAAAGTCACCAATTTCAATTACCTTCCATACTTGGTAATTTTCAGCTTTGATAAATATCTCCATATGATTCTTCCAGTATGGATAATGTTTGCCATTGAACATAGGTGGGCATTGAGTTGAATACCCTTCATCAAGCTTTTCTCCCGTAGTGTTCATTGTTCCAGGTACAATATCCTCAGTGTTAGTTGATTCTGGAGGTACTAGGCTCTAATACCAATTATTATTCTAGTATGAACACTAGACCAACTACAAGAGGGGGGGTGAATTGCATTTGAGTAGAAATTTTCAAATTATATTGCAGAATTAAAACAAACTAAAAATAGAAAAAGACAAACACACAAGATTTTTACAAGGAAAACTTCCTAGGCCCAATAGGAAGAAAAACCTTGACCACGAGTGATTTTGACTAAAACTTTCTTTACTATAATAGGCTAAAAGACTCAATCTTTTTATAACCTATTAATGGACCTTCTCTATTCCTCTAGGAACTTGTTCCCAGTCAATTAGCTCCCCCTGAACTGATGACACTCACTTTGACTTCACTCGAAGTCTTCTCTTTTAACTCTTTCTTTCTCTCTCTTGATCACACGAATATTCTCTAATTTTTCTCTCACCCAAACACTATGAATATTACAATGATAAGTATTGGAGGGGAAGAAGAAGATACAGAAAACTTTCTATGTAGAAGATAAACTTTGAATGCTAGAAAGTTATATCTATTTCGAACAAGTCTTTCTCCTTAAATAGTTGCTGCAAATTATGAGCCTCAATTGATTTTTCACGTTCTCCCTCAAGCTAGAATTTAGGACTTCATGGCCCATGATCTTCAACCATAATCCCACATTTGTAGCAACAGGATAAACTACTTCCACTATCCGTTAGTGGGAGAATGCCCAGCAAGTAACACGCAGATAGGAGGATTTAGTTGGAAAGCTTCAAGGACTTAGCTCCACAATTTATGCCACAATTATTCCAACTGTTTTTCAAGCTATAACAACAGTAACAAAATATCTACCAACATTAAGAATCTTTTATTCAAAGATTCTAAGGTAATAGATTATTAAACATACCTTATAATAAAATTTCAAAGTGTATAAAAATAATATCTTAACTTAGATTAAATAATTAATCTTTCTCCACAAGATATAAAATTGTAAAAATAAACATTACATTATTTTTTGGATTTTATATTTTTTGAAAAATAAAAACTATATTATAACCTAAGTATTTGGCATTATCAAAACATGGAATACAACAATTTTAAACATTGTACTAAAAAAATGTCCATAAGAATATTGCATAATCATTTCTTTATAATATTGAGTGTTATGTATTTCATTCATTTAAGGCATAAAAATCATTTCCAATATAGGATTGCAAGGTAATTAGATTTAAAAAAAAAACTCAGGACAATGTATTTCATGTATGAATGATACACCGGCTCACATTATTTAATCCAATAGGTTCATCATGGCCGGACACGGGCGAACCAAAGCTCGCAATGGTTCTGCTTTCTGCAAGTTAAACCCATCCGCTTTGGTCATATCAACCAACATATAATTAATCCTCTCTAACTCAAAACACTGAATTATGGAGCCAAGGGTTAGCCCAATGACACGGCTAGCTAACCCTTCTCCAGGACAACTTCTTCTACCTGACCCAAATGGCATCATTTTGTACCCTATCTTGTGACCCTCCACTCCTTCAAATCTCTCGGGTCGAAAACTTTTTGGATCATCCCAAATCTTCGGGTTATTTTGTATAGCCCATAAGTTGATCTGGAGCATTGTACCACGGGGAATATGGTATCCTCCGACCATGCAATTTTCGGACGATTCGTGGGGAACTAGATTTGGTGCAGGTGGGTACATTCGGAGTGTTTCATTGATGATGCACCGAAGATAAGGAAGGTGGTTGAGATCGGATTCGTTAAGTAATCTTTCATAGCCAACATGATTGTGGATTTCGGTTTTGGCTTTGTTCAGAACTTGCGGATGGTTGAGTAAGAGTGATAATGCCCATTCCATGGTTTCTGCGGATGTATCTGATGATCCTATTAAGAGATCCTGAGCATGTGTACAAAGAAATCAATGTAGTTTCTAGATTGTTACAAGATTAGTTAAAGTGTATATAGGAGTAAGAACAAGAAACTAGCCCACATCTGATTAAGGCTTACTTCCATTCAAAAAACAACAAGTAAGGCCCTTTTTTTCTTTCCTTCATGATGTTTGCTAGATATAGATTAGTTGTTTCTAAAGCATAAAAATTATATTTTGCATATTATAGGTGATTTTGTCCAACTAGAACTTGTTTATGAATATTCAAGTTTTTCTCATTTACAATTGTGTTATTTACTTATCTACTACTTTCTCCATTTTTAATTTGTTATTCCACTTTGACTTCTATATTATTTATGTAATCCACTTTGACCATATTTTTTAACTATTACTCTCTCTCTCTGTCCTAGAAAGATCTGAACACTTGTTGGGACACGTAGTTTAAGGTGATAAGTTGTGGTGTGGTTATCAAATGTCATTTTATTTAAAAAGTAGATGTGATAGGAGTTGGTGGGGTATTTTTTATTAGAGGAGAAAGAAAGTTAGGTAACTTTTTATTGATAAAAGGTAGAGTGTGGACCAAAGATGTGTAAAAGAAATAATATATTAATGGTGGGACCATGCCAAGAATGGAAGTGTTCAAACTAATTTGGGACAAACATAAAAGGAAAGTGTTCAGACTATTCTGGGACGGATGTAGTATATAAGAAACAAATATTGTCATATAAGATGCTAATAGATTTAACGGTTTTTTCACCATATACCCCTGACAAATTGGAAAATTCACCATATACCCTCAATATTTCAGAATTCACCATATACCCCTAAGTTTTCAAAACTGTGCACTATGTACCCTTTTTGCTAACGGATGTTAACTCGCCGTTAGTTTTATTTACGATTTTGCCACCACTATCCCCTAACCCTAACTCTAATTCCTAACCCTAACCCTAATGCCTAATTAACCAAACCCCCAAACCTAGCCCCCACCCCCACCCCCACCCCCCCCACCCCACCCCACCCCCGCCGTCCCCCCCCCCCCCGCCCCCCCACCCTCTCCCCCCGCCATCCCCTTGCGAGCCATCACCCCTCCCCCTCCCCCCCCCCCACCCCCACCCATACCCCTCCCCGTCGATTTCCAACCCTCTCCCTCCCCCACCCCCACCCCCGCCCCCGTCGATTTCCCGCCCTCTCCTCCCCCCACCCCCACCCCCACCCCACCCCACCCCCGTCGATTTCCCGCCCTCTCCCCCCCCCCCCACCCCTCCCCGTCGATTTCCCGCCTAAACCCTCCCCTTCCCCTACCGAATTTGGGTAGAATCCCCAACCCATAACAAAAATGGGAGCCAACAACGATCCAACAACGAACCCAGGCGGAACTCGACGATTCCACCGGCGAAATCAAACCCGACCTCCTCCCCTCCCTCGGTTTTCGTCGCCCAAAACCGAACCCTCTCCCATATGTTTTTGAATTTCGGGCTACGAGGGAGGGGGAGTTTTCGAATTTCGGGGGATTTCGACGGTGGACGAAGAGGGTGGGGGATTTGAACGGTGAACAAAGAGGGGGTGGGAGATTTCAATGGTGAACGAAGAGGGGGGGGGGGGAGAAGGGGAGATCGACGGTGAATGGGAAGGGGGAGGGGGAAATCGACGGGCGGGGACGGTGGAGGGGGATAGGGTGGGGGAGGGGCTGCGGTGGTGGAGTGGAGGGAGGAGGGGGTGGGGTGGGAGGTGGAGGGGAGGGGTGGTGGGGTGGGTGGGTTAGGGTTTAGGGGAGGGGAGGATGGGTTATGGTTTAGGATTAGGGTTATAATTAGGGTTAAGGTTAGGTTTAGGGTATTAGGATTTTAGGGTTAGTGGTTAATGGTGGCAAAATCGTAAATAAAGCTAACGGTGAGTTAACAGCAGTTAGCAAAAGGGTATATCGTGAACGTTTTCGAAAACTCAAGGGTATATGGTGAATTTTTGAAACATTGAGGGTATATGGTGAATTTCTTGATTTGTCAGGAGTATATGGTGAAATAACCGTAGATTTAATTCAATGCATATTATCATAACACCCGGGGGGGACCCACGTGGGGTCCTCGGTGACACGGGATCCCCATCATTTTTTTTTAAAAATTGTTAAAAAAAACAAAAAAAATACAAACGTGTCAAGTTGTATAATAAGGCTGTGTCAGCGGCAATAACTACTCTCTCAAATCCTAATTCTCAATGCAACAAAAACCCTAAAAAGTTTAAAAGTAAAATTGTGGCCCACATGACAATGCCTAGTGGCCTGCAAGAAGACTGCAGTTTGCAGCAAACAGGACATCGACAACACATCAGCATTTGACGTCACAGGTCCTTGTTCTCCAAAGTTTTCGGTATTTCTCTTCAAATAGTAATTTTTTTTTCCTTTTCAAATTAGGTTCTGAATCTTTATTAAATGAGATTGTTTATTGCTTTCTTTTATCATAAATTTGTATCATTGTGATTCGTGAAGTAATTTATTACAAAACTAAATAATATCATAGAAATTTGAAAACTAGAAGATTAATATACATATAAATGATGTTGATTTTATTGTATGGTTTTTAACTTACATTATTGCCTTGTTACTAATATATGAGAAAATTCAACAAGAATAATTGTAATAATTTATTTAAAATAATTGTTAGATTGTGATTTGAATAAAATAATATTTTGTCGGTAATTTTACGTAATTTTGATTTTTTTTTTGAATTCTTGTATACTATTGGGTCTATTACTTCATGCGGGCGGCGCCCCCCCCAACCCCCACACAAATTAAAATCCTAGATCCGCCCCTGATACCATCAACTTTTTAAAAAATTTATTACCCCATCCGTCCCAAATCAATTAAAACACTTATCATGGCATATAGTTCTAAGAAATAAGTTGTTGAATGGTTATTACTTGTTATTTTATTAGAATAATTGGGTTTTTTTATTGGAGGAGAGATAAAGTGGTTTGTTTGATTGAAAGAGAGTTTGATGGGTCAAAGGGAGTACGGAGTACCAGAGAAGTACTAGAAATATTAGTAAGATCATTCACAATATTAGTATAGATGTGTTCAATATGTCTTTGAAAAATTGAAAAATAAAAGTGTTCAAACTAATTTGAGATGCAGGAAATAATCGCTAATTAGAGATATTAAAGGTCAATATTGTATATTGATAAGTATGAAAGTCAAAGTGAAATGACTAAAATAAAGATAAACGAAGTAAAAGGAGTAAAATCTATAGTAATATATTAAAAGGTGTTCCTCGGAACTGTGCCACGTGGCTCTATCCCTTAAAGTTTTGACTAAAAAAATTAGATTATACTACCTCCGTTTCTTTTTAATGGTACACTTTGACATTTTACACTATTCACAAATTTCACTTTGACCATCGTTTGTGATTTAAACGTTAATAAAAACACAGTCATGTGGGATCTTGTTAGATTCGTCTTAACATATTTTATTAAAATGTACTTTTTTATAATTTTTACAAATACAAAACTAAAGATATATGTCATCAAAGTTTTGCATTGGCATGCGTGAAAAGTGTAAGTGTAACAATTAAAAAGAAACAAAGGGATTACATAATATAAGATTTGATCCCATGACCTCAAGCTTGTGTACTAATGTCTTAACCACTAAACCAAGTAACATTTAGTGTTATAATTTCAATGTAAATACTAATAAATGAAACGTATAAATACCTGGGGCATAGCCCGAGTCTAAAAACTAGTATCTTTATTAATTCCCGTCAACCATAAACGATCCTGCTTTCTTATGTTTGGTTTTTGTACTTAAAGGTTAGAGTTTTAGGCTAAAGATATTGGACGGCTTGATGTATAATACCATCAACATATATATAAGGAGGTTTCCAAATGATCTTAATAAAAGTCTCCAAAATACACAAAATCGTGCATCTTACGATTTACGATATTAGGAAAAAAAAAACCTACTTTACTCAACAAAAAGTCAACTCTAAGTTAAAAATGCATATAGTGTGAGAAATAGAAAACGTACCAAAATAATGCCGAAGATAATCTCATCGTTGTAATACTCAGGCTCCAACTCTTGCAACCTCCAGAAAACCTGAATCAACGGCTTCACCTTAAACTCTTCATTTCCATCTTCCACCACCATCATCTTCTCTTTATGTTCCTCAATCAACTCCTTCAGAATCATCCGTCGTTCGACGTCGAATTTCCTTAGTCTCCTCTCCTTCCACCAGTCTAACCACCTTAGACATGGGATCATATCTCCAATACAAGCATCATTAAACAAAGTCAACATCTTTGCCAACATCTCCCTAAATTTCTCACCATTATTTTCACCTTCCACTCCATAATACCTCTTCCCGAATATCATCATAGTCATTACGTTCATAGAAAGATGATACACTAATGGCTTCATTACTACCTCGGATGATGATGATCCGCAAAGTTCACGCAGCCGTTGGATAATTAGCTTCACTTCGTCGGACCGTATGCCGGCGAATGATTTAAGACGGTTAGATGAAAGGATTTCGACGGTGGTGATCCTACGTAGGTTTCGCCAATGAGGTCCATAAGGGGACCAAATGAGGCTGGTATAGTTAAAAGCAAGGTGTTTTGCGGTGAGAAATCCACTAGGACGGTTGCAGAAGACGACGTCGTTTTTGTTAAGGCATTCCTCGGCGGCTGACGGGGAGGAGACTAGGAGAACCGGACGTGAACCGAACCGGAGGGAGAGAATTGGACCGAACCGGTCCGCAAGGTTAGCTAGAGTGTGGTGGAATGGTTCTTTTAGGATGTGGAAATGACCAATAATAGGAAGACATGTGGCGGGGCTTGGAGGGCATGTTTGTGAATTTCTTCGGACGAGAGAGTTAAACAAGTAGTAGAAAGCTAAGATTATTATTGGTGTACTATAACACAAGTATATATTCATCTTTTGGATGATTCTTATGTTCTTTGCTCTCAAGAGATTTAGATCAATTAATATAATCCTAACACTTTGTTGTATATGCAAGATTGATCGACTATAAGATCGGTATATATAGTAGTAGTATTTTAATCATAAGATAAAGTAAAATCCTTGATGAACAAGTAATTAAGTTGATTTGGTATTATATTGTATTATACTATGTCACTATATAACAGTAAATAAATTGTTAAAAAAGGGAGGATTATTTAATATATAATTAAGTGAAGAGTACTAGGTGTACGTCACTGTAGGAGGAATAATAAACATCTCATCGATAGATGCATCTAACAAAATTTGTTTATATAACAAAATTTTAAAGATTCTCTCTAATTGTGAATAGTATCAAGATTACAAGTGGGTAAAATAAAGAATATGCAGAGGGAGTATTATTTGTTACATACGCAGACATTATTTTTATATACACAAATTTTGTTAGATATATGTACCAGTTATATGTTTATCATTGCTTGTTATTGTAGGCGCAAGCTGACTAACTCATGTGTCATTGCAAATGAAGAATTATATATAGTTTCAACATGGTGTTTAGGTTTTTTTTTTTTCTCTCGCAAGAAACTAAAGCTTTGACCAGGAATAATATACAAAATATATTAAAAGGGTATATATATAAGAATGTGATGGAGTTCTGACCAATTTTATAGTGATCGAATTCAATAGATCAAGTTTTTGGTTTATCATTTTGACTAAGATAGGGTATTTTCAACTGATTTTGATTTGTTTTAAGGAGAAAAAAAAAATCATAAGCTTAAATGATTTATAATACACTAGGTTTTGGTAGTTTATGACATGGATTAATATTTTCTTTTTCAGTTGGTAAGATGAAATACCCTACTGAACTGACATCTTACACATGTATAACCAGCCAGGTTTGCATATCAGACTCCTTGGAGGGAGGAGAGATGGTAAGGGAAACCTCACCTCCAAAGAGCCCCTAGTGGGGTTTAATCCCATGACCTTGAAGTTATAAGACCAAACCATTACCACTAGGCCAAGCGTTGCTTGGTATATGGATCAATATATCATCAGGCACTTTGTAAGAGTCGGGGTTTTGGTAGATACACTCCTTTTAAAAAAAAGAAAAGCATATTAAATATGTTCTACGTTATAAATATAGCACGTCCTCTAGTATATATAAATTCATAACAATGTATTGCATTGCCATAGATATTCGAAATTGCTGGTCGGAGATAACATTTTTATTATTATTTACAAGATTTCTCTTGTTTGTATATCTTATATTTTGTATCTTTTCATAATAGAAACTTGTCATTTATAAAAAAAAAATAGTGTTGTGACGACCCTTGACTCTCATTAGGATAATCTAATCCGATATTGTTGCATGTGGCAATTTGTCATTTCTCCTATGAGTCATTGTGAATATTCATTCGACGAGTAGATCGATCAACATAGTTAATAAATTCGACATAAAGTTACCAAACGAAAAATTAAAAAAGGGAAAATCACCCTCGAAAAGAAATTAAATTTTTTACTCAAGTCTTTGTGTGTCTCTTTCTTCTAGAGATGTAAGCGAACTGTGAAAAATCTAGAGTCCAATCAAAACTTATCGAATTGGACTGGACTAAATTTTGTTAGACTCGGACTCAAATTTTTGAGTGTATATATATATATATATATATATATATATATATATATATATATATATATATATATATATATATATATATGCCAAGGATCTGGGGATTTTAACATATAAACTGAAGAATTAAAACAGAAAGCATAAAGTAAAGTAAGGCGGTTGAACCGGCCATGGCTTTACATAAAAGACTTACAAAGAGTCTTGAATGAAACTGATACTTAAATTATTTACAATTTTATGTGAGAGAAAGAGGGAGAGAGAGGGGGATTTTTTTTAGAGGAGCTTGTGTTGCTGTGTTATGCTCTGCCTTGAACTGAAGGAGGAGCCTCTATTTATAGGCAGAGAAGAGTAATGTTGTCAACTGGAACAACTGTTGATGAACAATCTGTCTTCTGCTTTGCACTATTTTATCTTTTGTCTTTTGATGCTTTTTACTGCTGATGAAAAGTAGTGCTTTACACTGTTGATAAATAGTAATGCTTTACACTGTTTGACTGTTTTTGACTTTTTGCTGTTGATGCAGAATTTTGCCCGTTGTTGTGGTGTCTCATCCTGTTTGGAGCTTGAGGATAGTGAAATAATCTTTTTTTCTTTTGTTTTCTTTTTTTTTTAAATTCTGGAAACCAGTATCTTCTCCATCGTCACAGACCCATGGATCTTTTTGAGATATATGATGGGAAGATATTTGAGCAAAATGGATCTTGCTTTCATCAGATAAATATTTTCCTCTGTAAATATCAGATAAATATTGAGAGAGAGGTTCTGAATGTTGTATTCCTGTAAGAAAGTATTTGTTGAAGGAGTGAGGGAAAACAACAGTTGTATTACCATAATGAATAATGGTAATTGGAAACGAATGGTGGTTTTGATGATGATTGATAAAATGCGTCAAATTTTTTGAAATGGAAATAAGTCCTTGCGCCCTGGCTTGGGCGGGGTTCTTTTGTGAAGGAATAAGGCGAGGGATACAAGCTTGGGTATTTATGAAAATTAAGTAGTGGGCTGGTTTTATTTTCCCATTACTCATTTCAATATTAGCACAAATAGCTTCAACATAAGTCCATTCATGCCATCTGAAGGAGTGTATAGTAGAAAAGATGTATTGTTGGTATTTTGTGAATTCTTGGAAAATAGGAGCCTGTAGACTTGGCACATCATAGAACTTTCTTACCAACCCATATCGCCAAGTGAGGAAGTAAGGACTACTCTTTGGAAGATCATTGGGATAGAGGAAAAATCCTTTATTGAAGAATCCTGAAAGACCCCAAAAATGCCAAAGATAGCAGCGATAAATATCGTGTTTTGTGAGGAATTCGGTAAAATTTTTATTGAATTTTGCTAATTTGGCTTTGTTGAGAATTATGAGTTTTATTTCGGTTGGTAGACAATCAATATTTTTTAGAAGTTTTTTGGGAAAGGGTAAGTGCTTTTTTGAATGGAAATGGTGAGCTGGTAAATGCACATGGGATGAGGGTATGAAGTGGGAGTTATTTCTTGAGGTGGAAGGTATATTGTGGAGTAATTTGGGAAACCTTTGAAGGCGGTATTTAGGAAGTTGTTCCCATTTTTTAGAAGTCTTTGGGCTTCTCATCTTGTATGTTGTTGTAAAAGCACCTGCAAAAGTTAGGTAATCAGGAAGAGAGTTGTTTTCTCTTCGTATAAACTTAATGTCAAAATCAAAAGTAAATAAAAGTGCTTGACATTTAAAAAATATTTTATTAAAAAAATCAGACTCGAAAATGGTAATACAGAGTGAGATTGATAAAACCTTTTGTTTTATAAAAGCGTATTTTAACTGGGTATCATTCCAGTGCCCTGAGGTGAACCTGATAATGTGTTCTTTACCACCGTCGACTTGTTTTAAAATACCTCCGTAACCCTTGCCACTGGCATCTGTCTCCACAATTTTAGGAAGGTCAGGGTTTGCCGAACTAAGGCATGGGATTTCTAAGACTCGTGTTTTTATTGTTTTGACAGCCTGGGTATGGGGATCAGACCAAGGCGGTGGGTTTTTCTTTAGTCTATCATGGAGAGGTTTCGCAATTCTACAAAGATTTGGATAAAAATCTAAGACATAGTTTAAACTACCAAGAAACCTCTGTAGTTGAGTTTTCACTAGTGGAAAAAAACGGAAGGGCTGCGGTCAAAACAGCCCAAAGGGCTGCGTTTTTGGCCAGCAGCCCTTTTCGTAGCAGCCCTTCACTAAAGAAGGGCTGCGTTGAGGCTGCACAAAAACGCAGCCCTTCCATATTGGAAGGGCTGCGGTTTTGGGCCTAAAACGCAGCCCTTCTTTGTACAAAGGGCTGCGGTTTTGACCAAAGCCGCAGCCCTTTTGACCCAAAAAAATAAAAAAAAAATCTTGTTTTTTTTGCATTTTTTTACTCCTAAATATATCAAGAAATTTACAACAGGGAAAATAAAAAAAAAACGAATCAACAACATAATCGAAACTTACAGTCAAAAAACAAACATTCATACTATTATTAATCACAAATTAAATGGAAGTTCATTATCATGATCCTGAATCCAATAAAATACCACAACACCTTAACTTAATAAACTGATTCTTCATCTTATATACATGAATCCAAATTATTGAATTACATTAATCAAACTTAGCTCACAAACCTTATAATACTAACAAAATTGATTTAATTTTACACAACAATAACAACAACCAACAAACAGCAACGACAACCAACAACAACAACAATAACGACAACAATCACCACACTACCATCAACGACAAAAGCAACAGTAACAACCCAACAACAATGACAATTACACCACGAACATACGCACAACACATAGGGAGGGAAAGTACTTGCGGTACTTCACTGGAAACACCAACACGCACTCCGACAACAAGGCGGCAACACAACAACAACAACAACAACAACAACAACAACAAACAGAGAAGAGGGGAAAAACGAGCGGCAGCGACGAGACAACAAAAAACCACGAGAAAAGGAAGGAACTCGAAAAAGACGACGAGGCGGAAAGCACAAAACACAGGGAACCACGACACCAACACACAACAACAACAACGACACCAGCAACGAGCGGAGTAGAAGAAAGCTCCGACGAGCAGAAGTCGGCGGCAAGGAGGGTGAGAGAGAAGGGAAGGTGAGATTTGTTGCGTACGTGAGATTTGTGAGAGGAGATTGTGAGATCCCAAAGTTGAGCCCACTATATTACTTATAGGGCTGCGATTTTGGGCTAATCGCAGCCCTTCACTAAAAGGGCTACGGTTTTTGCATTGACCGCAAACGAAGGGCTGCAGTTTTTGGGCTAACCGCAGCCCTTCACTATTAAGGGCTGCGTTTCTCAAAAAACGCAGCCCTTGCACCGCATCCCTTTCGTTTTTTTCCTCTAGGTGTTTGTCTAAGATTTTATCAGGAAATTTGCTAGTGAATTGGAGAGACCCATCAATAGGGGTAATAGTGCCACAAGACACAATTTGGCCGAGAAATCTAATTTCAGTTTGAAATAAAGAAATCTTTCTTGTTGAAATAACAAGACCATTTTTCTTAATTAGATAGAAAAAATTCTTAAGGTTTTTAAAGTGCTGATCAATCGTGCATGTGTAAACCAGCACGTCATCAATGTAATGTAATACCCCGATTTTTAAGAGTATTTTAATTAGCGTTAATCATATTTATTATATTAATTATGTTCCGAAAATGATGTATTTGTAATCGAGATGTTGCAATGTGTTTGTTAATTTAGTTATATAAAGATATTCTTATTTAAAATTATTTTGGGTTTTAAATATCCAAATGAGTTGAGCGGTATTTGACCCAAATAGGAAACCAAAGTCAGTTTTCCTTCCTTCCATTTATGTTTGTCGGTTTAAGTTGGGAAACAAACCCCCCCCCCCAAATCCTTTCTCTCTCTGTTATTTTCTCTCACCCAAAGAAACCCCAAACCCCAAATTCTCTCTCCTCCCCGTGAACCCCTCTGTTTCTCTCGTCCCTCCCTCCTCTCACCGGCGTTGTCGAAGCTCGCCGGAGCCGCGTCCGCGGCTGAGTCAACCCCCCTGCTGGCGCCTTCTCTCTCCTCTTCGTGGTGGTTCTGGTCTATCTCTCTCCTCCGTTCGCTGCTGTTGCTGCGTGCTGTGATGCTGCTTGTTCTTCCTTTCTGCTCGGTCCTCTAACGACGAACATCGCCGGTCTTATGTCGCCGTGCGTTCCGCTTCTTTCTCATCGGCGTACCCGTGCTCGCCGGAGCACAGCTCCTCTTCCCTGCCGCCTCTGTTCGTCCCTGCTCCAAGTGAGCAGAGGTACTACACCCCCTTCTTCCTCTCTTTTATTCTCCTCATGTTAGAGGATATTATTGAGATTATAAATTCTGAAATTTGGGTATTAAGTATGGATGCTTTGATTTCTTGTGTTATTATAAGTGTCATAAGTATGCTATTATAAGTATCACAAGTATGCTAGTTCTTTCTGGTAGTACATGAATTAATTGTAGGACTTGGTTAATATTACTCCTCGAGGAAATTGGAGTTGGTTGATGAAATTGATTAAGTTGATGAAACTGATTTGGTGAATTCTAATGACAGTAGAAGTCGTCCTGCTGATTTCCTTATAAACTTATGATTTGTGAACTATGACGCTTTTAGTGGCCTAAAACTACACTATTTATGGAACTTGGACTAATTATGGTGTGTTATAATTACTAAAGATGGATTATTGGCAATTATGTGATGAGGAGATCTTAAGTTAATTGTTAAGAAGTTTTAGTGAATTACTTAATTACCGTTATGGATTGATGCGTTCAATATGATGGTTAAGTATTCGTCTACGAGGTTGAAATGATGTATGGGTTAAAGATGAATTGATTATGATAAAGAACGTGGATTTTACTTACCTTGTTCATGTCTTATTAAGCTTATGAACTTGAAAGTAGTAGAAAGTATTTTGATTAACTATGTCGGGTTTCTTATTATATGTTAATAAGTTGAAAAGCTAAGAAAAATGTATCACCCGACTATTGTGAGAACTATTTGGAGTTGAATTATATTTAATGACCATAGGCGATTATGTGAATTATATTGCTAACAAGCTTATTAATATGGATATGAAGGAGTATGAAATAAGTATGCCTTCTATTTCTCAAGTGATTGAAAGGTGTGAAAAGATTACCTTTGTTCTTATGATAGACGAGTTATGAGATGTATACTATGATATATGTTTATGTATTCCGAATATGCCAAAGTATATCTTTAAATTCCGAAACAATCTGAAAGCATGAATGGTTCATAAACGATGTAAAATACGAAAGGACTACTATGCTTCTGCTATGTATCTGTTATGTTTCATATATGCTTCTGTTATGTATTTTGAAAGGTATCTTAAGTTATGAGATATGCTTCTGAATACCTGATTATGCAAAAGTATATGTTATGAGCATGATTATGAATATGTCGTGCATATGATTACTTTCCATGATTATGATTACGATGATGTAATGTAATCATGTTTATCTTATGATTAAGATACGTTCCATGATTATGATTACGATGATGTAATGTAATTATGGTTACGTTATGATGATGATTACGTATTAAGATTACGATTATGTAATGTGATTAAGATTCGTAAAAGCAATGAAACATGATAAAGTTAAGTGAAAGATGGTCCTTGGCTGAGTATTCTTCTGTTGGTCATGCACGTTCCATTCTGGCAGTGTTGTCACCTTCTGTTGGGCGGCGAAAAATCTCCCGTGGCACCCGTGTTCTAGCCACCTTCTGTTGGGCGATGAAAATCTCCCGTGGCAAGCCACCTTCTGTTGGGCGGCGAAAGTCTCCTGTGGCATTTTATGTTGGTCGTGCATGTTACATCCCGGCGGTTCTTGTCACCTTATGTTGGGGGACATAGTCTCCCGTGACACCCGCATACGGCTATGCCACCTTCTGTTGGGGGATAATAATCTCCCGTGGCACCCGTATTATGTTATGCCATCTTCTGTTGGGCGATGAAAATCTCCCGTGGCATCTGCAGTCGGTTTGCCCCTTCTGTTGGCGAACTAAGGTTCTCCGTGGCTTACCTTTTGTCGTATTCACCAAGTTACCAAAATGATTAAGTAAATGAAAAAGGTAATGGTGAAGCTTATGATATGATATGAACTGATATGATATGTTATGAAATGATTTATGTTGTTCTTCCCTCTATTAAATGCATGCTCTTTCTAGTTACCAATATGACTTAAGTAAGATGGAAAGATGTGATGAAGCTTATGTTATGATATGAAATGTTTGCTAGGTAGATAATGTTATTAAATGATTTAATGATATGAAGTATGATGACATTGATGTTACGAAAGTATGATTATGATTGCGATTATGTTATCGATGTTGGATTAGGAAATATGGAATGTTTTATGAATATGATGATTAGTGATGTTCATGAACGAATGCTATGAAAGAACTATGTTATTACGATAGTACAATCATTAATAGTTAAGTACATGAAAGATGATGATGATTTATGATATCCTGTATGACTTAAAGTATATGTTTATGAATGTTTATTGTTTAATGATATGAAAGTATGTTTTCTACTCTGATATGAGAGAACTATGATGATGTTACTACTCTGCTATGATTTCTGAAAGTACTTAAAGGTCACGAAACATGATGAATGATAACGGATTACGTGAATATTGCTATGTTGTTGTGATATGGTTATGAACGATGTGAACATGTTGATTACGTGAGAGTCGTAGACACCAAAGCATGTTTTAAGAATGTTTTATGGGTTAGTACTCAGCGTTGTGCTGATGTGTCTGTCAATGTTTGTTTTGTCACTACTGTGGCCTGTCACTTGGTGGGTGGCAGTGTTACAATAGCTTCAGGTTGAAGTTATGGAGCATCCTTTCCAAGATAGAAGCAACTACGTGCTAAGAGTTATGCTATGATTGTTTTATGTTCCTTTGAGGCGAGGACGTTCCACTTTGTATTAGTTAATAATTAATGATTTAGTTTCATTTCTAGTTCTGGTTGAGCAATAGTGCTCCCGATTCTCTTTAGCTGCTACTCCGCGAAAGCGTTGAGTTATGGATTTGGAAATATTTTATTGTAACAGGTTTTTCAAACATTTCATCATTTTGGGTTCTCCAATTTACAAAGGGAACTCTGCCGAAATTTCTAGAAAATAGTAATCTATTATTAAAGTAATACTTTAAAGAGTGACAAATCAAGGTATTGTCCTTTTAAGTTAATGTCAAAGGTCGCCTTGTATTTTCCCATAGTGGAAAGTACGGCGGTAACGCGCCGACTAAGCTAAGTCTTCCGCTGCTAATCCTGATTAATTAGCTTATTAAGGATGTATGAAAGTCGGGGCGTTACATGTAAATAATGCAAAAGTCTGAATAGGGGTTCAAGATATCGTTCATAATCCTTTGATACTCAGAGGGAGCATTTTTAAGACCGAAGATCTGCCAAAATCCGGATTTTATATCGAATTTTGAGAAGATAAAGGTGTGGTGTAATTTTTGTATTAGAACTTTTTTATTGGGTATTAGATAATGGATCCAACGAAGGGCATCGTTAAGAGGCTTATAATTTATAACTAGGCTTGGCGTGCCTTGTTCAATCTCCGAAGCTTTGTTGACGTAAAACGCCGCACAGCTCCAAGGAGAACGAGACTTGGAAATTAAGCCTTTGCTTTCGAGAAATCTAATTTCTTCTCGACAACGGCGTTCTAGGTCGGCATTCATTTGGGTTGGCCGGGCTTTGGTAGGGATATTCTTTTCATCAAAGTCAGGCTCATAAGGTAAGTCGACCATGTGCTGTTTTCTATTCCAGAAGGCATTTGGAAGCTCAGAGCAAACTTCTCTTTCAAGGAGGCTTTGGAAGTCAGCTATCTGAGTTTTTAGAACACTACCTTGTAATTGGTCTTCAATTTTTTGTAAATGGATTTTCTGTTTTAGATCATGCATGTCACTTTGTTTTCGATTGATAAGAGAGTTTATCTCATTATTATAAATGGAGCTTGCCTTTATAATGTTGAGATTTCTAGTTTTGGATTTTTCTAAGAAAAGGAAATCAAGCCTTTTATTATTAGTTTTGAAGGATATGCCATCATAACTGACATTGTAAGGGGTTATTAGATTTATGAAAGGTGTTCCTAAGATTATTGTATGGTGTATATTGGTAACGAGGACAAAATGGCTTTTTAGAGAAAGGCCTTGATTTATTATGTTAGCCTCTGTTTTTCCCTCTATATGCATTTTGGTGTTATTAGCAGAGCTAAGTTTTTCCGAAGTTTTTTTATGAAAGTGTTTTGGGACGAGGCTGGATTTAATGCAATTTAAATCTGCTCCGGTATCGAACAAAGCTATAGTATTAATTTTAAAGTCACTAGAGAACTCAAGTGTGATCTTTATGTAATACTTTCTAGACCTGATTTCTTTTAAAACAAAAAGGAAATCATCTGGGACTTTTGGGCTTTGTCCTTCATCCGGGATATCGTCACTTTCACTAGGGATATCTGGGACCATATGAGAAGTTAGCAGTTGGATAATGGCTAAGTCTTGCTGCTGCTTAGTTTTAAGGTCTTTTATGTCGGCTTTAATGGTTTTAACTTCAGTCTGAAGGTCCTGTATGGTTCTTTCTGGCTTCTTTCTAGAACTTCTCTTTTCTAAAATAGAAGTAAGGTTGTATGGTTCAGTGCTTGAAGAAGGTGGGTTATGGTCCTTTTCTTTATGAATTTCTTCAAGGGATTTACGAAGACGTTCAAGGTATTGTTTTTGAAGATCATGATTATTAATATCCTGAATAACCTCTAATATGAGGTTTTGTTCTTTGGTGAGGAGGTTTAGGGTATAATCCTCATCATTAGCTGAAGAGGAGGAATCTATATCATCATCCTGAGGACCATAATTCTCAGCTGAATTATAAGATTCAGATTCCTCATCAGAAGACTCTATTAAAAGAGCTGAAATCTTTCCTAGAGTTTTGTCATCTAGGTCAAGGTTTTGGATTTTATTAGACACTCTACAAAATCTAGCCGTGTGACCTTTCTTTCCACACTTAAAACAAGTTATGTTTTTAAGGTCAGGTTTTGTGGTGGACTGTTGGTGTTTCCTATGAGGCTTCCATTTTCGTTGTTCAAAAGGTTTTTTATGGAAGACTTTCTCAACCTTCTTATAGAACTTTCGTGATTTAAAGGGTTTTTGGTAATGGACTGCACTAGTAGAATAATTGATTATTGCTGCGGTGATATTGCTGCGGTTTTACCCATACGCAGCAATATATCACGTAAAAAGAAAGGTAAAATATAAAATAAAGATATTGCTGCGGTTTCGGCCAAAAACCGCAGCAATATAGTTTCAACGGAAATTTTTTGAAAAAAGTTGACTTTTTTGATCCAGATATATTGCTGCGGTTTCTGGCAAGAACCGCAGCAATATATTAAAATAATATTAAAAAAATAATATTTTAATATATTGCTGCGGTTCTTACAAGAAACCGCAGCAATATGTCTGGTCCTTTTTTTTAGATGCCCGCGTTTTAATTATTGGAGGCACCCACCCAGATAGGGTTTGTTTTTAAACCCATTGCGCCGTTCGGTCTCTCACCTCACTCCTTCAACACTTCAACTCCTTCCTCTTTCTCCTCTCCCCATCATCTTCGTTCATCAGTTCTTCAACTCTCACCCTCTATCAACTCTCTTCGCAACGAACGCATAGGCTCGTGTTCGACGCCGTCGCCGTCGCCGTCTCTGATTTCCTTCAACTCTCTTCGCCGTTCGCTGCATCTGGGTTTAAGAAGATTTGCGCTCGTTTCCCGGCGGTTTCCACTGAGATTTCCGGCGGTTTGTCTCGGGATTTTCGCCTCATTTTGTCTAAATTTTTCGGTGAGTGTTCTTCGTTATATATATGTTTTCTGTTTGATTTTTCTGGTGAAATTCCGTGTAATTTGTTGTCTAATTTCTGAATTCAAGTATAAGCCCTTAGCCCTAACTTAATTTAATGGTGTTGGACTGTTGGTGTTGGATGGTTTCTTATCGTTCGTTCGTTTCCAGATCTTCATCCTCTCATCATCTCGCCGGTCTTCATTCTTTCCCTCTCTCATTTCAGATCTGCGATTTTCATTTTTCTCGTTGTAAGTCTTCCTCTTCGTTCATTTTTTTTAATCTAATTTTTTGTTAATTTTGTAGATCTAATTTTCGTTCTCATTTTTTTCGAGAATTTCCTCTTCTCCGTCGAGTTTAAGTGGTCGTGAAGCTCAACGCTGTTCTACTCCAGTCGCCGGCGAGAATTCTAGACGTTTCTACTCCGGCGACTAACGGTCGTTCTATTTTCTCCGATGAAGGGATCTAATTGAATGTGTATTTTAGGTTTATGGTGAATTAAATTAATTTGTATATATTTTTTAGATATCATTTGTATATATTTTTTTAGATCTTATATATGTGTGATTTTTATTTCAACATAAAACTTATAAAGTCAAATGTATAATGTTGTAGTTATGTAGTTTGTTAATTAATTTGACGCTTGAATGAATTCCAACAAATTTGGTTGTGGTTTTGAAAATGTTGTGTGAGTATAGACGTGTAGTACTAATATATGACATTATAAATGTATAAATTTTTTTTTATAAAAAAAAGCAACCTATTGCTGCTGTTGTTGGTAAAAACAGCAGCAATAGGTGAGTCTATTGCTGCTGTTTTTACCAACAACAGCAGCAATAGGTTACTTTTCAATTTTTTTTTTTTTGTTATTGACACTACCTATTGCTGCGGTTTTGGGTAAGAACCGCAGCAATAGGTGTAATATATTGCTGCGGTTTGTTCCAGAAACCGCAGCAATATCTTGGTCTATTGCTGCGGTTTAAAACCGCAGCCATAGGTTAATTATCTATTGCTGCGCCCTGAATTGATGCGCGGTCAAAACCGCCGCAATATGCCACTTAATAACCGCAGCAATAAGCATTTATTCTACTAGTGCTGGTTTACTACAGTTTCCTTTACAAGTGTTTGTCTAAGGGGAAGAGATATCAAATTGTTGGCAGAAGGAACCTAATTCCTTTTTAGTCTCTTTTAACTCCTTTTTTAGGTGTTTTTGAAGCTTCAAATCTTGACATATTTGAAGGCCTTGCTTGGAGGTCACACTAACTAACTCACCGTAAGTTAGCCTATCATAAGGGATAATATGTTCTCCAAAATCCTCACGATATCTATTACAAACATTTAATCATGCCTGACAGCAAAAGAGATTAGTTTATATGAGGCAGTGATTAACTTAAGGGGACACATTGCTAATAGAGAGTATTAGGTTGCAGAGCAAAATAACAAGCAAAAGGGCCCATGGTAAATTGGTATGGTTCCTCATCAACCTTAGTTTTGTGGCTCATTAGCAGCACCAGTGGGGGAGGGCATGAGCAGCCTAATGTTCAGTAAGTTCGTTTGCATCAGGGTGATATTCTAAAGCTTTAGCGACAATTTTAATCTTTGGATTAGCTTGAATACTTTGAACAGCGTGATATTCCACGGGGAGAGCATGAGCAGCCTGATTAGCTTGACATGGCCACTCACGAGAGTGTTTTTGGGATGTTCCTTTTTATTTTGAATTTTTAAAAATCTATATAAAAGTGTTTTTTTATCTCATTCTCAATTACACTCTAAAAATCAGCTAATGTTTGAAGTTTTCTTCCAAAACTATGCCTATGCTTTTCTATACAAACCATTAACAATTTACACTATTAATAAACCACTAATCGATGATTCGCTCAAAAAACTACAAAACTTTCACAACTCAGATAAGAACACCAAAAGTTCATTCACTACATAAAGCGTAACAATTCTCACAAATAGAAATAAATTCCTCATCCAACATAATTCACTAAAATTTTGGATGAGTGATATTTATGTCACTCATAGGGTAAAAACTTGTGCGTAATTATAGTCGTTTTAGTTTTTTTTTCATTTTTTTATTCTTTGTTATACTTCTTTTATTATTTTGTGGCTTAATTATTAGTTCTTTCTTTTAGTTTTTAGCTCTTAGTTTCGTAAGTTATTTTATTTTACTTGTTTTAGTCGTATTGGTTTAATTTTCGTAATTATCTACTTATTTCCTTTTAGTTACTCTTATTTTTATTATTTCTTTTCATATCATTTTTATTTAATACGTCTTATTTCTCCCGTCGTATTTTGGTTTTGCTTGTAGGAGAGCGTTTTGGAGATATAAATTTTAATTTTCCCTTATCCAACATATATTCAAAAACTCAATCCCGTCGGAAAATCATCTTCCTGGGGAATTAACTCATCGGTGTAACTATTTTACCGAATGCATTATTACTATCATTAAAAAATTGTGTTTTGCAATATTCGAATTAAACTTAAGCTTAAACTTAAGCGTAGTCAAGTAAGGGAAAACAAATGAACCTAAACTTGGTAGTTAAGGACATAAGTAAGTCATTTGCATAAAATAAATGTGAGTGGCCCCCATGGAAGCAAACTCACTTAGCATATACTATTGATTTGCAATCATTACAAAAAAAGAAACCTCACAACTATTACAAAGGTTCAACATCCCACCTAAAGCCTCACAACTATTACAAATTTTTGCCAAAAATCTTAAAAATTCCTCACATAAGAACACTGATAAAAAGTATAGCCAAAATTTTGTACAACTAATACTAAACAAAAGGGAATGTAAGTAGTTTAATTGTTAGGCTCAACATTAGCCTCACTTCTAGGCGCGGATGTAAACTGATTTGTAGGTTCTGTAGCATACTGATTTATGGCCTTTTAACCTTATCTTCAAGTACAACTCTCTTGAGGCTCTAGGTAAGAGTTATATTCGGGCCAACTTCAATTAGGAAATGAGACATGCACAACAGTCCTTCGACAACTTTGAAGTCTTGCGGGACATTGTTCCAGGTAAGAGTTATCTTCGGGCTTACTTTGATCAAGAAATGGGACGTGTGCAGTATTTCCTAGGACAACTTTTAAGCCTTCTCGATCATCTTGCCAATTTAACGCTTGTTAATTTGGTCTAAAGACCGACATAAATCTTAGATGTATACTCTTAGATAAACACGGATGTTTCTTGTTATTCTCTAAGTATGTAAACCTCATATAATCATATTGGGAAGATATACAATATATGATTTCTATGTGTATGAGTTTTATACGTATCATAATTTCACATGCTAGTATATAATAATAATGGCATCACTTTTCAATTCCATATTTTTTTTAACACAAATTGAGAAATTAGATTAAAACAGCCTGAAGGCACTATCATACAAAAGTCACTGGTAATTAGAATATTACATACATACAACTTAAAAACATAAACCACCATCAAAGATCTATTAATAATCCCAAGGAGGAGCTAAACATTCCTTCCTATAATCATTCATCACACAAGCCGGAGGAGCAAAGTGCCGTCTCCCAAGGTAGCAAAATCTTATTAGAGAATCGATTACCCAATTATCTTAATCATAGATTTTTTGAATTAGCTCAATGCAATTTGATAAAAGTATAAGTTGCACGCTTCTATGTTTATATTTATCATAGCATCAACCATAATCAACTAATTTATATGTTACAACTTAAAATAATCTTACCAAAAATTCAATTATTGTTATAGGCCTGAAATGACGAATAACCCAACTCCCTTTCCCCACCTCTCTCACCTTCACCTTCTCCCCCCCGGTTCTCTCTTCCCCTCTTAGTCTCGTATACATTTTCATAAATTTAAGATCATCTCTTACTACTTTCTCCGCTCTCTCAAAAGCACTCATTTCTCTATCCTCTCACTAATTTTTTTTGATTTTGCAAATTTGAGAAAGTCTTTTTCTACTTGCTCCCCCCCCCAACCTCTCCTATTCTGACCCTTTCACTCGTTTACTATGGTTGAGTTGGTATGACAAAGACATGCTTAATCAACAATGGGGATAAGAAAATGTTATTGATATAAATTAAACACATTATAAAATTAAAAAAAAAATTATCTCTAAGCTCTCTCTCAGGCTTCCCCCTCTTTTTGTCAGTCTATCTCCTCTTCCCCACTTCATTCTTCATCTCTAACCTCTACTATTTTCTAATCCAAATCCAAATGTAGTAATTTGCCGCTTCTATGTTTATATTTATCATAGCATCAACAATAATCAACTAATTTATAGTATGTTACAACTTAAAGTAATCTTACCCAAAATTTCAATTAGTGTTATAGGCTTGGAATGACTAATAACCCAATTCTCTTTCCCCACCTTTCTCACCTCTCCCCTTGCTCTATCTTCCCATCTTAGTCTCGTATACAATTTCGTAAATTTAGATCATCTCTTACTACTTTTTCTCTCTGCTCTCCCTAAAGTTCTCTTTTCTTTCTCCTCATTCAACTTTTCTGATTTTGCAAATTTTAGAAAGTCTTTTCTACTTGGTCCCCCTCTCCCTTTCTGACCCTCTCACTCATTTACTATTGGTTGAGTTGATGTGATAAAGACTTGCTTAATCAACAAGGAGGAACAAAAAAGCGTTAGTGATATAACTGAAACACATTATAAAATTTTTAAAAATTCTATCTTTAAGCTCACTCTCGGCCTTTTCCCCCTCTTTCTCTCAGTTTATCTCCTCTTACGTGACTTCATTCTTCTTCTCTAACCTCTACTATTTTCTAATCCAAATCCAAATGTAGTAAATTGCACGCTTCTATGTCTATATTTATCATAGCATCAACAATAATCAACTAATTTTTATATTACAACTTAAAATAATGTAACCCAAAATTTCAATTAGTGTTATAGGCCTCAAAAGATGAATAACCCAATTCCCTTTCCCTACCTCTCTCACCTTAACCTTCTCTCCCCCGGTTCTCTCTTCCCCTCTTAGTCTCGCATACAATTTCGTAAATTTAGATCATCTCTTACTACTTTTTCTCAGCTCTCTCAAAAGCTCTAATTTCTCTCTCCTTTCACTCAACTTTTATGTTTTTACTGATTTTGCTTATAGTCCAGGATTAAAATTTCAGAATGGAGAGTGCTCTACCTCTAATATGATAACTTGTGTGTCAAATAGATGAACATACTTTGACAGCAAAATAAAGAATGAATATGTGGGAATCATCATTGTTAACTACTAAGTTAATCGACATATGTAGTTTGGCAAGAAAGGATTCTAAGTAAAAGAAACCTTTATATTAATGAGGAAAGAGGCAATAGTACTCTACACAAGTAAGCTATAACTTTTGTATTGATGCACTCACCTCTGGATTTAAATCATTAACTTTCTCAATCGCGTGTTCCACATTCCCAGACTGCAAAGCTTTCTTAATTGCCACGCGATCTGTTATTGTTGCATAAATCCATGCAACTGTAGAAAATCATAGCAGTCTCAAACATTCAGCATCAAACAATGGAAAAACAATGAAACTGTTTTTAAGAATATGTATAACCTACATAGAGTGAAAAATTTAATAATAGATTCCTTGATTGTAAATGGTGAAACCATAAGGGAAGATTATGAAAACATAGCGTAAGTACCCTGGACGCACTTGAAGCATTTTTCTCCTCATACTTTTTTTAAAAGATTATACAAATATAGAATGGCAACAAACTAAATAGCACACAACGAAGGCAACTTCCCCATATAACCAATTAAACACACCTACTCTTCCTACAGTGTCATGAGGATTGCCACTTTTTCTTTTGTGGTTTTGTTAATCTCAAACAGGTGTATCAGCTGAAAACTAATGCACATTTTTAAATCAACAAACCAAAAACAAGAGTAGGTGTGGTTGTTCGAATTAAAAAAAGAACTTTAAACATATGCTAATCAAAACAAATGTTATTTCAGAGGGTAAAAACATCAAAATCTTTATATGATTTAAGCCATCAATTGGAAATTGCGAGCCTTATATGAGAACGCTAACTGCAAACTGAAATAGATTAACATGATAAATACAAAGTTAAATGAAAAGAATTACAGGAAGTAAAACATTTCAAAATCAGGAACATTTAATTAGTCCATTCTAAATTTACCATTAAATCTCCTCCCTTTTTTTTAAATAAAAGCTTTTCACATTTCTTATGCGAATTATCTTCTTAAAATTCAAAATTCACAAGGCGTTAAAACATGAAATATCATAAAACAAAGCCAGATCTAGAACAAAGTCTCATTCTTCTAAAAAGAAACGATGAAACAACCCATTTATAAAAGAAAACCCTAAACCGGTTTATTGAGTTAGTTTATAGTTGATTATCTAGTTTGATTTCAGTTAACATAAAACAATTTGCTCTTTCTAGGAACCTGCTAATGGGGCAAGGAAAAGAGAATCCATTCGTAACTTTAAGTTGTACCACTATCTCAGCTACCCCAACATCCTTAAAGCCCCACATTTAATAAGATGGGATTGATTCACCTTTGATACCTTCCCAGGACTAAACAAGGTAGATAGAGTCAAATAGCCAAAATCATTTTTCAGACAAGAGACATGCTTTTCAATTATATCTCTTCTTTGTTTCATTAATGGGAAATATGATGCCCAACCTCACATACAAGTGTATAATAATCCAAGGAATTTATAGATGAAAAAAAAAATGGAAAAAAAGAAAGCATTTATTTCTTTTCTATATCTTGTATCTATAGTATTCTTACCCTGGTGGATCTCTCTATCATTTCAAAAAAGTCTGGAATCTTGGATTACTAATTGGTGGTGTACTAAACAATCTGAAACTTTTTTGAATGCTATTCAAGAAAAAAATCTTATAGAAAAATTCATCGAATTAGATGAGCTCCGCTTGTTGGACGAAATGATAAATGAAATATCCGGAAACACATCTACAAAAGCTTCGTATCAATTCCCAATCATGGTCCTTGCGGATCGGATCATCCATATAATATACAAAGGGAAACTCCAGATATTTGATATCTTTCTCTTTGAATGAGATCTCAATTCCAGCGACGGTTTCATTAGATATCTTACAACTAGAATCCCTATTTTTTCCGATCCAGTTCCTCCACCACCGCGAACCCCGGTTAGATTCAGGCGAGATGGAAATTTATTTACGTGAAGTCAAGGTTACCTGGTTAATTAGTTTCCAAGTTTATCATATTCTTGTAAATGTCTTTTAGTTTCTACAAAAATAGAAGAAAATCCTTAATCTTTACCATATTGTTCTCTTATTCAGTATTTTCATCATATTCTCTTTTTTCTTTTTCCACAACAAGAAAAATAGAGTAGCCATATTGACCTGCCTTTCTCACTCCACTCATATACCTCACACTACCTAGTGAACCTCCTCAATATTATGTTGCTTTTCGAAAAAAGACACCCTCTTTACGTTTTCTCTTTGCACAACACTGGCTGGCCTCTGATAGCCAGTCAATAATAGCAACAGGGGCCTACTCTGCTTGTGCAACTAAAAGCCCTAATATTCTCCGTCTTTACTCATGAACATTTAAAGTACGCAAGAGCATTTAGTGATCACGTGGAAATAAAAATATTGGGAGATAACGTGATAAATGAAGCTTTCATATTCTTTCTCTCCCTAACATGACAAATATGAGAGGATGCCGGGAGTATTACTTATTATCCACTTAAGTGCCAACTGCATAATTATGTCCATACAAAAGACAAGTAGATAAGTTTCAAATACAGACATATAAACGGTTACATGTAACATCAAACATATAATTTTCCAATATAATCTGATCATAAAATTACCAAAACAGAGAGCTGAAATCCCCTGATATTGCCTGTGCCCATCCCTTAGGTTGAGGAAGTATCACTGTCGGATTCTGCAATAGTGTGCAACAATATTCAAAACAATAAAAAAAAAGGTTATACATAAACTTCAAACAATAAGCCCAGATTGACGATGGGATGCACCTTTGAAACTCAGAACCGAGAATAATGAGGAAAAAAATTGTTTACAACTACTATTTAACAGTACCACTGGAAGAGGATCCAGAACCACTGCTTGAGCTTCTTGAACTGTTTGATCTGCTTGCAGTGCCAGCTTGCTTTTCACGTTGAACAGGAGGCAATAAAAGATCATTTGTTTCTTTTGCTCCATATATTACAAAAAAAGTATGTATAAGACATGATAGATATGTCAAGACAAAAATATGTAGAAGACAATAACAAAAAGATGTTGAAACTAATAGATATGTCTAGAAAACTATATATATAGAAAGATTGTACCAGCTTTATTCTCTTTTGATTCTTTCAGATGGATGGAGCGTCATTCTGCATGCAGATATGACAATAATAGATCAGACTTCAGAGAAGCCAGCAGGGAAAAATGATATTGTACAATGAAAACGAGGAAAATAACGGAAGCACTTTGTTTCTCACCTTTCCTACAATTGGCTCAGCAGTCAACATCACCTGTATCCTGGGTCAACTCAGTCTTTTTCTTTATTTTGCTCATATTCTTTTTATAGTTCATCACAAACTGTCCAGCTCCCAAAGAGTCTCGGTGTCAACAATACCAATGTCCACCTCAATCTCGTCATCATTTTGAAAATTAATGTTGTTTAGAGCAAGTACAAATTCAGAGATCAAAGAAAGACCAATCTCAGCATTGCAATATCCATACTATCTCAATATAAAGAGATATCCAATAGCCCAACACATCTTAAAATGCTGAATTATTTAACAAATGATAGCACACCTCCATATCACATTAAAGCAGCTATTAGGTAGACAGAGACACCTGATCTAGCAGCAGCACGGCGTCCAAATCCATTACTGCTATGAATATTATAGTAGAAACTATTAAAGTATGCAACATTAGTCATTGACATTTTCAAGTCAAAAACCTGCAAGAAAAAAACACTTATTGATTCAAAATTCCATTTGTTTTGATCCAAAAAAGATCCATTTCCTTCAGTTCTACGTTATTTTCAATGTTTCTTTTGAAGTTTGATGTGGAACCTTCAATAGTTAAATTCTCAACATCTAAAAAAGTATAATGTCTTCAATAGTTAAATTCTCACCAAACTCGAAAGCAAACACACAAATGGTGAGATTCGAGATAAAGGAAATGAAAGCAAGAAGACCTAAGCCAGAAATTGTAAAATCCGTAAGGAAAATAGAAAGGAGGAGTAAGAAGATGAAAAAGAGTAATAGAAGTATACTTTGAATAAAATAACCTCAAAATGACATTAAATCAAGGGAACAAAAAGGAACAACATATCCAAAAGAGATATGGGGAGTAACAGACCATATGGGACTACTTTTTAAAAGAGAAGCACTAAAGTCTGATGTAATTCACACAGGGAATCAATTTAGCATATACCTTCAACACGACTTGACACGTGGTTAGCTTGCCCGTTATGTGTTGTGTCTGCTGAAAGAGGAGATGTAGAATGATTACTTTCCACCAATTTCAATGAAATTCCAACACTTTTGTCATGCTGCTCAGGAGCATCAGGACAAGGCATTGCTGGCAAGAAGCAACATTCTTCCTGCGACATATCCGAGTCACTAAAAGTTGAATCATGCTCCACTGTTATAATATCACCATCTTCATTCTGGTTAACCTCTGATTCATTTACCTATCAGAAAAACACAACTTAGTGACAAGTAAAATCAAGAAATGCCACAATGGAAAATTAGCTAGTCTAGTGCTTTCAGACCCTCTTTAGTAGGTAGCTTATTTTCATAAACCCTAATAATCCCATCACTTGAATTTGTGAGAAGATATTGCCTATTCCTACTAGATAACATGTTCAGCACCCCTGGCAACGGGAACAACTGCACGTATTTGGACCTGTTAATGATCAATTATGAGGATCTCTCCCTTAGAATTTCCCAAATAAACCAGATCCCCATGCTTGTTAAAGCATGCAGGAGTCAGGGGAGCAAAATCACAGGAGACTTTGTTTCGTGAAGGAACAAAAAGCCCATCTCCCCCATCTGAAACTAATGCAGGCAAAGCAGTGGTTGATCCAGAGTTCAAATCGACAATCAAGGGAGCTGAATAGATAGGGCATGACAAGCACAAAGATGGCATAGAGGAACCAGGTTGCAGGCAAGCATGCAAAGGGGCTTTCTCTAACGTTGTTTTGACGACTTTCTCTCCAATAGCTATATCCCAGAGTATTGATGTCCTTTGAGCAGCAAAAACTAATATGCTATGATCACACCTTGACCAACAGACACTTGTCCTAAAAACGTCGAAAATGAGATAATTATCACCAAAATGGAATTAGAACCTCCGAAAATCAGGTAGTGATATTTAGAATTTGTGTAATTACACCAAGATAGATAATTGCATTTGATTATGCGAATAGCAAGTGCACGGCAAACATCCGCTATCTGGTCTGAGAAGCATAGAAATGACAAGAAAGCATATATCAGTAACCATGAATAGAAACAAAAATCCAATCTTTAACTCATTCTAATAATTCATTCTAAACCAAAATCCAGCATTCCAGCCTGTAATAGAAAACAACAGCTTGGCGTTGAATAATAGATATGAGCGCACCAAATGCAAATCCTATTCCAGAGCATTAGTTACTTAAACCTTAAATTTATGAAACCCAAAATTAGATACCCACAAATTTCCTGTCAATTGAGCAGTAGGCATCTTGATACATCAAGCAAAACCAGTCCAACGCAGAACATACATATGCTAGATTCGTCCAAACCAACATGACATAGCTGCATGTGAAAACTGAAGAACACCACGAATATTGAACATAATCAGTTGAAAAGGCAGTTCATAAATGAAAAGTGTAAGTTAACTCTAGACGTTTCATAAATCTACAAGTTGAGGCTGGGAGGAAGAGATGCATACCAGCTGATTAAGAGCTTTGGTGTTTTGTGATAAAGACAAGAGATAAGCAGCAACATCACTATCACTATATTTTGCAAAAAAAAAAATGAAGTTATATTTCATATCATAATAACAAAACACAAAGAAAAGATACACTTTCCACTCTTTCAAATAAGCCAAAACTATCACCATATAAATGGTACTTAATGAACACCTTTGGAGTTTCTTTCATCGCCCTCTGTAGACTCTATAGTCTATAGGCTACTTTACGAACACCTTTGAAGTTTGGACCCAGATCAAAAGATATCAGGAAGATACCCAGTAGTATCCAACTGAATGGTGTCTTAACACGAGATGCGGACTTCAAATATTATTTTTCATGAATTAAATTCACTAATAAACTCAACAAAATTCCTCAGAAGAACCAAAAAGTATAAGGGGGGGTAATTCTTACCTTCCTCCAGGTCTATGGAATCCATTTGCAATATGCATACTTTCGGTGGAGTTTATGAAATTGGGTTTCGAACGACATTTTCTGACCCAATGCCTCGTGGAGTTCCTGCAAGACCCTTTCTTGCTGGTTCTTTGTGATTTTGAGTCCCTCCATTCACTTAGCCAACTCTTCCTCTTTCTCTTTCTTTTTTCTAAATTCCTCATAATAGAATCTTCCAGCAGCTTTTGCCTGCCAACACACAGAATGTGAAGTCAAAAGAAAGAAATGCAAGGTCTTATACTAACCACTTGAATATCACATAAGTTAAACCATGTTATCCATTATGCAACAAGGCATTTTTTTCCAACTGCGTGCACCATAGAACAGAGAGAAGATGCACTTAACAATGAGGAGTGAGAGAATTACGCATATAGAAATTTGTGTACTCTCCCATCTACTCATTGTTTTTGATTTTTTTGAAGTTTAAAAATTTGAGCCCACCACTCGGAACACAAACAAATAAAGTTAGGTGTTTCATATTGAACAAGAACACATTCATAGCATCCAAAACACTGAATGTCTCAGTTCACAAACCTTAACACCACAAAATAACTACTAAGAGTACATAAAATCAATAACAAAAGCTCTAAAATAACCAATTCAAGCCAGAAATTGAATAGCCTCATTTTTGTCACAATCATTAGTACTCAAAAAAAGTAACACTGAACCAAAATCTGCAACAGAATTAATCAAGAAAAACACAAACAAGCAATCATTATTCCTAAACCAACTCAAGTTACTCCTGAAGTTTCCATAACATCCAAAACACATCATTTTTCAATTCACCAGCCTAAATACCACAAACAACAACCGAAAATACACAAAATCAACACTCAAGCTCTAAAAAACTCAATGCAAACATGAAATCGAACATCCTAATCAACATCACAATCATTACAACTGGAAAAAAAACAGCGCACCGGTGAGAATCTTGCAAGAGGCAGGAAGCAATCGATGAGAATGATGAGAGAAATCAGCAGAGCACAGCTTAGAGTGCTTAGAGTTCATTCCGATCAATCAAATCTTAAATGTTGCAATTGTTGCTCCCGTTAATGCAATCCTAATTTGATAAAAAAAGAATGATTCGTTGCATCAAAAAAATCCCATAATTCAAAACCCTAACCTGTAAATTCAATCGATATGGGAAAAAAAATGGGACAAGGAAAAACGAAATAGGAAAAAGAAGAGGAGCACAAACCAGAATTTTAGTGTAGGAGGCGCCGAGATTAGGACAAGGTTTTGAAGCTTCGTCTTCTTCGCCAATTTTAGTGCCAATGGAGCAAGGACCTCGACCCCTTGTGAAGCTTCGTCTTCTTCGCAAATTAGGGAAGCTCTAGCACAGCAGTTAACGCGCAGGGAAAAAGAAAGGAAAGAGAGAAGGAGGAACGAAAAGGAGAATCGAACCCTAGCATTGTAGGTTAAGGAGGACTGAGGAAGATGAAGATGAAAATGAAGATGCAGATGAATATGAAGATGGAGGGCTCAGAGGAAAAACGGGAGGAAACGAAAGCACGTGACAAAGGAAGGACATGGCTGGGGTTCTGTGAAGTATGGAGGGCAAAATTGCCAATCCACTGTCCTTAAGCACAGTAGCCAAGTTTGTGGCTTTTTAATGGGTATAGATAGATATGGTTGGAAGACCTGCTAGGAATTTTTCTTTCCAAAAGGGTTGGTTAGAATCTTCTCTAAGCATAACCCTGGTTAGGAAAGTATTTTTATACCACTGGAAGTCACTAAGTTTTTTGCATCTTAGATTAGACAAAAGATCTGCATTTTTGTCTCTGAGATGGGAGGAATCTCCAATGAAATGAAGTGATAAGGTAAATATGAGGGTTGAGACAGAATCTTGGATTGGTTCTCCATTTAGATTAAGAATGGGAACCCCATCTTCAGTTGTTTGGATAGCATTCAAGATGTCCAGTTGCTGATCTTTGGTGAGATAAAAATCCCCACCATCCTTTTAGCTGGCCAGAGAAGCCTGCAATTGAGAGTTCTGCAACTGTTTTATCTGACGTACCAGATTGGGTTTTGTAAGCATTTGAGGCCATCGTCATTTGCTGTAAGAGGTTTAAGATTTGGTGTTCACTCATGCCGTCTATATTCCATTCATAGATGGAAGAGACATTATATTTTGGTTGGACAATTGTGTTAGGTTGACTTCCGATCTGGGTTTTACTAGACCTTATAGGAATAATATCACGAGGTCCAGTATTTTGCCAAGATAGTTTTGCTAATTCGGGTGTTTTAAGACTAGTCTCAGGATCAGTGTTGTCCCTTAAATCTAGGACACTGACAGTGTTAATCTGGACTGTTTCTTCCTCAGCTATTTTTGAAGTAGAAGGTTCAACCCTGCTAATTTGGTCTCTAATAGCTTGAAGAAATTCAGTCCTTGAAGTTGTTACTTCCTTTTGAGCCTTTTGTGAAATCTGAAATGGTTTAAAAATTGGATTTCGGAGGCTTTTTTCTAAAGGAGCGGAGACTAGGCTTGTCTCTGCTTTAAGGCTTTATTTCTCTATTCTGGAAAGTTGCTTTCCTAGGGTGTTAAGGCTGATAATAGTAAAATTGTTTTGCAGGACAATATTCTTAAGGTTTGTGGTGGCTTCTTCTTGAGGTTTCTTAAGAGGAGAGGCCTCTACCTTGTGATCACCTATTGGGAAGGTGATTTGTCGTAAAGGAGGATGGTCATTTTGAACGGTGCCATCCGGAGTCTCCCAGACAGGTGTTCTTCTATTGGTGTTGATAGGTTCTATGGTTTTAAAGGGATAATCAATGTTATTATCAGAACTATATAGCTCAAACCAATCAAAGAAAAGAATATGGGTTTTATATTGCATAATAAAGCTGTAATAGCTTTCTTGGATCTTTTTACGAACTTCAAGAAAGTGCTCGAAGAACCATGTTCTCTTCGAGAGGTTATGTGGAGCATAGAAGTCTTTGTGAACTAAATCTTTATTGATCTCAAAATCCTTTTCAAGGACAAAAGAACAAGTTTGTTAAAGAACAAATATAACTACACCCCATTGGCTCTTGTATAGAGCCAATGGGGTGTAGTTATATTTGTTCTTTATAAAACTTGTTCTTTTGTTATCAGTACTTTCCAGTCTTCAAACTTGTTTATCTGTCCTATTTGTTACTCTGCTTGTTTAAACATTTGTAGATGCAGTAAGTCCCGAGTGAGGCAGTCAGACCATAAGGCTACAATTACCTAAACGGCGGGGTAGGTTATAGGGTTTATTTCTGGTTTAATTTCTGGACTAAGTTCTAGTTCATAAGTATGAGTTCTATTTGGAACAGAGGAACTCCATCCTCTTCTCATGGTAGTAGTGGTAAAGCCAATAAACTGGTTAAAAAATGAAACCTTTATATAGAATGCCTTGAGCAAAACATTGACAATTGGGAGATACCCAAAGTTAGTAAAGACCAAATCTATAAAATGATAAGATATAATATTTTTAAAACTGATTATGTTATCAAAACCCAAGAACGAGATATCCATTTGACAAAACCTATTGATACTATAAAATTATTTTCAGCAAATACTTTGAAAAAACATGTCGAAAAGGGTTATCGTTACATCCATATAGGGTTGGTTCAAGTAGGCTTAAAACCTCTTACAAAAGAAGGATTAAATTCTTCTGTCCTTGTTGCCCTTAGAGATGGACGATTCAAAGACTTTAATGACTCCAAACTAGGAACCATAGAGTCAAGTTTATGTATGGGTCCAGTCTCTTTTGATTGTTATCCTAACTTAAGTGTCTCGTTAAGTGGTAAGAATATCTTATCATCTTTACTTTTACAAATTAAAACTCATGACTATAAAATATTTGATGGTTCTATTCCAGTAGCTTTGATTTATAAAATCCATTACAAAGCCATGATGTCTGCTTTTAATACTGGAAATATACAACACAGTAAAAAAGGAGAAACCCTTCTCCTCCAAACCGACCTTTCTAGATCTAACATAAGAATTCCTAGACCAATACAATGGAATGATGTCAGTCTTCCTGAAGATTGGTTCCTTGAGGGAGCTGCTGAACCTGAAGTGCAATCACCAGCTCTTCCAGAACCTAATACCAACCTTAAACGAGTCATACGATACTCTGATGGAAGTGTTAAGCTTAGCTTTAACAGAAGCACTAGCTCTAGGTATTCCGACCATTCCTCTATTGAAAACCTAGAACGGTCTTCTCATCGTCCTTCTGAAAGTAACATGCACTATAAACGGCAAATTAGATGTCCTAGAACCAATTACCCGGAAAGACCAAGGTATTCTACCTTAGATTTACCTTCGCCTTCCACCCAAAATGTTAAATATAGAACCCAAGTTCCACACCCGATTTATGCTGAAAGACAGTCTCCTTCAGACTCACCCTCAGCCTCGGTTATAACTGAGAACATTTCTAATGAGCTTAATGTCCTTGAAAAGGATTTTGAGATCAATAAAGATTTAGTTCACAAAGACTTCTATGCTCCACATAACCTCTCGAAGAGAACATGGTTCTTCGAGCACTTTCTTAAAGTTCGTAAAAAGATCCAAGAAAGCTATTATAGCTTTATTGTGCAATATAAAACCAATATTCTTTTCTTTGATTGGTTTGAGCTATATAGTTCTGATAATAACATTGATTATCCCTTTAAAACCATAGAACCTATCAACACCAATAGAAGAACACATGTCTGGGAGACTCCGGATGGCACCGTTCAAAATGACCATCCTCCTTTACGACAAATCACCTTCCCAATAGGCGATCACAAGGTAGAGGCCTCTCCTCTTAAGAAACCTCAAGAAGAAGCCACCACAAACCTTAAGAATATTGTCCTGCAAAACAATTTTACTAATATCAGTCTTAACACCCTAGGAAAGCAACTTTCCAGAATAGAGAAACAAAGCCATAAAGCAGAGACAACCCTAGTTTCCACTCCTTTAGAAAAAAGCCTCCGAAATCCAATTTTTAAACCATTTCAGATTTCACAAAAGCTTCAAAAGGAAGTAACAACTTCAAGGACTGAATTTCTTCAAGCTATTAGACACTACAAGAATCCGTCATTTTACCGACGGCAATTTACCGACCGCATTAATATCAGTAGGTATTGTAAAAATTACCGACCGCTTAAATGACAGTCAGTATTTACCTACCGCTCATAGAAAGTACCAACCGTCTAGCGGTAGGTAATTGTTTTGAAACAAACCGACTACCTTTTTCACTCCAAGAAGCCCAACCCATATAAAAAGCAAAACCCTATTTACTTTCTTTTCACCTGCCTCTTTACTGCTCTTCTTATCTCTTTGTTTATCTCATTTCTCCATCTTTTTTTTTTTTTGAGGGGATCTCATTTCTCCATCTTACTGTTCTCTTCATCACTCCACCGTTTTTGTGTTGTATGTTTTCTCCTCTTTTTTTTTCAATTCCTTTGTTTTTTTTTTAACCACGATTGATTAAGTTTCCAAATTTTTGAGTTTCTCTTCTTCTCTCTTTATTTAGTTATGTGGGAGGAGTTCTTCACATTATTAGTTTATTGTTCTTCGTTTGGTTGATTTGAGCAGCAGCGCGATTATAGAAGATAAAAGAAGCGTCGTTAATGGTGAAGCATCAAAATTATAGAAGATAAAAGAAGAGTCGTTAATGGTGAAGCATCGAAATGAGGGCGATGGGTTGTTGCCAAAAAATTTCAAGCAATAAGGTGTTCATATTTGATTTTATGTATTAGGTTTAGATCTAGATTTTAAAATTACTCCAAATTAATTGTTTTTATCATGTTTAAGTGATTGGGATATTTGTGGTTGTTGATTTTTGTATTTTGTTGTATTAATTCATTTTGGATTATAATTCTCATACTTTTTTTTGAGTTTCATCAGGTTTAGGTTTTCCTCTGTCTTATTATTTTTTTTTTTATAACTGCTTGTAACAAGTTTGTGGTGATATAGAAGTAATAGTAAATATAGATCTGTATATTTTTGTTGCATTGAACATATTTAATTTGTACTACTTGAGCAACTGCACATATGTTCCTTTTGGTAGTTGAAATGCACCGATTTTGTAATTTGTAGTTTGAGTTGGATTTGAAACTCAAAATCATGTATTTCTAAGTTTGAAATCTGTGATGGTTATTCCATTCACTGGTTTCAACTTTTTTTTAAATTTCCATAATGTAATTACCGACCGACTAGCGGTAGGTGAAATGAATTTTACCTACTGCTAGGCGGTAGGTAAATTGAATTTTACCTACTGTTAGGCGGTAGGTAATTTTACCGACCGCTAAGCAGTCGGTGTTTCCAAATTACCAACCAGCGGTTTACCGACTGATCACTACCGACTGTTTAGCGGTCGGTATTCTAATTACCGACTGATTTGCGCTCTTTACCTACTGTTTTGTGCGGTCGTTAAAAACACGGATTCTTGTAGTGAGAGACCAAATTAGCAGGGTTGAACCTTCTACTTCAAAAATAGCTGAGGAAGAAACAATCCAGAATAACATTGTCAGTGTCCTAGATTTAAGTGACAACACTAATCCTGAGACTAGTCTTAAAACATCTGAATTAGCAAAACTATCTTGGCAAAATACTGGACCTCTTGATATTATTCCTATAAGGTCTAGTGAAACCCAGATCGAAAGTCAACCTAACACAATTGTCCAACCAAAATATAATGCCTCTTCCATCTATGAATGGAATATAGACGGCATGAGTGAACACCAAATCTTAAACCTCTTACAGCAAATGACGATGGCCTCAAATGCTTACAAAACCCAATCTGGTACGTCAGATAAAACAGTTGCAGAACTCCTAATTGCAGGCTTCTCTGGCCAGCTAAAAGGATGGTGGGATTTTTATCTCACCAAAGATCAGCAACTAAGACATCTTGAATGCTATCCAAACAACTGAAGATGGGGTTCCCATTCTTAATCTAAATGGAGAACCAATCTAAGATTCTGTCTCAACCCTCATATTTACCTTATCACTTCATTTCATTGGAGATTCCTCCCATCTCAGAGACAAAAATGCAGATCTTTTGTCTAATCTAAGATGCAAAAAACTTAGTGACTTCCAGTGGTATAAAAATACTTTCCTAACCAGGGTTATGCTTAGAGAAGATTCTAACCAACCCTTTTGGAAAGAAAAATTCCTAGCAGGTCTTCCAACCATCTCAGAGACAAAAATGCAAATCTTTTGTCTAATATAAGATGCAAAAAACATAGTGACTTCCAGTGGTATAAAAATACTTTCCTAACCAGGGTTATGTTTAGAGAAGATTCTAACCAACCCTTTTGGAAAGAAAAATTCCTAGCAGGTCTTCCAACCATATTAGGAGAAAAGGTCCGAAACAGAATCCGTGAGGATTTTGGAGAACATATTATCCCTTATGATAGGCTAACTTACGGTGAGTTAGTTAGTGTGACCTCCAAGCAAGGCCTTCAAATATGTCGTGATTTGAAGCTTTAAAAACACCTAAAAAGGGAGTTAAAAGAGACTAAAAAGAAATTAGGTTCCTTCTGCCAACAATTTGATATCTCTTCCCCTCAAACAAACACTTGTAAAGGAAACTGTAGTAAACCAGTCCATTACCAAAAACCCTTTAAATCACGAAAGTTCTATAAGAAGGTTGAGAAAGTCTTCCATAAAAAACCTTTTGAACAACGAAAATGGAAGCCTCATAGGAAACACCAACAGTCCACCACAAAACCTGACCTTAAAAACATAACTTGTTTTAAGTGTGGAAAGAAAGGTCACACGGCTAGATTTTGTAGAGTGTCTAATAAAATCCAAAACCTTGACCTAGATGACGAAACTCTAGGAAAGATTTCAGCTCTTTTAATAGAGTCTTCTGATGAGGAATCTGAATCTTATAATTCAGCTGAGAATTATGGTCCTCATGATGATGATATAGATTCCTCCTCTTCAGCTAATGATGAGGATTATACCCTAAATGTCCTCACCAAAGAACAAAACCTCATATTAGATGTTATTCAGGATATTAATAATCCTGATCTTCAAAAACAATACCTTGAACGTCTTCGTAAATCCCTTGAAGAAAATCCTAAAGAAAAGGACCCTAACCCACCTTCTTCAAGCACTGAACCATATAACCTCACTTCTATTTTAGAAAAGATAAGTTCTAGAAAGAAGCCAGAAAGAACCATACAGGACCTTCAGGCTGAAGTTAAAGCCATTAAAGCCAACATAAAAGACCTTAAAACTAAGCAGCAACAAGACTCAACCATTATCCAACTGCTAACTTCTCATATGGTCCCAGATATCCCTAGTGAAAGTGACGATATCCCGGATGAAGGACAAAGCCCAAAAGTCCCAGATGATTTCCTTTTTGTATTACATAAAGATCACACTTGAGTTCTCTAGTGACTTTAAAATTAATACTATAGCTTTGTTCGATACCGGAGCAGATTTAAATTGCATTAAATCCAGCCTCGTCCCAAAACGCTTTCATAAAAAAACTTCGGAAAAACTTAGCTCTGCTAATAACACCAAAATGCATATAGAGGGAAAAACAGAGGCTAACATATTAAATCAAGGCCTTTCTCTAAAAAGCCATTTTGTCCTCGTTACCAATATACACCATACAGTAATATTAGGAACACCTTTCATAAATCTAATAACCCCTTACAATGTCAGTTATGATGGCATATCCTTCAAAACTAATAATAAAAGGCTTGATTTCCTTTTCTTAGAAAAACCCAAAACTAGAAATCTCAACATTATAAAGGCAAGCTCCATTTATAATAATGAGATAAACTCTCTTATCAATCGAAAACAAAGTGACGTGCATGATCTAAAACAGAAAATCCATTTACAAAAAATTGAAGACCAATTACAAGGTAGTTTTCTAAAAACTCAGATAGCTGACTTCCAAAGTCTCCTTAAAAGAGAAGTTTGCTCTGAGCTTCCAAATGCCTTCTGGAATAGAAAACAGCACATGGTCGACTTACCTTATGAGCCTGACTTTGATGAAAAGAATATCCCTACCAAAGCCCGGCCAACCCAAATGAATGCCGACCTAGAACGCCATTGTCGAGAAGAAATTAGATTTCTCTAAAGCAAAGGCTTAATTTCCAAGTCTTGTTCTCCTTGGAGCTGTGCGGCGTTTTACGTCAACAAAGCTTCGGAGATTGAACGAGACACGCCTAGGCTAGTTATAAATTGTAAGCCTCTTAACGATGCCCTTCGTTGGATCCATTATCCAATACCCAATAAAAAAGTTCTAATGCAAAAATTACACCACGCCTTTATCTTCTCAAAATTCGATATAAAATCCGGATTTTGGCAGATCTTCGGTCGTCTTAAAAATGCTCCCTCTGAGTATTAAAGGATTATGAACGATATTTTCAATCCTATTCAGACTTTTGCATTGTTTACATTGATGACGTGCTGGTTTACTCATGCACGATTGATCAGCACTTTAAAAACCTTAAGAATTTTTCCTATCTAATTAAGAAAAATGGTATTGTTATTTCAGCAAAAAAGATTTATTTATTTCAAACTGAAATTAGATTTCTCGGCCAAATTGTGTTTTGTGGCACTATTACCCCTATTGATGGGTCTCTCCAATTCACTAGCAAATTTCCTGATAAAATCTTAGACAAAACTCAACTACAGAGGTTTCTTGGTAGTTTAAACTATGTCTTAGATTTTTATCCAAATCTTTGTAGAATTGTGAAACCTCTCCATGATAGAATAAAGAAAAACCCTACCGCCTTGGTCTGATCCCCATACCCAGGCTGTCAAAACAATAAAAACACGAGTCTTAGAAATCCCATGCCTTAGTTCGGCAAACCCTGACCTTCCTAAAATTGTGGAGACAGATGCCAGTGGCAAGGGTTACGGAGGTATTTTAAAACAAGTCGACGATGGTAAAGAACACATTATCAGGTTCACCTCAGGGCACTGGAATGATACCCAGTTAAAATACGCTTTTATAAAACAAAAGATTTTATCAATCTCACTCTGTATTACCATTTTCGAGTCTGATTTTTTTAATAATATATTTTTTAAATGTCAAGCACTTTTATTTACTTTTGATTTTGACATTAAGTTTATACGAAGAGAAAACAACTCTCTTCCTGATTACCTAACTTTTGCAGGTGCTTTTACAGCAACATCCAAGATGAGAAGCCCAAAGACTTCTAAAAAATGGGAACAACTTCCTAAATACCACCTTCAAAGGTTTCCCAAATTACTCCACAATATACCTTCCACCTCAAGAAATAATTCCCACTTCATACCCTCATCCCATGTCCATTTACCAGCTCACCGTTTCCATTCAAAAAAGCACTTACCCTTTCCCAGAAAACTTCTAAAAAATATTGATTGTCTACCAACCGAAATAAAACTCATAATTCTCAACAAAGCCAAATTAGCAAAAATCAATAAAAATTTTACCGAATTCCACACAAAACACACTATTTATCGATGCTATATATCTTTGGCATTTTTGGGGTCTTTCAGGATTCTTCGATAAAGGATTTTTCCTCTATCCCAATGATCTTCCAAAGAGTAGTCCTTACTTCCTCACTTGGCGATATGGGTTGGTAAGAAAGTTCTATGATGTGCCAAGTCCACAGGCTCCTATTTTCCAAGAATTCACAAAATACCAACAATACATCTTTTCTACTATACAATCCTTCAGATGGCATGAATGGACTTATGTTGAAGCTATTTGTGCTAATATTGAAATGAGTAATGGGAAAATAAAACCAGCCCACTACTTAATTTTCATAAATATCCAAGCTTGTATCCCTCGCCTTATTCCTTCACAAAAGAACCCCGCCCAAGCCAGGGCGCAAGGACTTATTTCCATTTCAAAAAAATTGACGCATTTTATCAATCATCATCAAAACCACCATTCGTTTCCCATTACCATTATTCATTATGGTAATACAACTGTTGTTTTCCCTCACTCCTTCAACAAATACTTTCTTACATGAATACAACATTCAGAACCTTTCTCTCAATATTTATTTGATATTTACAGAGGAAAATATTTATCTGATGAAAGCAAGATCCATTTTCCTCAAATATCTTCCCACCATATATCTCAAAAAGATCCATGGGTCTGTGACGATGGAGAAGATACTGGTTTCCAGACTTAAAAATAAAATAAAATAAAATATAAAAAAAAATAAAAAAGATTATTTCACTATCCTCAAGCTCCAAACAGGATGAGACACCACAACAACGGGCAAAATTCTACATCAACAGCAAAAAGTCAAAAATAGTCAAACAGTGTAAAGCATTACTATTTATCAACAGTGTAAAGCACTACTTTTCATCAGTAGTAAAAAGCATCAAAAGACAAAAGATAAAACAGTGCAAAGCAGAAGACAGATTGTTCATCAACAGTTCTTCCAGTTGACAGCATTACTCTTCCCTGCCTATAAATAGAGGCTCCTCCTTCAGTTCAAGGCAGAGCATAACACAGCAACACAAGCTCCTCTAAAAAAATCCCTCTCTCTCTCCCTCTTTCTCTCACATAAAAATGTAAAGAATTTAAGTATCAGTTTCATTCAAGACTCTTTGTAAGTCTTTTCTGCAAAACCATGGCCGGTTCAACCGCCTTTACTTTATGCTTCTTGTTTTAATTCTTAAGTTTATATGTTAAAATCCCCAAATCCTTGGCATATCCTGGTTGTGTATATATATATATATATATAAAGTTAACCCCTTGTTAAATAAAATTCTCAACCCTAAATAGTTTAGGGTCTTATCTTGGTACTACACTTATCCTCTTGCTATATAAATCTCCAACCGTAAATAGCCTAAAGTTACTCTAGATGGGTTCTCTAGATGGGTTTTTGTGTGCGTGTGTAGACTATTGCATATGAGTGTTTAGATATTACAAATTGTTAAAGAGTTTTTTTTATAATTATTTTGGCACTCGAGTTTTTTATATAGCAATGTGCAATTGTTATAGACTTTAGAACTCTTTTGAGGTAGTTATTTATATGGAATGGTGTTATTAGTTTAATATGCACATACTCCATTTTGTTTCAAAAATTAATCTTGCAATAATGAGTTTCATTTTTCAAATTTCAATCATTAGAAAATGGTGTGAGCCTAAATCATGTATAATTTGGACTGGACTGGATTTGGAGTCAAGAATTTTTTTTGGATTGGACTGGATTGGACTCAAAAACAAAGTTCGGATTGGATTTGGACTCAATTTCTCGAGTCCAAAAATATTTGGATTGGATTTGGATTTGGCAAAGTGCAATCCAGTCCATCTAATGTATACCTCTACTCTATTCACCTTCAATCTCAAGCTCTGCACTAGCGCGTATTTTCCTTTTTCACCCTTTCATCTTTATTTATGCAATGTTTAGTCTTTGTTTTTCTCTCTTCATTAGAAAATTATTTATTTGTAAAGGCAATTTTACCCATTCTGATCTTGCAAATAATAAATTTTCACTACATTTGACAAATCCCCTTATATATATAACTCCACTAAATGTAATTAACATGACATATAGCACACATAACCAGTGGCGGATCCAGGAATTTATGAATAGTTGGTCACTACCGACTAGGTTGCACAGAGACGGATGCGGGTACAAGTACGAGTACATGTTCGGATACGCCTACCCATATAGGATAATCCATGAATTTAAAAAAAAAACTACTTCAAATAAAATCAATGTATGACTAATAATAGTTCATATTACAATAAAATAGTACCTAAAAATTGTTACAATTGTTCTCGACGGGTTTTCATGTTTTGATACCGATTTAGTAAAAAAAACTTGAGATATTCGGTTGCGTTTTCTTTCTCTTCATTCTGAAATTTAAATTATAATTTTTAATTAGATACAACAATTCAATTTGTTAAACATATCAATCAAATTCAGTTAAACGATGCAAATTTAATCTCATATCAACGCATTATGCATATATACCAAATAATTCCACATTAGAGGGAATCATATCCATCTCCAACTAATTCCACCAGCACATAAAACACATAAAACCAAAGGCTCGTTCATGGCCTCTCCTAAAACTTCACATGATAGGTCCAATTCTAAAAATCCTAAAACAAGGGTTTTAGTACATTACCTGAACACAATCAATCAAACCTTCAAAGCTAATCCAATGTTCATAACATCATAGTCATCATTCACCAGCCCCTATATCATAAAGGCTTGTAGCTCAATTGCATTATGTGATTGGATTGCTAGCGATGTCATGGAATAATTTCCTGGAAAAAACAAGAGAATGCGTAGAAAGTATTGTCAGAGCACTCAAAAGTCAGAACCAAAGAGAACTCATTTTCATACCACAGGCATAAAGGACTATCTTAAGCTTTCACAAAAGACATCTTTGGGAAAAATCCTACTTGAAAACCAATCAAGCACAAATTCATTCAACATAATTAAGCAGCATATAAACCAACTGACTTAACTCTTGTAGAAGAGACATGAGTTCAGTAGCCTTCTTCACCTCCGCTAAATACCTAACCAATCAGTAACAAGAACTCTCCCACTACTGAACAGAGCAATGCACAAGAAAAGGCAAAACTGAGGCCTCTAATAGCACCAAATGCATAGATTCTTACCTTCTTTGCAGAACTCAACTCTGCTTCCAACCGTGGGATATATCTCAAAGCTTCTGGAGACAAACCATTTAAGCTATGAGAAGTAATATGCTCAGGACTATCTATACCAAGATCGATTTCCGCACCTTCACACTCTCGTCCCTCAAAGTCGAACCCAGAAGCTTCACTTCCCATCTCAAAATTGCCGACAAACAACGAGAACAAAAACGCAAACATTCAACAAAATCGAACCAACACCTACCAAGTACCAAATACCAATTAGTCCAAAACCCTAACGGAATCAAACATGGAGCAATTGTAAAAATGGAGCAGCAAATAAACAGCAAATATTAATCATCTATTCATCCAACACCCAATCATTTGAACATATGAATTGTAAAAATCAATTTTCAGCAACAAGCAAAGTAGCCAACAATGATTCATTGAAGAATAATTGAAGAAGCGATTAAGAGAAGATTAAGAAGGACGAATTAGAAGAATACCTGAAATGAAGTCTGGCGCCGCTGCAAAAGCCCTCTCGCCTGCTCGCTGCCCCTACCGCCTACCGGCCTCCCGACAAACAAGAAATGATGAAGTGAAGACGAAGAGTGACCGGCGACGAGTGAGTGACGACGATTGGACGAAGATCTTCATATCTGAACTCACTACTCACGAGTGGGCGAGTGGCTGAACGAGTGAACGACTCAACCGTCGAGGCGCCGACGACGAAGGATTGAAGTGGAATGGACCGGCGAGTCGGCGGAAGTGAACGCTTCTTCAGTTCTTCTGATGGGTTGCGGGATTCGCCAATTCGAGAAGGAGAAAGTGAGAGAAACAGTTAGGGTTTCAGCGTGTGCGTGAGAGAATGAGCGCTCAAATGAATTTTTTTTTTCAAAAATATTAGTTGGTCACGTGAACAACTGTGAGCACGTGTACCTCCGCCACTGCACATAACACTATTATTTTTTCTCGTTTAGTCCCTCCAATATAACAAGTAAATCAAGAACACAATTACCAATTTACCATGTAGACAATGCATGTTGGTGTATAATTTAATAATCCTACGATCAAATCATTGACAAAACTCACAAGCGCTACAATCATGAGGATACCTCACATGCTCACAAAAAGGAATTAGTTGATTAGGAGTAAGATTAGTGTGCCAGCATTTTAGTCTATTTCCTTTTAGTTTTTCCAAAAAAATCACCTATTTGCTTCTCGTCCTAATCAATAGAATTTGACAGTAGATTATAAAAATCCTCATCTTTGCCATCAAACATGTGTAATATCCTCATTACACAAATTTGCTTCTTTGTTAAGGCTTTTTTTTAATGGATCATTAAGGCTTCTTATTGCAACATAAAAAATGAAATTATGGTTCAAAGTTTTCCACTTGTCTTTTCACACCCTCTAATGAAGTACTATTACCAATTGGTGAAGCCAAAAACAGACAATGTCCCTTATCCGTTGGAAGTCGTTACCGACACTCCATTTTCGTCATGTAGTCGATTCTCTATTTCTAGTTCTTGTTAACCAAGAGTCTAAATTTAGACGCACTTGCAAAAACCAGAAAAGAAAAACTCGTACGCGCCAGAATCTCGACGATTCCTGGCATCAGCACAATCTTAGCCGTCTAAAACTTTGAAATGTCTTCATCAGTCGCTAATCAATCAAAATCCCTAAATTTCAACATCAAATTTAACTCCATTATCCTCCATGTTAAATCCACCCTTTTAAATTATGAAGTTGGATATGAATCTGCTGAACTGGCAACCAATTTGAAGAAAAAGGGCTCGAATTTCAACTCTTTCCTCTGTTGACCGTTCATTGCACAGCAGGTGTTCGATGAAATTCTTCTTAGAGAAGCAAATTGCCCATTTTGTTGAATATATTCCAAATTGCATTCACCCATTTTTATCTCTTTCTTTTCATATTAAACCCTCTGTTTTTTTTTTTTTTTTTATAATTTTTTGGTTTGTTCTAGCTAGTGATTCTGCTTGCTTTTTAGTGTTATATATATATATATATATATATATATATATAGAAGGGGGTATAAGTGGAGTTGGCCAGAAGAGTGTAGCAGTTTCTAGTCAAATTAGCTCTATTCTGGGTTTGTTTTTTCTTCATCTCTTCTTAAATTATGTTTTGGGTTTTGTGCATTACTTTCCCTTAAATGATAGGTAGTGTTAAGATTTCTGCTCAATTGTCTTGTGGGGGATGTACTAAGGACCGAGTCTTCTTTACATCACTAGGCTTAGTCCTCTCTAACACGAAAAAGAAAAGATTTCTGCTTAAGTAACCTGGGGGTGGTTACAAGTTGAGAAATTGTAACATAAATACATAATACTAATTTCCTGAATCATTTGAAGTGAAAAATGGAGGTTGTAGATTTCATTACTCTACTGTCAAATAGTTAGAGTTCCAATAGCATGAGCTAAACACTTAGAATTATATCATTTTATTTGTACCTCCATTTCAGTTGTTCACTAATTCTACTAATGAGCTATTTGGTCCATTTTAATATCCCTCGTAACTTCGTAATGTTCGGTGTTCCATTCTCCTTACAGGATTACTTGTTGAGCATCTAGCCTGATTCATTAAGCAACCCTGAATTTTTGGCTATTGGATAATCCAGCATGGGTTACATACATGTATGTCTCAGTGCCTGCCTTATTCTATCAGAGTCATGCCCATTTGTCTTTGTTAGAAACAGATGTCGTTATACTTTGAACAAAGTCTAGACTCATTTTATGTTTTCTTTGTCTTTTCCGATACGCAGGTTGCCGATGAAAACATTCAGCAGACTGATACTCGTACGAACTCCTTTTATTCTTTTTTGATTTTCCTACAAGTAATCAGAATTTATATCCTTGAAATAGAATGCGCTTGTTCTGCCAGAATTGTGTAAAACAAATTTATTTGACATGTCAGCATGCATATCTCTTGTTTCTGGCTGTACACCCCTAAAATTTTATCACTCTTTGTTTAACGTTTTCTTTTTATTTAGTTTTTATATTCAAAAGGGTTTGTTGTATTTCTACGTATGAAGGAGAACTTTCGTGATCTAGGTTGTGAAGTAAATTATGATAACTTATGTTGCAGTCGAAGTAAATTATGATAACTTCTGCTGCAGTCGGATAGGCGTTTGAAATTTTCGACTTATAACTTCATGAATTTTTTTCTTTATTCTTATGATCTGAGGACCAACTTTGAAAGAGTTCACTAGATGAAGTTGCTTGTAGAACTTGATGGAAGCTCTGCAATCATGTTCATATTGAGCTTTTTTATACTAGATCTGATCACTTTATGTACAAGCAGCATTAGTGATTTTGTTGTGACCAATAGTTACTGCAGTATATCGTTTATAGTTACCAGTTGAACAGAACGTCTATACTTTCAATTTAGATGTGTTAATCTGACTTATACACTTGCTGGGTTATGTTGCAGGTTTGGCAACCAGAAAAGGAAGAGAAATCATTCTTCAGGTACTTGTCACAAACTCAATTGTATGGTCTAGAAGGAAGATATTTTTTGCTTCTTTGCAATTATTGATGTACTCTCCTGTAAAATGTTTCATCTAGGTTAGGTATACATTTCTTAAGGTAACAATAATATCCCTCAAAGATGAATATAGAACTTTTATATCTGATAAACTTAAGAGAAGTAACTCATTTTAATTACGGATTGGCCTTAGGGTAAACTTTGATCCCCTATACATTTTGCAATGGCTTGCTAAGGTTTCACTTGCTTTTGAACAAAAATATATCCTCTAATAAAATTATTTGTGAATGCCGGGAGTGCTCAAAGAGCAGATCGCCAATTCATGCCCCACTCCCCCCATCCTTTTTAAGGCTAAAAAGCTTTCATTGCTGTTACAATTCCCGTTCGAAACTTATGGATGTTGATCTCCTTGGCCATGTCTACCTTAGTTTACTTTATGATTAACAGGCTTTCAATTGGGAGTCCCATAAATATGACTGGTGGAGTAACTTAGAGCGAAAGATGCCTGATATTGCCAAATCTGGGTTCACATCTGCGTGGTTGCCACCTGCATCTCAATCCCTGTCTCCTGAAGGTAAGAGGAAAAAATCTGCCCCTTATCGAGCAGAAGATTTCATGTATACATGATATGATGCCTTGTTTATTTATCTTTAAGGATTTTTCTGTTTGTAGGTTACCTTCCACAGAATCTGTATTCACTAAAATCTGCATATGGTTCTGAGCACCTACTGAAAGCTTTACTTCAAAAAATGAAGCAGCTCAAAGTCAGAGCCATGGCTGACATTGTAATCAATCATCGTGTTGGGACTACTAAGGGTCATGGAGGGATGTACAACCGTTATGATGGAATTCCATTACCATGGGATGAACATGCTGTAACATCTTGTACTGGTGGATTGGTAAGTTATGCATAAGTCAACCATTGGTTTAGCTGTTGATCGCTGTTTCTTCAGTGGTTCTCCTCTTTCTTAGGACTGATTCTGCCGCATAGAGATTTGCAATTTATGTCAGCTTGGTTAAGAAAGCTTTATCAGTTGAATCTCATCATGGCTATTAGAAAAGACATAGTGGACTTTCATATGAGAGACTAGTAGACTACCTCCTCCTCCCTTTGCAAGAATTATGATAACAACCCAGGTTGCATACGATGTTGGCATGCCTGTCCGTAAGAATAGAGGAAACTCCAATAAATATTAATATGGAGTAGGATTTAGTAATTATATGCCAAGGAATCTCTTGCTAGTGAGGTCATCTTAAAAATACATAAACTGCTAATGCTAGATTTGTTTTTTCCCATAACAGTTGACCCTAAATAGAATAGAAAGCAGAGGTGCAGTACTAGATCAAACCTAGCCTGCTGGTATATTAAATAAAAAGGGTCATGAGCCAAAGCAATTGTGTCTCCAAAACAGGCATTATTAACAACATAATTACATAACTGCCAACCAAGTTGTGCCAATATTTTCTAATATTAAGGTTTTCTGGCTGGCTAACTTCAAGATTAGGTGTCAAACATATTGTTTAATATTTAATATTGTATGCATCAAATACATTTGTTGTTATTGAATATTCTGGTGTCCTAGGCGTAGAGGAACCACACCAATCTATCCCGAACTTGGTCGTTAAACTCTACTGCGGTGACGATACTGTAGGGGAGGTCCTGCGGTTGTGATAGGCTGATTGCCTGATACAAGTAACTCTGGTTCCAACATACTCAATTTCAGGGCAATCGAAGTACTGGTGATAGTTTTAATGGTGTTCCAAATGTTGATCATACACAATCCTTTGTTCGGAAAGATATTATTGAATGGCTGAGGTGGCTGCAGAACAAGGTTGGCTTCCAAGACATGCGGTTTGATTTTGCAAGAGGGTAGAATATCTTCTCGGAACTGTACACATTTGCTAATCTAGTTTTAATTTGTGTCCTCGAAATGAGCTTGAATCTTCAATTCTTGGTCAGTTATGCAGCAAAATACGTGAAGGAATACATTGAGGGTGCAAAACCGGTGTTTTCTGTTGGAGAATTTTGGGATTCTTGTAATTACCATAATGGTCGTTTGGCCTACAACCAAGGTACATATATGTTAAATCTCAACATATATTTTTTCTTAATATTTTGGAACTATTGAAAGAGCTGTAGCATTGTAATTTATCCATACTATAGTATGAATTTTTTTCATCTTTGTTAATTGAAAGACCTTTGATGTAATCTGAACCACTAAAAGAGAAAAAAGCAAATGATACGCTCTGAATAACAAACAATCCAAATGGCTTGCTTTGGCTCTACTGAAGTGTCTTTTATATATTATACTCCCTCCGTCCCATAATATAGTGCTTATATATTTTTTACACGATCTCCAAGATGAACCTTTGACCTTCGATATTTTCAATTCCTTATTAATAAAAAATATTAAAAGTGGATATTGTGAAACTACACGTTGAGGCAAATCTAACAAGATCCCACATGAGTATGTTTTTTATATATATTCATGAGAATATTTGGTCAAAGATTTTAAAGTTTGACCTCAAGAGAGAGAAACAAGCACTATATTATGGGACGGAGGGAGTACATTTCTAGGCTTTATTCTTCTACTTGATCATCATATTGATATAGAAATATTACAGGAATATACCTGTTTGTTTCCCTTCTGAATACTTTATGTGACAGATGTGTTGACATTGTTTTGATATTAATTATCCTACAAGTTGACGGTTATTATGCATAGCAGATAGCACCTTGAATCGAAAGCAGCCAGGAACTTGGCATGTTAGATGATTTTTTATTGGGGACAACTTAGAGACATGAAGGTGGAAAACTAGGATGCTTGAAGATCTATTGAGTTAAAAATCCTACTTGAAGTCTCTTTTTGCTAACTTCTACGACATCTAGTAATCGTAGGCAATTACTATAACAATTATGGGGGAAATAGAATTCTATGTGAAGTGTCAACTGCCTCGCAGGGGAGGTGCTGTTTTAACCTAAGTGGCAAAGTTTTGTTCCTATGCTAAAGCAAATTATGGACTGGGCATCCTGACCTTCTTCTGAGTGATTCGATTTCTGAGGGCCACCTTCTTCCCAATAGATGGGGATTTTCTGCAAAAATAGAATTCTGAATATATAGTACATTTAAGTTCTGGAAAACCCGTCTAACCAGCATGTCTATTGTTAACATATTCAGTTTAGTGTTGACGAAAAATCATTATCTACCAACTTGTGCCATTAATTTGACAACTCGATCTTCTTAATTGGTGAACTTCAATGTGTGTTGTCTTGACAGTTGAGGGATGTTTTTCTCAGCATCTTCAATTTCTTATTTTTCAGATACTCATAGACAACGGATCATCAATTGGATCGATGCTACAGGACAACTTGCCACTGCATTTGACTTCACGACAAAAGGAATTTTGCAGGTATTTGCACAATTATTGGTATATATACTGAATGCTGAACAAATAAGCATGTCTCCTTATGGATGATTTTACATTAAAATGTAGTTTGTCATTATCTTGTAACTTCCATAGTTAGCTGAGAAAATCACACCATCATTATATGATTTACCTCTTATGGGTGCTTTGTTATCTTTTGGAAACGATTTGCAATAGATACTTTCTTGATGCTGTCGAGTTTTTCACAGAATTAAAATAATAATAACAAGAGTAAGCTGATTTTTTTTTTACCTTCATAATCAGGAAGCTGTTAAGGGAGAATACTGGCGTCTTCGAGATGCTCAGGGAAAGCCACCTGGTGTCATGGGGTGGTGGCCTTCAAGGGCTGTTACATTTCTGGACAATCATGACACGGGCTCAACGCAGGTACTCTTCCACAGTATATTGATGCAACAATTAGTCAATATGTTTGTGCATGAACTGTAATTCCTACGTGTTGCGTATGTGTCTTATTAGAATTTCTTGCATGAAGGAAAACCATAAAATCATGTACTTCATGAAAGACAACCCAAGGAATAGAAGATTCATAAATTCTTATCTTCCGCTTGATTTTCGTGTCCATTTATGATGTATGTTTTTCAACTGGAACATGGAGGTATCTTAACACAATATTAAGCAATGAAAACAATAGTTTCTGTATGTAATAGAACCCTGGATCTGTTAGACTGTTACACTCTTTATGTAAATAAGGATAATCGAATTGCATTAGAAAGCAAACATTGCAACTTTGTTATATGAGAAAATTTGGCCAGTTGGGAACCTAATTTTTTGGTTTGGGGGGGAGGGAGGAGAGAAGATAAAAAAATAAAGGATGCCATGGTAAAGCGATGGAGTTCAAGACTCCTGTTTTCTATTAACATGAAAACTTTATATGACTAGGCTGTTTCCCTTAAGTAGCTAGGCCTGCACCGGGTCATTTGTGCTCCTTATCAAAAGAAAAAAAAAAGGTAATTTGTGCGCTACTTCCTGCATTTCGTCTTTTTTAGGTCAGAGTCCTTATAAGTAAAGAGTGGCTAAATAGCTGATTCTTAGATGTCCAACTTTTGGGATACGAGTCTATGAGGTTCTGTAAAAGACCTGGACATGGAACCGACTATTTTCTCTAGTTCAGACTTAGATATCTAACAATTTGATATTCTGCCTTTCTCACAAGTAAACACATTGTTAAGTATAGGAGTGTTATCTTTGTATGGGTAATGGTATTTTAGTTAATACTCCGAACTTATAAGCAAGCAGAATTTTGTGGACTCTCCATGACCAAATTTTACTCATTATATTTGTTTCTAGAGTTTGCAGTAAGATTGTTCGAGTGAATGAAATACTAAAGATTTACCCATTTGTACGCTGGGATGGTTGATCATTCTTTCTCTGAAAATTATATTGTTCTCAGCGAACTTCTTAATTTATGGGATAAATATCTTTCTGCAGGAACATTGGCCCTTCCCGGCAAAGCACATTATGGAGGTATAAACTTTCTTATACTCTTTTTAGTCCAACAAATTCGGCTAATACTATTCTGATTGACATGGAATCTGATCTGGATTTGTAACTAATATTTTGGGGGTTTCCTCGGACCAATTAACTATGTACACAAAAATAAATAACATAGAATGTTGAATTAAGCAAATGCAGATGGGATTTTGAGAGTCGCATCCTTGCATAAACTATTGTTAATTACAGAATTCCTGGAGATTTTTGTTCACATTGTAAAAAAATTGCAGGGCTATGCATATATTCTCACACACCCAGGCATACCAACCGTGTTCTACGACCATTTCTATGACTGGGGTACCTCCATCCATGACCAGATTGTGAAGCTGGTATGATGCTAGTTATTCAGCCATTTTAAATTACACACATTTGAAGAAAATATAAGGAAAAATTGTCAGAAACCACCTATTAAAGACATTTTAAAAAAAAAAACTACCTTATATCATGTTTATTTTACAAAACTACCTTATAAGTGGAAAAACTTTAAAAAGCACTACCAAATGTAAAATTTACTAACTATGGTTAACTATTCCCTCCAATTATCCATCTAATATAAGATTACTAAAATACCCCCTTAAAGTACCCTAACCCCTCTTTGTTAATTCCCTCACAGCAGCATTAAACTATCCTTAAATTACATCTTGTCTCTCTCAAAGTAGGTGTAAAGCTACATACAACATCTAGACCCTGTTTTAGCGGCATTTATTTTGGGTTATCATCTGTGTAAGAATTGCACACAAACATTGATAACTTTACATATAGCAGTTCCTTTTCCTTGTCAAGTGATTAAAGGAGTCACATAAGCTTTCACTGGCTTGCAAATGGTTATATGCTTGAATTTAGCATATTCTCATTCCTAATGTACCGAGCTTTTTTGTTTGCTGCATAGGCTGGAGCTCAAAGGCAATTTGTTTACCCCAACTTGCAATATATGAATCTTTCTCTCAATGACTTAGATGCAATTTGATGCTCGTGTACCTCGTTGGAATAATTGAAAGAAAGTGAAAAAATGCTGCAATGAGAATTTGACAGTGAGAAAATGAAAAAAATTTAAGGCAACGAGTGATATGCTAATGTTGTTGCTCTGCAATTCGATTGTTGAAGGGATGAAAAAATGCTGCTGTGACTGTGAGGGAATAAGAGGGTGGTTGGGGTAATTTAAGGCGGTATTTTTATAATCTTATATTAGATGGATAATTGGAGAAGATAGTTAACCATGGTTAATAAATTTTACATTTGGTAGTGCTTTTTAAAGTTTTTTTACTTATAAGGTACTTTTGTAAAATAAACGTGATATAAGGTAGTTTTTTTTAAAAAAGTGTCTTTAAAAGGTAGTTTCTGACAATTTTTCCAAAATATAACGACTAATTCATGTGTAATTGTCTGAATATACTTTTACAGATCGACATCCGAAAGCGGCAGGATATTCATAGTCGGTCGTCTATTAGGATACTTGAAGCTCAACCAAGTCTCTACTCCGCAATCATAGGAGAGAAGGTAAGTATGAAGATTGGAGATGGTTCATGGTGCCCAATAGGCAAGGAATGGAAACTTGCAACTTCTGGTCATAGATATGCTATGTGGATTAAAGAGAACTAAAAATAACATGAATAATATGGAGTTTCTTTGACCATCTTTTCCTTACTATTACCACCTTCCAAATTGATTCAGAATAATCTCAACTATTAAGGTTTTATTCTCATAATAATTTAACAATAGAACTAATCGAAAAAGCTTGTCAAAAAACGGATGCTTCATTTCCCCATCTATGTATTGTACGAGTGCGCTTAGCTAATAGCTCTAGCTAGTAGTCGTCCTTTATAACTTGTAAAATAAGGTTGATGGTAGATTAATTGGTAGCTGCCTCCTCTTCCATGCATCAAACCCCATCGAGAGGGTTGAAGGGAGGAGGGTAGGTTGTATTATTGTACAGGGATCGTATGAGAGGGCATTAGCGAGATTTTACCTTGTGAACTTTTCTAATTTCAATTATAATCTGAATAGTATATTGTTCTGCTCCTAGTTTCAAATTTTTTCTTTTTCAGATTATATCTAAAGGGTGGTAACAGGAAAAAAAAAGGGGGGGAGGTATGGACTATGAAAGAATGATAGGCGTTGTTAATTGTAGCATTGTTGTGCTAAATGGTGGTTGAAATCCATCACGAACTCTGACTTATGCCAGCTTATTGGGCAATTAATCAATTATAACGTTCTAAGAATTTCTGGCATGTAGCTTGATTCTCTCTTTTCCCGACAGTATCTTATCCAAGATACGTTACTACTTAAGTGAATTGATTTGCATCTTAGCTAAAGTAATTATTATGGAAATTGTTAAAGCTTCTAAATCCGTAAAAGTTTGCTGATATTAAATATGCAAATTTTGTCTTATTGCATCTCATTAAGCCTCTTTGTCCTAAAGTCTAACAAATATCTTAATAGTAATACACTCAATAGACACCTAATTATCGAATTGGCTGATTGATACGAGGTTTTTGATTTAATTGGGTGTATTGAACATAAACTTTTGCTTCTCAATGAGATCCGAGTAGATGAATACCGATTGCAAATTACTCTTGACTCCTTTTTGGGTTCACTTATACAACTCGCGCTTTAATTGTCATTCATCTACTAATGTTTGTGGCTCTGCGCTATTGCTTTTAATGCTTGGGTTCAGTTTTAGAGTTAGATTATGACGACTTTGGAATTGAAAGCTTCTGTAGAGTGAAAGTTCCGGTGGATGTGACGAAAGCCTTGCGACATAAACAACAAATCAGACGAATAGATGGTGGCTTGGCTACTATCACTAGTGGAAAAAAAACACAAGAGTTGCGATGTAAGGGCTGCGGTTAATTATAAAACGCAGCCCTTAATAGTGAAGGGCTGCAGTTAGCCCGAAACCGCAGCCCTTTATTGATAAAAGGGGTGTGGTTAATTCAAAAACCACAACCCTTAAATTAAGGGCTGCGGTTTTTGGGCTAACCGTAGCCCTTAAAATGTACTGAAAAAATGAAATAACCCGCTAAATCGAGTTACTCCCTGCGCTGAACCCATTTCTCTCTCTCCTAATTCCCATTAACCCGTCTCTCCTCCTCTCACCGCATAATCTCGCCCCTCTCATCCTTCTTCGCCGGCGGTTTAGGGTTAATCTAGTCGAGGGTTCGCAAGGGTTTAGGGCTCACCGGCGAGGGCTCGCAAGGGTTTAGGGTTCGCAAGGGTTTAGGGTTCGCTGACGAGGGCTCGCAAGGGTTTAGTGTTCGCAAGAGCTGTCTCTCTCGCACCTCTCTTCCTCTCGCCGGTGAATCCACACCTGGGTTTTGTTTCTTTGCCACCACCGGTCCTCTCCCCGCAAAGACCTTGTCGAACGCGTCTCCCTCGTCGGAGCTCTGCTTTCCCAAATGTCGAATCGTTGCCCCCGCCTCTTTCGCTGTCTCCTCTTATTCGTTCTGCGTGCTACACTCGAGCAACCTCACCGCACTCGCATCGGAGCCGCGCTTTGCCGGAGCTTTCCTCCCTTGCTTGGGATGTCGTCACCGGGTTGGTTTCTAATTCTCGTCCTTTTTCTTTGCTGGTGCGTGGTTGTATCATGTTGTTTTGTTGTTTGACTTATCGACGAAGCTTCATCAATTTGCTCTTTTTACAACACTTTTTTTTATAGATTTTATATTTTCACTGAATTTTTTTGCCAAAAGAATTAGGCTGTGATACTAATCTTGTTAAGTACCAAGATTTGAATTTTTAGACCCATAGAGCTGCTGGAGCGACGGATTGTTGAGAAATTTCTTGTCAATTTACCCAATTTGTGTGTTAAATTGTTGAAATTCGATGAAAATGGTGGGTGGGGTGCAGAAATTTGGGGGTTTTAAGGTAGTGAAATGGCAAGCTTTTAATGACAGTCTTAGTTTACTCTAACTTCAATGCATATGATTTTTGATGTCTTGTTTGTTTTTAATCTGTTGGTTTGTGTTCTGGTGCTATCTATGATGGCTTTAGTTTGCATTTAATTAGATGCTTATGTTTTGAGCAATGCTCGAGACGTGTGGATGACGATCGAGTTTGATGCTTGGACATGTATCTCTGCTGGATAGATAAAGTGTAACTCTATTAGGAGTATGGTAGGATGTGTAGTCACAAAAGAATCACCGAGTCTTCAAGGCTCAATCATATTCTTTATGAAATTGTTTGAATGGGATAAGTAATCTTTGCTTTAATCAAGGTTGTTAAGCATGCAACAATATTCGGTTTACGCGGACATGGAGAATGGGGATAGTCGGCGGTAGCTAGTGTTCATTACAATGCTTTGTTCTCTTGCATGTTCTACTAAGATTATATGTCAGACTGAGAAATACGCAGCCCTTGGGCTTTTTTCCTCAATATATTGAGTACAAGTATGAAAGACTCCTACGTTTTTGCTTTATTATTTGGAATCATGGGGCTTCATGACAAAGATTGCAAGAACAACTCGGATGAAGATGATGACAGATATTTGGGTTGGGGCGTCTGGCTTAGGGGGTCTCCTTTAAGAGGGAGATGACGACATAAGGAAGAAATTGATGCTATTAGATTTAGTCATAAGGCCCTCTTAGTTACAAAAGTCCAACTGAAGTTCATCTTCGAAAACATCTCCTCCTTTTCACAAGTGGATGTCGATGACATTTTAAATCCGTATTTTAAGGAAAACTAGTTGTGATTGTGATGATGTTGATATGCCTGATACCGATGCAAGTGCCAAAAAAAACAAAATTTTATGTTGTTCCGGTTCCAATCATGAACCAAATAGCGGAGATTGGTGTTGACAATCTTGCAAAGAACAATGACATGATTGAGTTGGAAGTGCCAATGTTTTTGTAAACCTAGAACAATTAATGCTTTTTTTTATCATCAATCTTTGTTTGAGTAGTCATGGGGTTGTCTAGAGGATTGGGATTATGATGGAGAGATATGATTGTGGAAATCAAATCTTTCTCGGAACACCACATTGAAGCTATAGTTCTAAATGACAATGGTGATCCTTCTTGGCGTATGATGGGAATCTATGGTTGGGAAGGTGCGTCAGAGAAACCTTTAACGTGGCAGCTTATGAGGAACTTAATGCAAAATTGTGATCTCCTCATTCAGGTGTTTGGTGACTTCAATGAGATTCTTAGTCTTTTGGAGAAGCAAGGTGGAGCTATTTATGGGAAAAGCTCATGGATGCTTTTCATATTTGCTTGGATGAGTGTTCAGTTTGTGAATTGGGTTTTAAAGGCACCCCCTTCACTTAGCAACATGGGAACTCTCTCGAAACTTTAGTTCGTTAACATCTTGATCTAATTAGGCTAGTACAACATCATCCCTTCCTAGGAGGTCCTACATTTAACTTCCTATCGCTCATATCATACTCCTCTACTCCTGAAAACAAGTGTTAAATTGTCATACAGGTGATGGAACTAACTTTCAAATTAGGCTATCAGGTGATAACTGTGAGAAAGTGGTTTAAAAAGCTTGGTCTAGTGCTACTGATGCAGCGACTACTTGCAGGTTATTGGGGGCTTCATAAATATTGGGTGCATAAAAATACGGAAAAAAAGTCGTGCTCTAGAAGTTGCAAGATCTTCAACAACTCGCTTTCGATGCTACCACTTCTAACTAATGTAAGTCATTATATGTGGAATGGATGAATTATACAGGTTAGAGGAACTATATTGGCATGCTCTTTCCCGTGCTAATGAAACTATAAATGGGGATAGAATTACTAACTATTTTCACACTAGCGGAAAAAACGTCAATTAATCTTGTCAAATTGGCCTAACTGATTCGGAAATGGACTGGGATGGATAAGGGGCGGAACAGTATAGAAACTAAAACAAATCCTATTTCAATACAAAAATCGAATCAGTTGGTGAATTTTATTGATATGATTTTTTGTATGCAACCGGACTAGTTCAGGAATTAAATGAATAAAAAAAGACCTCTTGCTCACCATCTAACCAACATAAATTAGTTCCAAAGCTATGAATTAATCAGATTACACAAAAATCAAATTAATCAAACAAATAAACAAACAAAATTACACAAAAAAAACACAAAGACACAAATAAATTCACGTCAGCCGAACAGGGAGAAGTAGAGAGGAAAAAGCTAACTTAATAACAAAAGAATTACAAAAATAAATTACACAAAAAAATTCCATAAAAAAAACGAAAACAAACCTAAATTGAACAGATTTTGAGAGAACGAAAATAAAAAAAAAAAAAGAAAAAAACCTACCAATCATCCTTCTTTCAAATATCTTAACTTACGCTCCAATAAGATCATTTCGTCAAAAGATGTGACATTTCATGAAACAATCTTTTCGTTATTTTCAAATTTTACGAAAATTCAAAGTTGGGAATCATATTTTTTTTAGGCCAACAGGAGTCGTCTTCTCAGCTGACCTATCTCCTCCATTGCATGTTATTCCTACCAGCCTCAGAGTCCAATGCCCTGTCAACCCAAACCTTCCTCCATTTGGTACAACTTCTCTCACCCAACAAACTAGCGACCCTCATTCTCCTCTCCTTGAGTGTTCTACTCAAACCCTGAAGCCACATACGCCCACTTTTTGTGGCATACCTCCAATCCAGACCACTCCCTAATTAGAATAACAAAATCTTGTAATATATGTGTCATTAGAGTAGCACTAGTAGAGAATCGACGATTTGCGTCGGATGTGAGGCGCTCATTTGCGTCGGACATGGGTCCGACGGCACAAGTCTCGACGCAGATCAAGATACAGCATCTGCGTCGGAGAATGACGCGACGCAGTTGATTAGCTATTTGCGTCGGACCCCGCCTACCATGCGACGCAAATAACGTTTTTAGGATAAAGTAAGGCGCCAAGCCATAGCAGTCCAGCAAGCCAAGACTCATCTGCGTCGCACATTGCTAACATGCGACGCAGATGAGTATGCCAGCATGCTGCCAGGCCTGTAGCCTTACTTTACCCTAAAAAGGTCATTTGCGTCGGACTTAGAAATGGCTTCTTTTTTTTAAAAAAAATTAATTTTTTTTATGAGCCATAAATTTCAGAAAATTAAATATTAATTGCCAATGAATTGAGATCGCAATTTAAAAAATAGCAAAAATACATTAATCAATCCAATTTTTATTACTGCTAATAGCAACAATATATTGATTTCATTTTTGCTAAATAATCCTAGATACTAATAAAATTACACAAAATTTAAAATAAAATGAAATGAATAGAAAAATATTATAAAGTATGAAATTTACAGTTTATGAAAATAAAAAAGTAGGCTAATAAGGAAGAATTGATGCTTGAAAGTCTTCGATCAACCCTTTTTCTTCACATCGGTTAGTGAACTGCAACAACAAACAAATGAAACAAATGAGAATTAAAGATCCAAGTAACTGAAATTTTAAATTTATTAAAACCAAAATCAGAAATTTCGAAAACTTTTCCGCATAGTTCACAAGGAAAAAAGCTTAAGCCAGATAATTGATTAATAACAAGAAATTAGATGTAATTACCCTTTTGATAGCAAAAAAACAAAATTTCAACTTTTCTATCTCATTTCAGAATTTTGGTGAATTCTTCCGGATTAGCGCCTGTAAGCCTGTTCTGGACATTGAGCTCCATCACCAGCTCTTCCCCGGGTCCCTATGCCACCGCCGCTGCTCCCCCACATGAACCAGTTAGCAAAATAAAAGCAAATTAATTATTTCTAGAATGATTTAAGAAGCAGCAGCAAGATCATAACAAGTGAACAAGAGTAGAGATAACGCAGATCAAGATAAGGGTCTGGATCTCGAGCCAAGGCAGACATAAAATCACAACCACAAAATCGAAATCGAAGTAAAAATCGAGGAGAGAGAAAAAACCATTCAATTTTTTACGATTCTTTAACTTCAAATCGAGAAGTCGTCGGGGGAAGTGGTTGATGATAAAGTGGTTGTTGGTGTTGTCGTGAATTGTGAAGATAATTTGGAGGAGAGAGAAAGAAGATGAGAGTTTTGAGGGGTTGAAAGATTGAAGCGGCGAAATATGAAGATTAGAAGGGTTGGAATTTAGGGTTGAGCGGCTTTATTGGGTGGGATGAATGGGCTTGTCATCTGCGTCGGATAGGCCCATAAGTCCGACGCAGATGGCTTGGAACATTTCTTTGGGCGGGATTTATTTTTTTTGGGTGAAAATGTGTAGAATTATCTGCGTCGGACGTGAGGAGGGATCCGACGCATATAGTTCTTTTGCGTCGCACCCTAGTTTAATACGACGCACATAGATCGTCTTTTGCGTCGATTCCCTGTTGCATGCGACGCAAATGAGTCTTCTGCGACGTTTGTCCTAGTGTGCGATGCAAATGGTAAGACGCAAATCGTTGTTTTTCTACTAGTGTAGCTAGAAAAATCTAGGATAGAAACACCTAGAAAGTCTAGAAAAATCTAAGCTAAGGAATTATAAGAAAAAAATGTATCTAGAATTATCCTAAACAAGAAAAAGAAGATGTATCTAGAATTATCCTAAGCATTAGGAGATTACTAAAAGGATATTGCTGGAAGGAAAGTAACCGGCATCTTTCCTCGATAAATAGCTAAGTACACTATGTGATGCAAGTTAGAGAAATCCAAGTTTTTGAATACAAGTATTTTCTCATATACTAATCTCTCTCTTTATTCAACAATAATAATCTCACCTTGTGATTTTGTCTTCTACTCGTTACGCTTGTTATTGTTAGAGTACCACAAATATGAAAACAACACTTCTATTAAGTAACCAAAAATCCTACATTTGGTATTAGAGCAAAAATTCCCAAAGCCTCACTACTCTAGCCAAAACAAATACAACCCGAAAACAATATATATTATAATGGCACTCAACAATCCAATTTTCCCAATTTCAATTTTCGAGGGAGGAAATTATGATGTCTGGAAGAGTGAGATGAAGTCAATGTTGAGGTCATATGGTTTATGGAGATATGCTACCAATGGATAAACGGAGTATGAGGATGAGATTAATTTAACCGCATCACAAAAGAAATAACTCGATGAAGATCGAATGAAGGATGCTAAGGCATTATATCTCATACAAAATGCAGTTAATGGCGCAATACTCCCAAGAATATTGAGGTCTAACACGGCATAGGGGGCTTGGGAGATCTTACAATAAGAATTTCAGGAAGATAGCAAAGTGAGAAGTATCAAACTCTAGTCTTTGAGAAGAGAATTTGAAAACATAAAAATGAAAGAAGGGGATTATTGATAGATTAGTTTTCAAAGGTAATAGAAATAGTGAATCAAATGAAATCATATGGAGAAGAAATTTCAGATGAAAAAAAATTGTGAAGAAAATTTTATTAAGTTTAACGGATAAATATGATAACATTTATTGTTGCTATTATTGAAGAAACAAAAGATATATTAGAATTACGGTGGACCAACTTATGGGATCCTTGGAGTCCCATGAATAAAGGAAAAATCGTCATATCAATGAAGAAATAGTTGAGACTGCTCTTGCAGCAAATTTTAAGAAAGTGTCCAAGAAGAATGATGTGTGTCGGCATAAAGAGAAGCCATAATGTAGGGAATGCAAAAGGTTGAGGAGGAAAATGCGACGCAAATCATGATCATTAGCGTCGATTTAGTTTCTTTCACCGATGCAAATGTTTCTTTTTTTTTTTTTGCAAGCTTTTTTGTTTTGCAAAAGCTAAATATAAGACATCAAAACTAAAACCAACAACATATATTAACAACTAATTAATATACGAGCAAAAATTCGGTAGAGTTTCATTTGTATTTTGGATAACCCAAGAAATTGTTGGGAATAAATATAATATCTAACCAAAACCTGTTCAATACATCTTAATCGAGCATCCAACATCCAATACAATATTCACCAACCAAGATTACATCAACAAAATATTGTTCAAGCTACAAATATATAAAGTACTAACTAGTTTCTTCAATGTTTCCTACAAAGTAACAGATTGGCAAATACCCTTATTACCTTATTTGAACAATAGAAAGCAAAAGGGAAGTACAAAAGATAAGAGAGACAAAAAGTTTATAAAAATAGGAAGGATATTGCAAATGCGTGTTTTTCTTGGTTTCTTCCAACATTACCTGTAAAAAAACATAAAAAAATAGACGGACTACTACTTAACACACATTTTACACCAAATTATGCTTCCAAAAAAATTTCACTCACTCCACATACAACATTTGAATTATATTTGGGCACATACATACATATGTTCATGATTCATCTAACTATAATAAAAAGTACTTCATTTGTTCCATAATAGCAACATTTTTCATATATGCGTACGTGTAGATACTTTTAGACGTAGATACTATTTCAAGCAGGTGGAGCTACTTTGTGAGATGTGGGATCACTTGATATCCAAAGTTTATAGAATTTTATTTCAAAAATTGACCATTGAACCTCACTAAAATATTTGAAATTTATTTTGCACCAACTAAATATATTGATCTTGATCGATCAAGCACTAAATTAGAGGTGCGACATTTGGTTTATTGACCGTTCTGACACTATTGATTATGGACATCCCGTGTTGTTGCTCGACAATGCAATCGTCTAGCCACATGAAGATAGACCTGGGTAGTGTGTGAAAGCGGACGCAAACCATGCGCCGCCATGTGCATGACACATACGGCTTTATCCGCCACCAAGTTTAAGTTTTATATGTATGTTAGTTTGTAAGTACTCGAGATGATTATTGACCAAAAGTTCACCACTATACTCTTGATGCTTCGATATTTGCTGAGGTTAACATTTAGCACCTATATCATGATATACGAGGGTCAACTTTTAGAACTTCTGAATAGAAAACATATTATGAATTCTTATCAAACAATATTAGGTGTAGAATTTGAACCTATCAAATTCTACATTTAAATCCTAACAGTTGGGCATGTACCGGCAGATTACATTTTTCTGAGATAAATATGAGAAGGATCAATGTGCGGGCCTGCCATCATGGTCGTGCTAAATTACTGTGCTCTTATCTTCATAATGTCATGCAAAAAGAATACTATCATAAGAATTGAAAATCTGCAGTATGGCAACAAAGGGTAGTGTCATCAAGAACTGATAAACATGACAGAGCACAGAACTGTGAAGAAAACTGGCGACATAGAAATGAAGTAGGAATTAAAACAATGCTTATTGTGTCCAAAAGAAAAACTGAAGAACGCTCATTCTATTTCTGTATACTTTGAAATAACACATTATACAACATATGTAGTGTATTTTTATTTAACAGTACCTATCTTGGCTTTATGTCTCAAGAAAATGTTTAAATTCTCCCCTCGTTTCAACGCTGTAATGTAATCAATTATCAATCAATCAGCCATTTCTCTAGAACTTTGGAAAAAAAAATCTCCGTCTCCTATTTGACTAATTCCCAAAAAGAATGCAACTTTAGAATCTCTATACAGTGGTTAGGAATCTAACAGAAGGACAACGTCTTCTCTTTGGTCTTTTTCCTATCGCCCTTGGCAAGCATGACATCATAATCAAGATTTTACCAGGCTTCAAAACCAGAATAACATCATATGCTTCAACTTTGTCCCGTGGAAAGGGCTTATGACGTATGAGTACCCTCTCATCAATGTTTGCTTCAACATCAAAAATCCGAACATCATATGCTTAATTTTTGTCCCCTGGAAAGGGCTTACGACATATGAGTACTCTCTCATCAATGTTTGCTTCAACATCAACAATCCGAACATCCCATCTCAATCTTGTCGCAAGTGTTCTAGCTAATTCAATCATTGAAGGCGTGTCGCGGAATATAGCCCAACCCTAAAAAGGGTCAATTTTAAATATCAGTGGGCAATGGGCAGTGCCAGAACATTTCTGTCATAAAATATAGCAAGAGAAAAAATCATCATCGTGACTTAAAATTTGTCAGTACAGTCTACATACCTCGGGACGAAGAAGTCTATCTATGTCTAAGAAGAGATCAAGCATTGTGCACTTCTGATGCTGAAGAGTCTCAAGTGACAGCAGTCCATCAGCATGGATCATATCATAAGTTCTTGGATATGATGGAAAAGCTTCACACCTAAAAATGAACACTTATAGGCTCAGAATTAACAATTAAAAAACTTGAGATCAATTATGCATAATGTGTCGACAAATCAGTATGTGCATTGTGCAATACAGTCTTAAAAAAGGTATGCTCAATAAACAAATGTTATATTTATGCCTATGGTTTCAGCAGGGGAAGAAGATGTCTTTAGCGGCTACAAAAAAATCTACAGTAAATTTCATCATAAGAAAAGTTAAAACCTACCAATTTTGTGATGTGCCTATAAAGCCTCTGTCAAGAATTAAGGGAAGTGTGTTAGGTGCAGTTGTAGGAACCACATTCATAACCCACAGGTTTTTCTCTGCTTCCAGCAAGGCATGATTGAACCCACCAAATTGAGCATTCATATCCAATACATTCCTAAGCATGTTGAAAGGTGGGGAAGGATCCTCATCACCAGGTCTCTTTGGATGATCAGAGAATATTTGGGGTGACAACAGAGACCAATATTCCTGAACTGCTGACTTCCACTTCAAGGAATCCGCAGAAAAAAATTCCGCAGGGACACCTATTATCACAAACCGAGTAATATACATTGATGAAACAGCACAGCATTGGATTATAGAGTTGAAAGGAAGACAATAAAAACGTACCATATAGCTTAAGTTCACTAGAATTAAGATTTGCTCTAGAGGGCCAAGCAGTACGCTGTTCAATAGGAATCCATCTTTCGCTATGAGTTCCACCTATGCATAAATGGAGAGGTTGATAGTAAGGCGATTCAACATCACAGCCTTTCTTACAGAGAGGAGGGTTTGAGCTATGCTTCCTGGATCACACATCAGACAAAAACATAGAAAGTTAAGCTAAAAGCATGCTTTATTATCTATGTACTCTCTGCAAATGAAGGGTGAAATAACAGCATTAAGGGCCAGAGAACTAACTGAGAAGCATAACAGTTCCTGTGAGTGGTCTTTCTCCAGATAACTGTATCATCCTGCTGTGACATCATATCCCAGCATAGACTTTCTGCAAAATGCTGGACAAACTGCCATATCTTTTGGTTTTCATTGTTTTCAGGTGATCCATGTACACTGGCAACCGGTGAAGTCCAGACAAAATACCCTCCTGGCTTTAGAAGTCTGTCAGCTTCAACCAGGAAAATCCCATCTGCATAACATGACATATTAGGTGCTCATTCTCTTCTGCCTTTCTAATTACTATTTTTTAAAATAAATTCTTAATTCTTACTGGATGGGTGGAGATTATCATATACCTTTTTGATCCCAGTCAATACCACATCTAGCACAATGCAACATGTCGAAGGAAAGAGATGAAAAAGGCAGCCGCTTTGAACTGAAGGAAGCAATCATTGCAGGAAGACCTCTTTCAAGCGTCAACTGAACTTGACTACCCGATGGTTCATAATTTGCAATACACAATGTCAGCAAATTCCGTGAGAAGAGATGGGCTCCAAAACTACCATAGCCGCATCCAATATCCAAAACAGATCTTACCTGAGACCAAATATAAGAACAACAGAAAAAAGTTGAGCAAATTAAAAGGCCAGGAACTTGTTCACATTGGACCTAAAGCAAAAGGTTCAGAAAGAGGCCAGAATTTCTTCTCAGGCACATGGAGAAAGCTAGACAGATGGTATAAGTATGAAGTTCCAATCATCATTTATTCAACGATTCATTCATTCATAAAAAGAATCCAATTAAGGCCCGCAACTAAGAACATTTGAGCCAGAATATGATGTTGCTAGGTGCATTCAAGATGTAATCACTTTTAGCTACGATATTGAGGTGTACATCCTCTCCAACACATCAGAAATTGTTTAGTATAAAATTCCAGCTATAAGATAGACTCGAAGTTTATAAGCTGAATCGTCATAAGACAACCAATCACTATTTTCAGGTCATGCAAGTCGTTGCAGACGGCAATTTTCCTAAAATGCGTAAATATTAACCTGAGAGAAAGTTTTACAGTCTACATTATAAGACTAGGAAAAATGCAGAGTTCCTATGTTTTGGGGAACTAAGGTTGGTACTTACTCCAGCCTTATTGAAGTCAGAGACACTTCTGAGACCAATCATGTCTGCAATTTGATGTGAGTAGTCTTCAACCCCATCAAACATGAGAGAGTCTGAACGGAATGATATCTGGTCTTCTTCCAACATCATCAACCTGCAACACAAGTTCTAGGAAATAAATATGCTTCGCTCGAAAAAATGGTCTAAGCTATGTTAACCCGAAAAAGTACAAAGATCCCACCCCCTACAAACTAACCTCTTTGTCACAGTTCCAGAAGTCAAAACCTCTTGAGCAGAAATCTTCACATTAGCAGACCAAATCACATCCCTACCAGCAGGCCATCTAAGAGGGAACTTGTAATTCCTGGGTGGAAGAACCACACAATTCACCCTCGAACTCCTCTCACACTGACGGTCCAAGTTGAACCCCCCAAGATTTTCAGAAATATTAAAGCAAGGAACATAATTTTCATATTCCTGAGAGCAAAATTCAACTTCTCTGAGCCTTGAGGAACCAAGAGAAAGCTCTTGAATATCTGTAAAGTCAGAAATGAGCTGTTCTTGGAGCGACAGCCACCAGTATTCACCAGCAAAACTACTACTACTTACAGGTTTTCTCCAGTTAGAGACCATCCTTTTAAGAGATGTAAGAAGCACAAAGAATGCTGCTGTAGCCATTACTATCTTAATAACTAAACTAAACATATTATGGTGCATTTTACCACTCCCACCATTAACTCTGTCTGCTCCAAGACAATGATCATCAACAGCATTGCGCAAATAGTCAGAAATGTTCTCGGAACACGAATCACCCTTTTCTTTGTCTCTCTTTCTTTTAATTCCATTCTCTGGATCACTACCAACAAGGTCAATCTCTCTTAACCGTCCACTGGATCCGGCTCGATTGTGTGGTCCTACCATTCTTCAATATCTGATACAAAGTAAAACTAAATTATGGAATTAATCACTTCAACAAGGTTGTTTATCTTCCCAAAAGCTGTAAAGTTAAGGCAAAATCTCCTGTAATTCACCCCTTAATGGTAAAAAGTCTGCTTATAAACCCTAAATTGTCTGAAAAGCTAACAACTCACTAGTCACTAGCTCGATTTATTAATGCAAAATCACTTTTTTTGCATCAAATGTGATAAAATTATGAATAGCCTTGAACTAGTAAAATGCGGCAATTTGTTATTCTAACTTTAAAATTCAGCTAATTGAAGCTAATATTACAGATACTACCATAAGAAAAAAAAAAATCACCAAAATAACAGCAACACGTAGATAAAGATTCCACCATGGAAATTCATGAAAGTGAATAACAAAAGACAATATCAGAATGTATATGAGCTAGATCAAATCAAAGCTAAGAAGAAATTGATCAGATCAAATCAAAATTAATTTGAGCAAAAGTAAGCTTGCAAAAAGTAAGTTTAAGATGTACGCAAGAGAAAAACTGGATTGTTCTAAAAAAAAAGACAAGTCATAGAAATACACGAGATTTGAGGTGTTTGTTTGAGTTAGACATATCATGTTAACAAGATCTTAAGGTTGTAAATTGAAAACAATGAAGAAGAAGAAGAAGAAGAAGAAGAAAGAACTAACCTTTTTTTTTTTTTTAAAAAAGACGTTACAGAGGTGAGAGACTGTGAGTGAGGAGCAGTGGTGGCGCTATAATAAGTTTTGCATTTGCTGCTTTTTGATTAACTCATCTCAGATCGCTTTGTTAGTCGGCAGTTAAGTTATTGGGGGAGAAGTACAGAACTGAGAAGTGTGATTTTGACTTGTTAGACTAGTTGTAACTAAATTCAGTGAGAGCAAGCCAACTTAGACTTCTGTACACTTTTTTTTTAGGTTGGTAGGACCTAGGAAGAAGGGGTTTATGAGGGTAATTTGGTACTCCCTTCTGTTTTTTTTTTTTTTTTTTTATCGTTCGCACTTTAAATCTTGACACTCATAAGAGAATCTTCTTAATTTTTTTTCAATTTATAAGAAAAAATATAGTTATGTGGGGTTTTGTTTGATTCGTATCAATTAGTACTTTATTAATATTCAATCGTTAAATTTTTTACTAATATATAATGAACGATATTTAAGTTCAAAGATGTGCACTGGGAGACACGCACAGGAAACTGAGAGGGATTATAAAAACAGAGGGAAGTATGTGTTAATCTGACTCACAAGTAAGATTTCTTGAAGGTAGGGGGAAGAACTGATAAAGGTAAGGTCAAATTCTAGCCCAAAGTGTCGTTAGTAGATTTGTGGCACGACATCAATACCTCATGATTGTGAAATACAAATCTTTACAGCTAGATTTTTTGATGTACTCGTTATGAACAATTTCTGCAGAAGAGTTATACGATAAATGTTGTTATTGAATCGCCTCAACTTTGTGTAACTTTTATTTTCGATATTAATGTCACCGTTTTGACGCCTTCCATTATCTTTGTTGAAATTTAACTTGAACGTAAATACAAACATAATAGAAAGAGGTGACTTGTAATTAAAGCCAATAAGCTTATTTTGCACCGGATTTATGAGAAGTAGATTGCTTGCTATGATTTCGCTTTGTTGACTTGAAAGGTGGAAACAACCTCACTAGTAAATTACATCCAACATCGTTAAAATATAACGTGTCACGCCTTATATTTTTTTTTTTTTTTACCAATAATAAATAATATTATGTAGATTTAAATCTTTATAAAGTTAAAAAATGGATAGATTGGCCAAAATTAACTATAAGTCTATAACGAGATAGTGAGGGGATTATGAAATGAAAAAAAAAAACCCTTTTAATATTAATATTTTTGTTGTTTTGCACTCTTAATAAGATGTCATATTTTATATAATGCCTTTTAAACATACTTTCCTTATATACACAACCCAGTAATTTTAAAAAAGAAATTACTTGGCAAATGGCAGCAGTTAAACAGAAGATACACAACACACATCTTGTATTACTATAATTGGAAGGTAGATCTGGGTTTTCAACCCCATACGGGCTATACCTTATCTCATTCTTCTCTTGCCGGGACTTGGGAGTTGGACATGCTCTGCAAATTGCAATAATGCCCATGTATTTGGTCACATGCAAAACTCCCGGACTATATGCTTCATTCAGAAGCAAATTCCGCAAAAGTTGCTTTCTGAAATTATCTTAAAGCGTTAAAAAAAAAAAAAAAAATTGGGGTGAGAGAGGCTCGAACTCTCGACCTCAGGATTACTCAGAAGCTATGAGACCTACGCGCTAGCCAACTGCGCCACCACCCCAATGATTGATAAAGTTGGACCATGTGTTTGTTGATTGTAGTAGACGATTTCCTCTACAATTATAGTCAGCTAATAGTTTCGTTATATTATTACAAAAATGGTGCTTAATTAGTGTTGCTGAATGATATTATATCTTGAAACAAGCAAGTTTGACTAAAATGTCTTATAATTGAAAATAGAGGAAGTATAAGTTTTGTGCATATATCAAGCATAAGTATATAAATTCTAAAGAAGTGCAAACAAAGACTAACAAATTGAATTAACAACTACAAAAGTTACATAAATGGGTACAAGTTTCGTAATTTCAACAACATTATTTTTACTACTCAATCAATGCATCACTATGAAGAGACTCTTTTGAGGAACTTCTCAAAATTATCAAAAGATGAACCTCCAACATCAGTAGCCTCGTTAGCTTTCTCTTGCCAACCCAATGCTCTTTCCCTCAACTTCTCCCCTTTGTTTCCATTCATCACCTCTTTAACCAATTTTTCAATCTCTTTTCTCTCCACTTCTGAATTCACCTCTAACCCAATTCCCCACTCATCATCCATACACGCATACCGACAATTAGTCTGTTGCTCGAACAAGAACGGCCAACATATGACGGGCAAACCACTTGCACATACGCCTTCAAGTAAAGAATTCCACCCACAATGCGTCAAGAAAACACCAATTGCGGGGTGCAATAACACTTGTTCTTGTGGCGACCAAGTCACCACCAACCCTCTATCTCGAGTCTCATCAATAAACTCTTGAGGCAACGACCCTGATTCGCCGGCGATCACCGCATCAGCGCGTAGAACCCACAAGAAGGGGTGCTTGCTATTGGCTAATCCCCATGCAAATTCTACGAGGTTTTCCCTAGACATTACAGTTATGCTACCATAATTCACGTACACTACTGACTTGGGCTCTTGTTGGGCCAGCCATTCAAGGCAAGAGTTATCATCTCTCCACAAACTGGGCCGAAACGACTTTAATGGGCTCTCTGGGACATGTTTTTTCTCTAGTAGATGGAGTGGGCCAATGGTGTAGATTTGTGGGGAGATGGACTTATTAATGGCCTCTAAAACTTGTTGTTCGAGAGAATCGAAGGTGTTGAATATTATAGCGGATGATTTGAGACAATTTTGTACTTCATCGTTTTGAAATATGAAAAGGATATCATCAGGATTTGTTGTTCTCATAAGAGAAGGAAGGTCTCGGAGACGCATGTTCTTCATGCCTGGTATCCACTCCACTGGCTTGTCAAGGGTTCCATCGTGCTTATAGTTCTCATCTGCAAACAACCAAATGCTACATTAGATTCTGTTCCACCATCAATTTACGGAGAATGCTTGGTAACCCATTGGGTAGATAGGCTTGTAGGACAATGCATTTGGAACGTGTCAATGTCATAACTTGGATTTTCCACACCCCTAGTTATTGTATGCAACATTTAATCTCGGATTGTAAAACTTTAGATATATTTATGTAATTTGTTCCTATTTTCACCAAAAAAAAGATAGTAACCTACTCGACAGAAACACTTAAAAAATAATTTCTGATGCTAAATTGTAATCAACTAATTTTAAATGTGTATTTATAGTGGGTCATCTACCCACCAGGTAGACAAAGTTTTTTCCTCAAATTACTAGTTAACATACGCACAATATCATGTGACAAGTAGTTCCAAATAAAAAGAGTTTATGATATTTATATTAGTAAATAAGTACTTAATTTTGTCTTGTCAATATTAAAAAGTTATGGTATAGGCCATATGGTTAGTTGATTGGACTTTTTCTCAGTGTTTTTTTTCCCTATCTTATACAAAGATTGCAATTAAGCTCTTATATTATAAGATTTATTTATATTTCATTTTAAATATAAATCTTAGTTAGTTAGGAACTTAGGGTAGTTAGTTGTCTCAATGTATATAAGCTACTATTCTCTCATTTTCTTACTTGACTTTGTAATAACAAATTATGTTATAACAGAAATACATAATTTTCTCTCTTCTCTCTCTAAACCTCCACTGTTGATTTAATGTTGAGCTAATCCTAGCTTCTAATTCACATCATATCATTGAACCTAAACACTACAACCAAGCTAAACACAACCCAAATTGGATACAAGCTATGAATAAAGAGCTTGCAGCTCTAGAAGCAAATGCAACATGGGAGTCAACTCTCTTACCTGAAGGCAAGAAGGCAAGAAGGCAATTGGCTCTAAATGGGTTTATAAAACAAAATTAAACCCAGATGGCAGTATAGAAAGATATAAAGCTCGTTTGATGGCTATTGGATATCAACAGATAGAAGGCCAAGATTTCACACAAACCTTTGCTCCTGTTGCAAAGCTTGCTACTGTCAGAATTCTTATTGCAGCACCTGTTGCTCATAATTGGCCCTGGTGCCAATTAGAGGTAAACAACGCATTTTTACATGGATTTTTGGATGAAGAGGTGTACATGACACCTCCTGCTGGGTATGATAAGTGTTGATGAGGTTTTGCAAATTGAAGAAATCAATCTATGGTTTAAAACAGGCATACATCCAGACAATGGAATAAGGAATTATCTAAATTTCTTAGAAGTTTGGGTTTTGTTCAGTCAAAACAAGATTACTCTTTGTTTACAAGAAGCTTATCTGGTGAATTTGTTGTTGTTTTAGTGTATGTGGATGATATGTTAGTAACAGGCACCAATATGCAACAAATCAATGATGTAAAGCTAGCTCTTGATAAAGCTTTTACAATCAAAGATTTAGGTGATCTTAATTATTTTTTGGGCATTCAGATATCAAGAAACTCTAATGGTATTTTCTTATCTCAAAAGAATTACATTAGAGATATTATTGCAGACTGTGGTATGGAAAACACTGATACTTCTCCAGCACCTTTACCTACTGGTCTTAAATTGTCCACAAAAATTGGTGTTATTGTCGATGAACCTGATGTATATAGAAGACTGATTGGCAGATTATTGTACTTGGGATTGACTAGGCCTGATTTGTCTTATCCTGTGCAACATTTGAGTCAATTCCTACATCAGCCTAGAGTTCCACATCTTCGAGCAGCTTTACATGTTGTCAAATACTTATAAGGAACTATGGATTATGGTTTATTCTATCCATCTCACAACAACTTGCAAGTGACTGCTTTCAGTGATGCAGACTGGAGTGCATGTCAATTCACCAGCAGATCAATTAATGCTTATGCTGTGTTTCTTGGTGATAGTTTAGTCTCGTGGAAGACTAAGAAGCAACAAACAGTCAGTAAATCTTCAGCTGAAGCTGAATACATGAGCATGTCTGCAACTGCTAGTGAATTAGTTTGGGTTAATTGTCTACTTGAAGATTTAAAAGTTTCGATTAAGCTTCCTATTACCATGTATTGTGATAAGCTTTTTTGCATATAATATTAAAAAATCATAGAGAATATACCCATAGTATTCTCTTCCTAAATTTAGGATAATTTATGATTGTGCAGCATACTATATTCATATTGCTAGTCTCCACCTAAAGATATTCTTGCACATTGCAATCAAAGTACCAACCTAAAACATTAGGTGGTTCAAACCAGGCCACGACCAGATCTAGACTATGCTAGAGCATTAACTACGGTAATTTACATTAATGGAGCACCCGATGCTTCTTTTCACTCTTGTTATCTAACTTACCAAAAAGATTTCCTATATGTTTTCCTACAAGATTTCCAATAAGCTTTTTTCACCATACATATTTTTAATTATTAAGTTGAATTAGAAAATACTTTCTTACACATTGGAACATATTTAACAGTATATTTGTTTTGTTCACCTTATTTTTAGTCTCTATCCGACAAAAAAAAGTTCAGATAAATTCATATAAGTATTGATCAGTTCTAATAAGGTCAAATAAGTTCAGTTCAACAAAAATAAGGTTTGACACTCTCACAAAACAAAGTCTGATAAAGACTAATAAGATGAAATAAGTTCTCAATAAGTTCATTAAGCAAAAATAAATTGAATAGAACAAGGCGATAGTGAAAGTTTACAAAATTTGACTTTGCGAAAAGCAAAAAAGAACGAACCTTTGAAAGGAATAATTCCCCTTCTAAGGAGCTCAGGGTACTGAAGATAACCCATAAATCCACAAGCAGAGGCAGTCCACAATTGGAAACCAGGTACACCAATTTCCTCAGCAGCTCTAATCGCACCACTCATCAGTGCATCAGCAATGACGCAACTAATCGGAGGGACACCCTTGGCCGACCCCACCCTATCCAACAACTCACGCGAAGCAGGCAAACAATTCTCACGGAGAGCATAACATAGAGAAGGAGGATCTTGGGTAGCATCACGATCAGACGGTGGTAATCCATCGGGCATACTTTCAAACTTGAAATCAGGAAAAGAGTTGACCCAATCTGATGAACCCTTTGATCTAATCAGACGGTTGTGATTGAATTCGTTGTTGACGAAAGTGATGTAAAAGCCTCTAGAATGAAGCAGCTTAGCTAACTGCATCATGGGAAATACATGGCCTTGTGCAGGTAATGTAACACAAACTACATGGGGTTTCTTAGCTTTGTTTTTATGACTAATTGATTCATCCATGTTTCTCAGGAAGTTGGAAGTTAGAAGAGAACAAAGTTTGGATCTAGCTAGTCTGATTTCAGGCTAAGTATTGCTGAATTTCTTTAGCTATTTTTTTTTTTATACTTGTTGACTGTATGATGAAAGCAGTAGCAGTTATAATTGACATATATTAAAGTTATGTTTGAATCTCCTTACGTATATCCGATATTCCGATGTATGAATAATTGACATATATTAATTATTAAAGTATATGAACATTTCACATTTGTGGTCCACACCTAATAAATAAGGCTTTATTATTACCACCTTAATAGATACGTCAGACCATATGCTATCATGACAGATGTGAGGAAGAACAAGTAATGAATGCAGAAAAGTAATAAACAACACATAGATTTACGTGGTTCACCAACAGTGTATTGACTACGTCCACGGGCAGAGAGAGAATAGTTTTATTGATGAAGAGGAATATAAGAATACAGATGTATTATGAACTAATTTCGTCGAATAAACGATATTAGGTTAAATAGGCATTTAACTCGGAATCTAAGTCGGAATCGCATCCCCACATTTACTGTATCCCGCGCTTACCGCGAGGCGCGGCGCTGGGCACGAGTCGCGGTGGCTGGCGCGAGTCGCGGTTAGCTCTCGGCATCTGATCGCGAGCTGAGATATCTGCTGCAACTCGCCTTTTTGAAGATAACCCGATATAACACGTATCAAGGCATTTCGCTACAAATCTTCACATTGACTTGAATCCTCTCACAATGAACCAGATAACCATATTAACAGATGCATTGGTCACAATGCTCAGATTCTCCCTGCAACCAGATTTTTCCCGAAAGACAACCAGATCAGATTTGTCCCTTAAGGACACCAGATTAGCCCCTAAGGGCCTCAGACTTGCCCCAAAGGGCAACTAACAATCACGAACATTGAGCAAGTCCAAACAATGTTGAAACTTACTATACGGAAACGACTTGGTGAACATATTAGCAGGATTATCAGCTGTACCTACCTTCTTCACCTTAACCCTTGTCTCACTCCTCAGAAAATGATATCACATCAATGTGCGTAGTCCTCTCATGATGGACTTGATCCTTGGCTAAGCATATTGCACTCAGACTGTCACAATACACAATGGCCTGATCGTGATATAAACCAAGATCACTAACTAGCCCTTTTAACCATATTCCCTCTTTAGCAGCTTCTATCAACACTATGTACTCTGCTTCAGTATTGGACAAAGTAACTGTAGCCTGCAAAGTTGCCTTCCAACTACCAACAGAGCCACCAAGAGTAAATACATAACCAGTCATAGACCTTCTACTGTCAACTTCTCCAGCATAATCAGAATCAGAATAACCAGTAACTAAACACTGAGTATCATTCCCATAAATGAGACCAACATCAGACGTACCTCTAAGGTAACAAAAAATCCTCTTGACTGCCTGCCAATGCTCCTTACCAGGATCACCCATGAACCTACTAACAACACTGACTGCATGTGCAAGATCCGGTCTAGTGCAAACCATAGCATACATTAAGCTCCCTACTGCACTAGCATAAGGAACCCGACTCATGTACTCCTTCTCCTCAGCAGACTTAGGTGCAAATGCAACAGACAAATGACTATTGGACGCACTTGGAGTATCTATAGGCTTAGCTGTTGACATGCCAAACCTTGACAAAATCTTATGAATGTTACCTTTCTATGACAAGAAAGCTTTATCTGATCTCTTTCCCTATAAATCTCCATCCCTAAAATCTTTTTTGCAGCACCTAAATCCTTCATCTCAAACTCAGCACTGAGAAGACCCTTCACCCTTTGAATATCAGACTTGGACTTTGCAGTTATGAGCATATCATCTACATACAGGACCAGATAAATCATTGATCCATCATTCAGCTTGTTGTGATACACACAACAATCATACATACTCCTGTTGTAGCCCAACTCAATCATATAGCTATTATACCTTTTGTACCACTGCCTAGGAGACTGCTTTAGTCCATACAAGGACTTCTTCAATCTGCAAACATAGTCTTCTTTTTCAAGAACTTGGAACCCATCTGGTTGAGTCATATAAATCTACTCTTCTAACTCCCCATGTAGGAAAGTTGTTTTCACATCTAATTGCTCAAGTTCAAGATCCTGATGTGCAACTATTGCCAGTAACACCCTGATGGAAGTGTGTCTGACCACTGGTGAGAAAATCTCATTATAATCAACTCCTTCCCTTTGCGTGAACCCTCTTGCGACAACCCGAGCTTTATACTTGACCCCCTCAAAAGGTGAAGTCCTTTCCTTCTTCTTGAAAACCCATTTGCACGTGACAATATTTCTCTCCTTAGGACGTTTGACTAGCTCCCAGGTCTGATTTTTATCCAGAGACTCCATCTCATCTCCCATTGCAACGAGCCATTGGGCAGAATCACTACCTGAAACAACTTCTTTATAGGTGGATGGCTCATGAGTGTCCACCTCCACCTCTTGAACACCTGCAATGCATAAGCAACCATATCCTCAAAGCCATACCTCCTTGGAGGTCCCACACCAACTTTTCTAGCTCTATCAAGTGCTATGCTAGGTCGATGTGCTTTATATGAGCCTGATTGATGACTAGAAGATTCAGTACCACCATGTTAATATTCTCCACCTTGGTTTTGTGATTCACTCTCATCATGAGTGACTTGCAGCTCCACCTGATTATCAACATTATTGCTACTAACTGACACCACAGTAGACTTTACAGTAGAGTTAAGCATAGAATTTTCATCAAATATCACACTTCTACTAAGTATAACTCAACTCTCAGAAGGTGACCAGATTCTATAGCTCTTAACTCCACTCCCAAAACCCACAAATACACCCTTCTTAGCTCTATGTTATAATTTACCCTCACTTACATGATAATAAACAGTAAAACCAAAAACTCTCAACAAAGAATAATATGCAGGCTTACCAGACCACACCTCATAAGGTGTTTTACAATCAATACCTGTGTGAGGTCCACTGTTGATCAGATAGCAAGCTGTACTTACAACTTCTACCCAAATCTTCTAGCTAACCCAGCATTAGAGAGCATGCACCTCGCTTTCTCCAACAGTGTCTGATTCATGCGTTCTGCTACCCCGTTCTGTTGAGGAGTATCCCTAACAGTTTGATGGCGAGCAATCCCTTCATTTTTGCAGAACTCAATAAACTCAAACCAACAAAATTCCAGACCATTATTAGTTCGCAACCTTTTGATCTTCCTTTCAGCTTGATTTTCCACCAAAGCCTTCCACTGCTTGCAATTCATGAAAGCCTCACTTTTATTCTTCATCATAATTACCCAAGTCATTCTTGAATAATCATCGATCATCGACATAAAATACCTGTGACCTCCAATAGATTCAACTCGAGAAGGACCCCAACAATCAGAATGGATATAATCAAGTGTGCCATTCGTTATATGAACAACCTTTGGAAACTTGCTGCGATGAAGCTTCCCAAATACAAAATGCTCGCAGAACTCTAGATCCGGCACCTTGTGCCCACATAGAAGATCCCTTTTTGACAAATTTACATCCCCCTTTCACCCATATGTCCAAGCCTCATATGCCACAGCTTGGTCATATCCTACTTGTGAATCTCAGATGATGCAACAGCAGCGGAACCTGTCACATTAGAACCTTGAAGAAGATATAAGGTACTACCTCCGTCCCATAATAGTTTGAACACTTTCCTTTTATGTTTGTCCCAAATTAGTTTGAACACTTCCATTCTTGGCATGGTCCCACCATTAATATATTATTTCTTTTACACATCTTTGGCCCACATTCTACCTTTTATCAATAAAAAGTTACCCAACTTTCTCTCTCCTCTAATAAAAAATACCCAACCAACGCCTATCACATCTACTTTTCAAATAAAATAACATTTGATAACCACACCACAACTTATCACCTTAAACTACGTGTCCCAACAAGTGTTTAGATATTTCTGGGACGGAGGGAGTACCATTTTTAATACCTTTCAGAACCACCTTCGAACCTTTGTAAACACTCATAACTCCACCTTCACCTTGAAAACTGAAACCCTTACTGCCAAGAAGACTCAAAGATATCAGATTGTTTGTCATCAGTGGAACATGCCTAACTTCATTCAAGGTGCAGAATGTACCATCATGAGTCCTCATCCTGATGGAGCCTATTCCAACTACTTTGCAGACAGCACTGTTGGCCATAGTTCCCCCATCTATCTGCTCATAAGTCGAAAGCCACTCCCTGCATGGACTAATATGATACGATGCCTCAGAGTCAAGAACCCACACATCCCTATAATGTGACTGGTTATTAGCAACTAGGGCCAGATCTTCTTCAGAGTTACCTTCAGTTTCTACCAGAGCAGCAGAACCTTCATTCTTTTCCTGCAGCTTCTTTTTCTTAGGACATTCATTTTTCCAATGCCCTTTTTCCTTACAGTAATTACAGACATCATTAGTTTTAGGACCCTTAGAATTCGAATTTTTATAGTTCAATTTCTTTTTACCAGTTTTTCCTTGTCCATTACCCCCATTAACAACTAATCCCGATGCTTGATTTTCTGTACTAGAACCAGATGCCTAATGACAAACTCTCTAATATGAAGAGCAGATCTTACTTCTTCTAATGACAGACTATTTTTCCCAACAATAAAAGAATCCACAAAATTCTCATACGATAAAGGCAAAGATACTAACAGAATTAAAGCAGCATCCTTATCATCTACTTTAACATCAATATCACGAAGATCTAGTAAAATAGCATTTAATTTTTCTAGATGGTCCCTCAGAGACGTACCTTCCTGCATACGCAGGCTGAACAGACGTTGCTTCAAGAGCAACTTGTTGGTTAGAGATTTCGTCATGTATAGACTCTCTAACTTCAACCACAGACCAGCGGCAGTTTCCTCCTCTGAGACTTCAGTGATTATGTCGTCAGCAAGACACAACATAATCGTTGAATGTGCCTTTTCCTCCAGAACTTCCATCTCAGCGGTGACTGAATCCGTTGACTTCTTTGCCAACGGTGCCCACAGGCCACAACCCTTGTTGATTCAGTAAAGCCCGCATCTTGATTTGTCACAGACTGAAACTGTTTCTCCCAGTAAATTCATCGATTTTCACATTCATCCCAGACATCTTTCTCACTCAGATCGAACACAAAGCTCTTGATACCAATTTGTTATGACAGATGTGAGGAAAAATAAATAATGAATGCAGAAAAGTAATAAACAACACACATATTTACGTAGTTCACCAACAGTGTGTTGACTACGTCCACGGGCAGAGAGAGAATAATTTTATTGATGAAGAGGAATATCAGAATACAGATGTGTTATGAACTAATTTAGTCGAATAAACGATATTAGGTTAATTAATAGGCATTTAACTCGGAATCTAATTCGGAATCGCATCCCTCGTATACCGTATCCCGCACTTATTGCGAGGCGCAGCGCTGGGCGCGAGGCGCTGTGGCTGGCGCGAGTTGTGGTCAGCTCTCGGCATCTGACCGCAAGCCGAGACATCTGACGCGACTCGCCTTTTTATAGATAACCCGATATAACACGATTTAAGGCATTTCACTACATCCGCAATGCTAATTAAACTTGTTTATAATAACTTCCTCCACGGTTATAATTTTTTTTCCCTAGTTTGACACTGATAAAAAGTCGAAAAAAAATATCGAGTTTGCAAAAGATTAATTGAGATGATAGGGAAATGGAAAAATTTCAGTATGAAGAACATATATGAATATTGGGCTTTGTATAAATAATAAAGCATTAAAAAACTGCATGGTTCTTGGTATAATATTTTTATTAAATGTTTATGTTTTAATCTTCAAAAAACAAATAAACTAGCCATTGGGAACAATAGAGCTGCTGGGCAGTAGTCCTCGTATGCCTCAGGCCCTCATGGCACAATGGTATTCGTGGAGAAATCATAATAAAAAGAAATCTCTAATGGTTGCCTCATCATACTAGCCCTCCGTCCCAAAATATAGTTCCTATTTTCATTATGGGTGTCCCAAAATATTATTCCTGTTTCTATATTTAGTTTCACATTTTTCCATAATTTGCCTAGAAAAACCGTGTCCCCATCATTTATTTGCTTCATAAAATTTGTTTTTTACTTTGTTTATTCAACCCAAGTGTTACAATTAATGCTCTTTCACCAATTATTCTCCATTCTCTCTCCTAAAATCATCTTTTCCCATACTACATTTATTTAAATAAACAAAAAATCTTTATTATCCCTCTTAGATTCTACTTACCTTAATTATCGTGAAAAAATAGAATCGGGAACTATATTTTAAGACGGAGGGATTACAATCTAAATTCGTTGGTTTAAATACACGACCAGGATAATGTCAATAAGTCTTTTATATATATTTCAATATGTTGAAATTACAAAATTAAATTGATCCATGCTACTACAATAAAATGCCAAATAAGAGGTTGAGGTGGTGGAATAGTGGCACCGCTTTCCACCTCATATCCCTGAGGTATAGGGATCAAACCTCATGGGACTCATTTGAGGATTTCCCCTTAACCCCCCTCAGGTGAGTTCGGCTCCTTCATTTTACCTTTGAAAAAGGAAAAAAAAAATGCTATATGAAATATCATCAAATTATTAAGTACTACTAAGATAAAGGATACACATCTTGATTTCTTGACAAACTTAATGAACAATATATAAATTTCTCATGAATTGAACTATGAATTGAACGTATCCTTAGATGATCTTTTAAAACTTAAAATACGAATCATGCTAGTCTATCACATGAAGAGCCTATTTGAGAAATCTCTCAAAATTCTGATAAGATGAACCTCCTGGCTCCTATGTTGTAGCATCCTCAGCGTTCTCTTGCCAAACCAAAGCTCCTTTTCTCAACTTCTCTCCTTTCTTTCCTCCCATCACCTCTTTAATCAAATCCTCAATCGCTCCTTTCTTTACTTCTGGATTCACCTCCAACCCAATTCCCCACCCATCATCCATACACGCATATCGATAATTCGTCTGTTAATTGCTCGGCGAAAAATGGCCAACAGATAACGGGTAAACCACCCATACATACAACCTCAAGCAAAGAATTCCATCCACAATGCGTCAAGAAAACACCTATTGTCGGATGGACCAACACTTGTTCTTGTGGACACCAAGTCACCACCAATCCCCTGTCTCGTGTCTCATCAATAAACTCCTGAGGCAACACCCCCGATTCACCCATCATAACATCAGGGCGTAGGACCCACAAGAATGGGTGCTTGCTATTTGCTAATCCCCATGCAAACGCGACGAGATTTTCCTGAGAGATGGTGGTTACACAACCATAATTCACATACACTACTGATTTGGGCTCTCTTTGGGCCAACCATTCAAGGCAATAAGTATCATCTTTCCACAACGTGGGCCGAAATTCCTTTAATGGGGGCTCGGGGACGTGTTTCCGCTCTAGTAAACGGAGTGGGCCGATCGTGTAGATCTGAGGAGGCACGGACTTGTTAATGGCCTCTAATACTTCTTGTTCGAGATAATCGAAAGTGTTGAATATTATGAAGGATGCCTTGAGGCAATTTTGTACTTCATCACGTAAATATGTTAAAAGGATGTCATCTACATTTGTAATTCTCATAAGAATGGGAAAATCTCGGAGTCGCATGTGCTTCATGCCTGGTATCCACTACATTGGCTTGTTTAAAGTTCCATCTAGCTCATAGTTTTCATCTACAACAATGAACAAATAAGAATTGACATAACAGATTAACCAGTTAGGGCATACTTGGATTAGGGGTGATGAATTAGAGGAGCGATAAAAGTCAAATCATTGAGCCTATAATTGTTTTTAGGCAAATTATGGGAAAGAGAAGCACAATTACATTATATTTTCATCCAAAAAAAAAGGACTGGATTGTAACTTGAAGATAACACATAAACTATTGAGCCAATTGTTGAAGACAAAGTTAACACAACTATTAATTGTTACACTACTGATGAGGGAACGCTTAATGAAGGTATTGGCCGGTGTTGATTTTTTAATGCAGGATCCTGGGTTGCATATCCAAATTGAAACTTATAATTCTGATAACTTTTTGTTGGAAAAGACCTATTAAAATAGCTATTTTGTTGGAAAATACCTAGTAAAAATTTTTTTGTTTAAAAAGACCTATTATAATACTTCCCTTTACATATGACCACCTCAATGTTTTCCGGCCAAAAAGTCAATTTTCTGGCATTGACTTTTCTTCCCTTCCCTTTCTCCTTAAATGAGATCAACCTATTTTTTCTATCTTAATCCCTTAACCCTACCAAACCCTTTCCTCTTGCTTCCCATTTTAAGAAATTAAGGTAGAAAAAGAAAAAATTTAATGAGAAATGGAGGGGAAGAAAGTCAATGTCGGAAAAATTGACCTTTTGGTCGAAAAACATTGAGGTAGTATTAAGTAACAAAGGAGAGTATTATAAACTCCCTCCGTCCCTATATAGACTTCTCATCTCTAATTTTGGCACTATTCATAAGCAATGAAAATCCTCCAATTTTTTTTCCAATATATAAGAAAAAACATAGTCATGTGAGGTCTTGTTTGATTCGTCTCATTATATACATTACGAAAATCAAATTTCTATAATTTTTACTATTATGTAATTAAAGATATTAATGATACAAAATGTGCATTGACAAACATGAAAAGGAGAAATGGAAAATCTATTTAGGGACGGAGGGAGTAGGTTTTTATTAGATCTTTCTAAATATAATAGCTATTTTAATAGGTATTTCCTTAAAAAAATTTGGTGAAAAAAATTGTGAAAACAAACCTTCGCAGCCGAATGGTGGACAACTTTTTGAAAGAACACCTGGTGGTGTATATTGCAAAGGAGATAGCAGAGACAATAAGTGAAGATGACATATTTGATATTTTTTATACGATGAAAGCGAGGCGAACACAACTTAAATGATATTTCAATAGATTTGTAATTTTTTGGGATACGTTTTGCTTTTCTATCTTTCTCTACTGTGGTTATTAGGTCGTGAATATCAATGTTATATTAAGGAGATTATGACATTATTGTTTATTCTATATTGGTGCCTGCCTTACTCATATCCTAGTTCCGCCTCTATGGATCTCGACTAGTTCGATTAACACCCCTAATCAAAGAGCGAAAAAAGAAACAGAAACACAAGACACCATGAACTGACCTTTAAAGGGAATAATTCCCCTTCTCAAAAGCTCAGGGTACTGAAGGTAACCCATGAACCCACAAGGCGAGGCAGTCCAAAACGGGACACCGGGAACACCAATCTTTTCAGCAACTTTTGTAGGAACGTAAACTGGTAACTAAATTAATACACTTAACTAACAACCGTGGCGTGAGAAGATCACTGCCCTAAAGTTGAATTTGCCCCGCAACAACACACAGACTCATATCAATCAACCTCCTGGGATACACGGTCTTTGCGTTTCCGGTGTTGATAGAAAAGCAGATTGAGAACGATCTTAAATATTGCCCAGAATAATGAAGGAAAAGAAAGAGAGAAGATGTAATGGTGTGTTTCTGTCCCCAAGAGAATCCCAGAACACTGGTATATATAGGGAGAGGAAAACCAAACGAGATCAGAATATGGCTGAAATCGTGGGAAAAACGGTCGCATAATGGGAAGTATAATGGTCGTAAATCAGGAGAGAGATTAGGGGAGAAAACGGCATTAAGAGAGAGATTAGGAAAAAAACGGTAACTTAAGACTGATAAAAACGGTCATAAAATGCTGACAAATTCCTGACCCAAAACTATAGTTAAGTTAAGTTTATTCTCCAAGCCCCAAGGCCCTGACCCGGTCTGGGCGCGCGGCGCGCGTGTGGCAACCACACATTACCACAAACCCACTAAAAACCTCATTGCTTCTTAACTCAAAGGGTAGAGGAAGAATAATGGTTATAAACCTTACTCTTCCCTTATATTCTTTCAATGTGGGACAAAAGGAAAAAATTGACTCTTCATATTCTTTTGAAACAAACTTAGAGTTTCTACTATAAACTCCAACAACTATCACCGCTCATCAAAGCATCATAAATGATGCAACTAATCGGAGGGACACCGTTGGACGATCGCACCCTCGCCACCAGCTCACGCAAAGCAGGCAAACAATTCTCACGGAGGGCGTAGCAGAGAGAGGGAGGATCCTGTGTAGCATCACGACCAGACGGTTGTAATCTTTCGGGCATGCTTTCAAACTTAAAATCAGGAAAGGAGTTGAGCCAATCTGATGATGATGAACCCTTGGCTCTGATTAGACGGTTGTGATTGAACTGGGTGTTAACAAAGGTGATGTAAAAACCTATAGAGTGGAGAAGCGTGGCTAACTGCATCATGGGGATTACATGGCCTTGTGCAGGAAATGTTACACATACTGCGTGGAGTTTCCTAGTTTACTATTAGTACTTGATACATTCATTTTTAGTAAGCTAGAATATTATACTATGGCTTTGAAGAGTTCATTGGCTCACATTCTTTATACTCTTTTTTTTTTTTGGCCCCTTTCGGGAACCTGTGGTAAGATGAATTTCCTCTGGGTTGCCCTCACACAGGGCCACTCACCCAGAGGTCCAACAAGCCCAAATCCCCTCCCCCCAACGATATTGAAATTTTGCTTCCACCAAGATTTAAACCTTGGTCTCCCATGTGGCAGATAGGAAGTCATACCATTGGACCATTGGACCCAAGGGTCCTTGGTATAATAAAGAATACAATAAAAACATATAATAAAGAAAAGCGAAAGTGGGCATCTTAATCTAGCTAACAAAATACAATAGAATATATAGTAGAAAATATTAACTTGACATCTTAATCCAGTATAAAAGTCATGTTAAAGATGGATTAAGCATAAAACTCGTTTATGTTCCTTCCCACACTACAGGTTTGTCATCATCCAATCAATGCTTAGTTTACACATTCACAAGCAAGATAAACGAGTCATTTAGATCGACTTTAGTTAGAGTTAATTACAAAGCCGTCTCCTATATACAATATAGGGGTCTTGTGCTAAATTAAATTATAAGGATTAAAAATTTTTGGTGAAAGGAAGAGATGAAAGAGTTATTAATGAATTTATTTGGAGAATAGGAAGAGACGAAGCAAAATACCTTATAGAAATTAACCTCTTTGATATGCATCCAACATTATACTCAATAAATTGAAAAGGAACATCTTGTAATTAGATTTAGTTTTTTTTTTATAACTAATATAATTGGACCCTTATATTTTATGGTCCTATGCAGTTGCTAATTAGTAATTACCCTGCATATCACTTGACCTGAAACTTATTTTTCCACTCCCCTTTTTTCTCTCTTCCCTCTCCTCTCCCACAAAACCCTAATTTTCAACCTAGGGCCAAGCCCCTTTTCTCCTTTTGTTACTAGTTTTTTAGGTTAATGTTTCTAATAAACTTCAGTCTCTCTTTAATGGAGAGTTTTTGTACCCATTTATTTGGGTTATATCTACCCATATATTGGGTTTTATCTCTCTCCATGTGAGAGTTTGGAGACTTTGTTTTTGGGTTTTTGTGTAATTCAAGAGGTTGATTTGTTGATTGAAATTTGTGCGGGGTTGCAACAGATGTCAGTACTTCGTTTACAATCACTTGAATTGGATCCAGTTCTACTTCAAAACTACAAAAGATCGATAGACCCCCTTGCAGAAGGCTGCATAAGACAACGATGTGAAAGACGAGGGTTTTCAGAAGTGTTAGATCTACTCAACGATCGTGGTTTTGTCATATTAGAATTGTATTTATTTCATTTTGATATGTATTTGTTTAGTTTTGACTTGTATTGTAGATGTCGTATGACTTTGAATCAATGAATTAATTTTTAATTTCAAAAAAAAAAAAAAAAATTACCCTGCATATGGCCTTAATTAGCCGCCCCTGGTTAATTATGCCTTAGTCTAACTAAAGATGAAGTGTCGTAGCCCGAGTCATATAAGAGTAAATTGTAGTTTAATGTTTGGATTTGATCCGCTTACGCAATGAGGTCCGATGATATTTGGATTAGTTTACTTCCATTTGCTTTGTCATCAGAAACAATATCAATTTACACTCTCAATATATATCACTTTTTATTTGTGTCAAGAGTTGATCAAGCATGTTAACAGTTCAATTAAGCATGGTATGAGGCAAAAAGAAGTCAAATATGAGCTAGAAACAATTTTTTTTTATTTTTTTTCAAAATTTTTATTAGATCATCTCATTCTTAGTGGTGACCATGACAATTATGTTATGGGATAGCTAGTTCCAATGGAGAGAAAGTATCAAACATGATCTATATCCTTAAATCACTATCTATATCCTTAAATTTTCTCGCCTGTGATATTTGTATTGGGAATCAAGGGGAATACAAGTTTGTTACGTAGCTAGATGTGTTCAGCGAGTCTTGTATTAGTGTAATATTATATGTAAAAGGATATAAAGGACTTTTAATAGCATTAGGTCTGTAATAAATCCTCATATATATATAGCGTCAGGAGCTAACCAATCTAGGTTAACACAATTCATCTTTATTACTTGTACATGGTATCACAACCCTAGTTTTTTTTAGGTTTAATTTTTTTTTTTACTATGATTCCTACTTCTTTCGGTCTTTCATATGCCATGGATGATATCTCATCCTCGTCGACCTTAGCTTGAGCACCACCACCACTACTCTATCTTCTGCTGCCCCGGTTGCCTCCATGCTGCCGACCAGTTGTGGTCCGTTTGCTCTTGCGTCCGCCTGTGGCGTGCTGGGCTATGTTGCTGCTGTAGGTTTCCAGCATCTGTCGTTGTCCTTACCAGCGACGATGTATGCCCCCACCAGTCTTATGCATCCATCCTCCTCGTCCCACACGCCTCTGCGTTTCTCGTCCGGGATTCCAACCCTCCATCACTGCTTTATCGACACCTTCTCTTGTCCAGCAGCCCGCGTTCTCTCTCCCGCATATTTCAGAGCCCAATCTCACCAATTTGGTAACTATTACTCTCTCTTCTCCTGAGGATTAATTGCTGTGGAAAACTCATATTACTTATTTGCGTCTTTCCCATCAATTACTTGGTATGGTTGAAGGTACTGCTTCAATTCCTCCTTCCCATGTGTTAGATAAACGTGGTATTTCGGCTCCTAATTCACAATTCTATGAATATTTACGTGTTGATCAGCAATTAAATCTTGGATATTTGCCACATCATCATGTGATGTCTTTGTTGATGTTCATGATTTATAACAATCTGTTGATTTATGGAATAGTTTGCAATCTAGATTTATGCTTGCTAGTATGACCTGTTCTATAGAATTGAAAGGGCATCTTTCTTTTTGAAAAGGGAGATTCACAAACCACGGATGGTTTCTTGTGTGAGATTAAAGTTATCGCTGATTCTTTAGCTACTATTTAGTTTCTCAAATTAAGATTTGGTTCAGTTCACTTTATTTGGTCTAGATCATGACTCGGATTATGATCATATTGTTACCATACATTGTTTCATTATCTGTTTCCATTGAGTTTTGATGACTTGCGCCCCAAGCTTTTGCTTCATGAACGTCTCAAAAACTCCAAGGAAAGGTCTAATCCCTTAACTTTACCAAACCCTTTCCTCTTGCTTCCATTTTAAGGGATTAGGGTACAAAAAAAATAGGCTGGTCCTATTTAATGAGAAAGGGAGGGGAAGAAAGTTAAATTTTTGGCCAGAAAACGTTGAGGTGGTCTTAATTAACAAAGGGAAGTATTATAATAGGTCTTTTTCGATAAAAAAGATGTTATTAGATCTTTCCCAACAAAATAGCTATTTTAATAGGTTTTTCCCAACAAAAAGTTCTTTAAATTTCAATATGTTGAAATTACGAAATTAAATTGATCCATGCTATTATAAAATGCCAAATGAAATATCATCAAATTATTAAGTACTACTGAGATAAAGGATACATATCTTGAGTTCTTGACAAACTTGATGAACAATATAGAGATTTCTCATGAATTGAACTATGAATTGAACATATCCTTAGGCGGTCTTTTAAAACTTAAAATACGAATCATGCTAGTCTATCACATGAAGAGCCTCTTTGAGAAATCTCTCAAAATTCTGATAAGATGAACCTCCTATGTTGGTAGCATCCTCAGCTTTCTCTTGCCAAACCAAAGCTCCTTTTCTCAACTTCTCCCCTTTATTTCCACCCATCATCTCTTTAATCAAATCCTCAATCTCTCCTCTCTTTACTTCTGGATTCACCTCCAACCCAAACCCCCACCCACCATCCATACACGCATATCGACAATTCGTCTGTTGCTCGGCGAAAAATGGCCAACAGATAACGGGCAAACCACCGGTACATACACCCTCAAGCAAGGAATTCCATCCACAATGCGTCAAGAAAACACCGATTGTAGGATGGACCAACACTTGTTCTTGTGGACACCAAGTCACAACCAATCCCCTGTCTCGTGTCTCATCAATAAACTCCTGAGGCAACACCCCCGACTCACCCATCATAACATCAGGGCGTAGCACCCACAAGAATGGGTGCTTGCTATTTGCTAATCCCCATGCAAACTCGATGAGATTTTCCTGAGACATGGTGGTTATACAACCATAATTCACATACACTACTGATTTGGGCTCTCTTTGGGCCAACCATTCTAGAAAATAAGTATCGTCTTTCCACAACGTGGGTCGAAATTCCTTTAATGGGCTCTCAGGGACGTGTTTTTGTTCTAGTAAACGGAGTGGGCCGATCGTGTAGATCTGAGGAGGCATGGACTTGTTAATGACCTCTAATAATTCTTGTTCGAGAGAATCAAAAGTGTTGAATATTATGGAGGATGCTTTGAGGCAATTTTGTACTTCATCACGTAAATATGTGAAAAGGATGTCATCTGCATCTGTAATTCTCATAAGAGTGGGGAAATCTCGGAGTCGCATGTGCTTCATGCCTGGTATCCACTCCACTGGCTTGTTTAACGTTCCATCATGCTCATAGTTTTCATCTACAACAATATAATGAACAAATAAGAATTGACATAACACATTATAAATAAAGTGTTTGAGAACTATAATAAAAAAAAAGAATCATAATTGGCCTAGTTGGCTGGAGGTCGTCAGTTCACCCTGTGAGTTTGTGACGGGTTTTGATTCTTGTCCCTTCTAAAAAATACATTTTATAACAAAAAGTATATAAAAGCAAATGTTATTAGGCCAAAATTATTGGATTAGTCTCCCTGACTATTAACACGGCTATCGATTGTTACACCGCTGATGGGAATATGGGATACGCGTAATGAAGGTATTGGTGCTGATTTTCTAAGGCAGGATCCTGGCTTTGCGTAACCAAATTGAAACTTAGAGTTCTGACGAAAAAGATTGTGAAAACAATTAAACAAACCTTCGCAGCCGAATGGAGGATAACCTTTTGAAAGAACACCTGGTGGTGTATATTGCAATAAGAGCACAATTTAAATATGATATTTTTTTTGAATAGGCAATTTAAATGATATTTCATTAAGGTATTTTTTTTTTATAGATTTGTAACTTTTTGGGATATGTTTTACTTTTCTAACTTTCTCTACCTTGTGGGTGGAAATACTTGGTGAATATTAATGTTAATATTAAGGTTATTATGACATTTTTAAAAAACAATTTAGAATATGAGGAAGCCAAAAATATCTCAATTACAACGAATCCTCATTTTCTTTCTTTCTTCTATTAATGATACCTCTTCCCAAAGTTTCCCAAATCACGCCTCTACTTATAATAGCATTTTGTTATCGAAAGCACAGAATCAAAAACGGCCCTAATTATGACATTATTGTTTATTCTATATTGGTGCCCGCCTTACACATATCCTATTCGCCTCTGTGGACCTCGTCTAGCTCAATTAGCACCCCTAATAAAAAAAAGAATTTTTTTTTTACCAGAATAAGTAAGAAACATTTAAAATGAATCTGCGTGGCTAGTACACAAGGAAGGATTTGATAAGTCGGTGTTTCAAAACTTAGGAGGATTATTTTTTGGGAGTTGCATTCCGTCATTTCTTCTTCTTCGTTTTAGTCCCTCCGTTCCATAATATACGTCCTGTTTCCTTATAAGGTGTCCCAAAACTTAGGAGTATTTTCTTGGTTCTCTTTATTTAATGAGTTGCCATTAAAACTTTGATTTGGTTCCTTTCAAATATCTATACTCTATACTAATATATTAAAAGGCGTTCCTAAGGGTGTCTATGTGCCATGCGACACTCTTCTCGTATCGAACACGTGACCTTTGACATGAATAGTGAGAGCTTAACCATTGATCCAACATAACATCATTATTTAGTATTTCAAAATAAAATATAATAAGATCTTGTAAGTATAGCTCATTAAAATACTTACACAAGTAGTTAGACACCTAACACATTAATGGTAATGATAATAGACTATTGTAGACATAAACTCTTATTCCAGTTTATTGTATTATTCAAATTATGAAGTCAATATTTTCTTCACAAGACAAAAATTTACGAAAAGAATCAAGCCGGGGTATTGCCAAGGACACTCACTAGTTATCTATATTTTCCAACCTTCCTATTCTCATATTTTCTTTTCTTTTATTCTTCAGATCAGAGTTGTCATCTTTATTTTCTTATGTCCAACACAAAATCTCTAAGCCGCAATATTTCTTAAAATACATTTTTAACCATACTCTCTCCAACTCTACATTTTGAAACGAATGCGACAATTATATTTGTGTACTTTTATGTATCAAGTTTGACTAGATCTTTAAGCTAATTTTATGGATAGAAATGTAACTATATACTAGTTAGAAATTAGGTTTGTGTCATGTATATTTTATACGTTTCTTTTTACACTTTAATTTTTGGTATATTTTTTTAATCTACACACTGTTGTTTTTTCTATTATTAGGAACACGTGCATCTACTTTCTCCTCTTTTACCACCCATGTCATCCCCTCTTTGATATCTTAACCCACTTTTTTGTTTCTCTCCATGTTTTCAGTTTTTCCCTCCACCTTTTCAGTTTGTCTCTTATACTTTTAGACGTTCTCCCTGATTCTCCCCCAAAATGAAGTGAGTAAACTAAAAAGAAATGGAGGTAGTACACGACAACTTCTTACACTTTTTAGTACTCAAATTAGTTTAATAATTAAAATTGTGTATTTGGGAACATGAAAGTCAAAGTGTTATATTTATTTTAAAAATTGAAAAGAGAGTATTAAAACATGACATTGTGGAAGTTCCTTTTTTTTTAAAAAAAAGAATAATTTCACTAGATGTACAAAGTTTGTATTTTTTTTTTAAAACTAAGGGCCTGTTCGTTATCGTTTTATGTTTTTAGTTTTCAGTTTTTTTTTAAAACTAAAAACAAAAAACAGGAAACCATAAAAATTGGTTTTCACTTTTTAGTTGTCAGGTTCCAAAATCATCATGTTTCTAATAAGTTTGACTAACTTTTTATCCATTATATAACATATATCATATGACTTTTAGATACAAAAAAACCAAAAACCTAAAAACCACAATTATACCGAACGAGCCATAAGTTTTTCATTGTGAATTGATGTGATGAAATTATTGTTTGATTTGTCTATTTTGCTCACTAGAATTTAAATACTTGGTTGGCTTGTATAATGATGATACATAGTATTGGTTATACCGTGTCCCTCCAAATCGAAAATTCTATAACCGGCCTTGCTATAGTGCTATGGACCTCGATTAGCACCCCTAATCACAGAATGAAAAAAAGAAACACAAACACAAGACACCGTTAACTGACCTTTGAAGGGAATAATTCCCCTTCTCAAAAGCTCAGGGTACTGAAGGTAACCCATGAACCCACAAGCCGAGGCAGTCCAAAACGGGAAACAGGGAACACCAATCTCTTGAGCAACTTTCATAGCACCGCTCATCAAAGCATCATAAATGATGCAACTAATCGGAGGGACACCGTTCGACGATCGCACCCTCGCCACCAGCTCACGGAAAGCAGGCAAACAATTCTCACGGAGGGCATAACAGAGAGAGGGAGGATCCTGTGTAGCATCACGATCAGACGGTGGTAATCCTTCGGGCATGCTTTCAAACTTAAAATCAGGAAAGGAGTTGAGGCACTCTGATGATGATGAACCCTTGGCTCTGATCAGACGGTTGTGGTTGAACTGGGTGTTAACGAAGGTGATGTAGAAGCCTCTAGAGTGGAGAAGCTTGGCTAACTGCATCATGGGGATTACATGGCCTTGTGCAGGAAATGCTACACAAACTGCATGGAGTTTCCTAGCTTTACTAATACTACTTGATCCATTCATTTTTAGTAAGCTGGATCACTATACTAAGGCTTTGAAGGGTTCAATAGCTCATGTTCTTTATATTTGTAGCTAGATGAAGATTATGTAGTATCAATGGAATACAATAATAGGAGTATATATATAATATAATAATAGAAGTTAAAGTTGGCCTCTTTAATCTAGCTAGCATAATAATACAATAAAATATATAGTAAAATGTGTTGAACTTGGCATATTAGGCCAGCTTAAAAGTCATGATTTTTTAATAAAGATGGATTTGGCCTATAATACCTCCATCTCACAATCACTACAAAAATAAATCAATCTAGCAACTGTTAAAAATTGTTGCTATTTATAAGAAATATGTTGCCAAGTCGAGTTGGCAACAAATTGAAAACACAATATAGTTGTTGCTAAAAGGCTTGTTGCTATATGATTTTAGCTGTGCTTGGCCAAACCAATAAAGAGGTGGAGAATCAATACACTTATAAGTTTAAAGGATATTCCATACTAATAGCAATTGATGATAGTATGTGAAACTTCTTTAGCTTATAAGGTGATATTTTCACTCATCTTTCTTTGATGTGGGACACAATTCAAGAAAAAATAAGATGTTATTTCATCAAAAAACAATAAAATATATTGTTTCCAATGACAACAAATCATATATCTCTTTCCATATCTGTTTCTAAATGGCAATAAATTAAAAATATGATGCCATCTATCAACAAATGGTAAAAATTAAAAATTAATTGTTTCTAATGACAATAAATAATATATATATTGGCTATCGTAGTTTGTTGCTGAATGGCAACAAATCGGCAATATGATGTCATCTAGCAACAAACACTAAAATTAATTGTTTCTAACGTCAACAAAATCAAATATTAGTTGTCGTAGTTTGTTGCTAAATGACAACAAATCGCAAATATGATGTCACTTAGCAACAAATGTGAAATTACTTGTTTCTCATGTCAACAAATCAAATATTTCTTGTCTTATTTTGTTGTTAAATGGTAACAAATTGAAACTACGATGCCATCTAGCAACAAATAGTAAAACAACTGGTTTCCAATAGCAACAAACCAAAAATATGTTGCTTTTATTTGTTCAAAAATTAGAGAAAAAAATGTCCCTTTATAATAGGCAACGGAAAAATAATCTATGCTATTTATCAACGGTTCTATAATTTGTTGCTAAAATTTGTTTCTGTAATGCTCTAACTTTTGTAGTGAATACATGCACCATTTTTATATGGCACACAAACCGAGGGTGAGGAGAGAAAGGGTTGTAATTGTATTTCAAACCTACGTGGATTATGTTTTAAAGGAGGGGATATATTATTGTGAAACATTCAAAAGAGGAAATAGTGCATGCATTATTGTCTGGGCAAAGCCATGGATTTAAAGATGTGGCGGTCGGATGGCTGCCATTTTTTTTAATAAAATAAATGGAGGAAATAAAAAATAAAAAACAATAGGGAAGGTCAGTGGAATTTTTTGTTGTCAAGAGGACTCAACCTCCTAACCACTTTTCACCAAGCTAGCTAGTCATTAGCCATCAAGCCAATATTCTCCTTCAAGTCTATAAATACCTCATTTAATAATATAAACAAAATACCTGCATGGGCCTAACTAAAAAAAACTGAGACGTGGAGGTGATGGGATGCAGGGAGTCTGCAGCCTCTGCTAGTAGGACTATTTGTGGGTTGGGTTGGTGCAATTTGGGATAATGTAACCCAAATAAAACCGCAAATATGCGGTTTGACATTTTCCCAAACCAAACCGCACCACTTTTTCCCAAACCGACCCAAACCGCACACGTGAAATGGTTTGGTGCGGTGCAATTTGCAGTTTAACCATTTTTTTATAAAAGTTCTGTAACCATTTTTTACATATTTGTGGACCGTTTGGTACGGTGCGGTGCAGATTAACCATTTTTTTATATTTGTGGACTATGGTAAAGGTTTGTAAACTTGTTGTTGGAAGATAGTTAATTAGATACGGCTATTAAAAAATGTAACTTACAAATGACTAAAGAAATGTGGTACAAAGTTCTTGAAAACCCAATACATAATTCTCCAAAAATTAGAAAATCAGATAAAAAGAGTTCATGTCCAATGTAAACTAAAAAAATCATTTAAATAGTTTTGTTGTTTATAGTGCGATTTGGTTTTACAAAGATTCAAACCCAACCCAAACCCCAAACCACGGTTTGCTTGAAATAAAAAACCAATCCACAATTTTAGAATCGCAAACCAACCCAGACCGCGAAAAAACAATTTAGGTTGTGGTTTGGTGCAATCAAGACCATACTTTGAACAACCCTATCTGCCAATCCCCTATGTGGTTTCGTTCATGTGCATTGTGAAACATCTAGAAGCTAAGAGTAAATGGGTGCTGGGATATTATACTATGGCTTTGAAGGGTTCAATAGCTCATGTTCTTTAGAATTGTAGTAGATGGAGATAATTATGTAGTATCAATAGAATATAATAATAGGAGTATATATATAATAATAATAAAAAAGTTAAAGTTGTCCTCTTAATCTAGCTGGCCTAATACAAAAAAATATACAGTGAAAAATGTCGAACTTGGCATCTTAGTCCAGCATGAAAGTCATTTTTATTAAAAAAAACGTTGGCCTCTTAAGCATAAAAGTCATGTTTAAAATTCCTTCCTGCACGCATTATAGGTTTGTCATCATCCAATCAATGCTCAGTTTAGACATTCATACACAAGACAAATGATAGGGGGCATTCTAACATCATTTAGTTGTATATTAGGGTGCATTTTGATATATTATTAGAGCAATTACATTGCATTTATGCATATTTATGTCCATTTTTATAAGTTACGGGTGCTTTCACAAGTTGTTTGGTTTTTTGATGTAGTCTAAGGTACTTTAGACTCCTGTTTGAGGACATGATGATTAAAGCACTTGGATGATCTTCAAAACTATATATCATATACCCAAAACGGATTGGAATGGAAGAAGATACAAACTGTTATTCATAATGGTGCGAAATATGACACATCTTCACCATTTTGCTGATAACTTTTTGTGTAAATATGACAATGAGATAATTCTAACTGGGCTGGAAATTAGACTTCAAAATCTTTCCAACGATATATTACATGTGTGAAACAAAGCTCTGAATCAAAAGTTAAAGTGGTTCGAAGTTGAGTTGAAGAATCTGGTGGTCACAGGATAACACGTCCGTGTCATCTTTGACATGTCTGCATTGCCTTGATTTCTTTGAGGCATTAACTTTCCTTTCGTAAAATATTTATGTAGTAGTAGGTCAACACATTCGTGTCATTATTGACACATCCGTGTTGGTCTGCTCCGTAGCACGTTTCTTTTACTTTGATTTTGTTATTTTAGGAAGCTATAAATGCTCTTTTATTCATTTTATTACAAGAGACGTAGTTTATTGTATACACTTTTTAGGGTTTCTAGAGAGAAGTTGGAAAAAGAAACTTATAGATCTTTATTGTACTTATTTCTCTCTCCAACTTCACTTAACAACTAAGTGTAGAAAATAAGTACTCCAAGAAGAAGAAAATAAGTCCAACTAAGGTGAAGTCCTGTAGTTCGAGTCTTATTAAGTGAAGTGTAGTTGATTTGTTATTGTTTGAAACTTTGAATTTGATCCGCTTACATATAGGTCCGATGATTTTTGGATTAGTTTACTGCCACTTGCTTTTTCATCGAAAACAATATCAATTTACTTATCAATATCAGTTTTTATTTGTGTTAAGAGTTGATCAAGCATTTTAAGAGTTTCATTAAGTAAGATGTGATGCAAAAAGAAGTCAAATACAAAGTAGAAACTACATTGTCTAGAATATATTATACTTCCTCCGTTTTTTTTTACATGTTACACTTTTGAAAATTGCGAGAATCTAGGCAAAATTTCAATAGGGGATTAAGTAAAAGTAATGGAGGGGGATTAAAGTAGTAGGAACCATTGCACATGGGGTTTGAAGGAAGGGAGGAGAGAGAAGAGGAGGGACCACATCCAACTTCCCTCCTTATTTTACACGCCCAAGTGGGGAAAAAAATCAGAGAAAGGTAATTTTTTTGGCACCAATTTCATTTCCCTCCAAAATTTTCATATTGTTCAAATTTTCATTAAAATCAACTTTTTTCCTTCTTCAAACCAGTGAAACTCTCTCTTCTATATAAACCCCCAACATTAAATGAGGGTTTATTTCACAAAATGAAGAGAGAGAAAATGTCATAAACTACCATGGTTTAGTATCATTACAAGTTAATTAAGTTAAGCTAGTTGTTCACTGCACACACTGCACATTAATGTTAAAATTAATCATTCAAAAAAGTACAACTGATGTTTCCCACAAAAACTTCAAACTTCAGTCATCTTCTTCTCTTTCAATCACTCAAAATGGGGTCAACAGAGCAGAGAGATGCAAACATGTTTGGCCTTCACGAGTTGCTGCAAATTGAAGGCATGGAGGATGACTTGCTGCTGCATGTAATGGGACAGTATTATGAAAGTGATGATGATCAGTACACGGATGATGATGATAGAGGCATAGAAACAGAGGAGGAAACACAGCAACAACAAGTTCACCCACACCAACCACACACGCAAACAGAAAACAATGTAAGTTCATCACGCAAAAAACCAATGTTAAGTTTACAAAAAAGGAGAATGATGGTTGATGAACTTCTTACCTTAGAAATAGAAGGTAAACTTGCATGGGGTTTAAAAAGAAAACTAGCAAGAAAGTATAGCATAAGTAGGATGACATTAGATAGAATATGGAAAGATGCAAAAAAAACAAAGACAAAGTGGGCAACCCATAGATGTTAGAAGCAAAAAAATAGGCAGATGTGGTAGAAAGCTTAGAGTTTATGATGAAAAATGGCTTCAGTCAGTCCCATTACATCTAAGGACAAGTATTAACTGTGTATAGGCTGCTGAAACAGGGGAAGCTCAGAAGTCACACAAGCAGTACTCACCCAAAACTGACAGATGCTCACAAGCTTAAAAGATTGAAGTGGGTGTTGCAGCACATATTACCAGCAACAAGGACACAACCACCAAAATTTATTGACATGCAAAATGTTGTTCACATAGATGAAAAGTTTTTGAGTCCAGACATGAGGAGATTCTACTTGCTCCCTGCTGAAGATGACCCTTATAGTTGTTGTCAATCTAAGAGGTATAAGATTAAAGCTATGGTCATGTGTGCAACATCTAGACCTATTAAGGACAGTGAAGGGAAGTTGATACGTGATGGAAAATTTGGCATCTATCCTTTTGTTGAGTATGGGAGAGCCAAGTATTCAACTAAGAACAGAAAGGTAGGAACTTTGGTGACAAAGGCAATTGAAAGTGTGAACCTAACAGTTATGAGGGACATGATAATAAACACTATCATCCCTGCCATCATGAAGAATTGGCCAGAGGGTGTGTCCAAAGATATCTATATACAGCAAGACAATGCTAGACCTCACATTCTTGCAGATGACCCAGCATTTATGGCAGCAACAACTCAGAATGGGTTCAATATTCAACTAATCAATCACCCACCTCAGTCTCCTGACTTAAATGTGCTAGACTTGGGATTTTTTAGAGTTATTCAAGCACTACAATATCAGTCTTTTCCTAAGAATCTAGATGATTTGATTTTAAGAGTACAAGACTGTTATGATTTCTTTGATCCAGAAGTATTGAAGTACACTTGGTTGCAATTGCAATATGTCATGGTAGAGATATTAAAATGCAAAGGAGGGAATAATTACAAGAATCCACACCATGGCAAAAGAAAGCTAGAGAGACAGGGATTACTACCTAACAATGTGGAAGTTGACCAATCACTTGTAGATGAGGCTGTTGCTTATCTCAATGAAAGGTTCTTTAATGTTGGTGAAGCTTTTGCCTACCTAGATGCAGCACAAGCCTAGAAAGGGGAGAAGATGAAGGTACTTTTTTGCACAAGTTTCTTGTTGTGTATGAAGGACAAGAAGCAGAGGCAACTTTTTGGTATATAACAAGTATATAAGAAGACATATACACAGCTTTAGTAGTTTATGGAGAAGATGCAGCAACACTTGTAATCAAACCAGAATGTTTTTGGGCCTAAGATTTATGTTTTGTTTGTGATGTGTAATGTAGATGGTCAAGTACTGATTTGTATAAGCAGTGATGCAACAATTAATGATGAAAAGGAATTTATCTTTATGTTCAATTTTTGCATGTCAACAAGTTTAATGGAGTTGTGATTATTTAAATCCATCAGGGATAATTGCATAGCTCATTGAGGAAGTAATGGATGATTTAAATCCTCAACTTATTGGTTTTACACCAATAAGGAGCAAATCATCTATTGCTCCTCGAGCCACAAGCATGAGTCCCTTCATCATCTGGATTATATGTAAACATCATAAAAGGGGACTCAAGTAACTCATACAAGGGACTGAGATGGACTCATATAACTCACCAAACCAGGCCACACATTTTTTGTTAGATTAAGCCATAGTGACATCATTAGCCATTTATCTCCAAAACTAGAATAGGCAACCAAAACCAATAGGCAACCAATTCCAATAGGCAACAATGACCAATAGGCAACCAATTCCAACAAGCAATCAAAACCAACATGCAACCAAATCCAATAGGCAGCCCATTCCAATAGGAAACAAAAACCAATAGGCAACCAATTCCAAAAAGCAATCAAAACCAACATGCAACCAAAACCAATAGGCAACCAATTCCAATAGGCAACAAAAACCCATAGGAAACCAAAACCAACAGGCAACAAAAACGAATAGGCAACCAATTCCAATAGGCAACAAAAACCAACAGAGTAGGCAACATTAGCATTCAAGGGGACTAATATGCAAAGGCACAAACATACACATTGAAAGTAAAAGCAAATTAAACTGAGTTAGGATGATATAACCTCAGGGACTCAAGTTTTATGGCTTTACGCCTAATTAGGAAGCAATGCGAATCTGGGTCCAGTTCTGAGCTAGTACAAGGGCTCATTGGGACATCAAGCTCATCCTCTTCAGCCTCAGATGAACCCACAATGTCTTCAACCACATCAAACACTTTGAAACCCCCATCACTCTCAACATACATAGCATATGTGTTCCCCTCATCATCATAGACGTTGAAGGCAGTAGCAGTGCATCCCAAACAATCACAACTCCCCTTAACCTTTTTCCCCTTCCCCTGCACAATCACACCCTAACCTCTGTCTTAGGCCCCCGACTTCTTTCTCATTCCCTTTCACCTCTGTAACCTTACCTTTCTTCGAGAAACAATAAAATTCAGGAGCCCTAAGTGTGCATACTATCTCATGGGTAGACCTCAAAACACCCTTACCTTTTTTACCATCACCCATTTCCCCACCTTCCTCCACAACAATCACAACCTCAACCTTATTAGATCTAGGGAGCAACCTCTTTGCAATTAGTTGATGGCCCAAGATCAACTGTTTGGGGGGACTCCGAGGTTGTGGAATGGAAGGGCAGGGAAGGAACTCCCTTCGAATACAATTTTTTTGGTAAAAATCAGCAACAACACCCAAAGCCTTCAACGCATAAGGGCGAAGCAAATTTTTCGCATCTTCAATGTCATAAAGCCTTCTGGGCCAAGGGGAATTCGCTTCAAATGCCTTCATCAACTCTCTGATGCAATCAGACTCATCAACATCATTGGTTTGAAACAAAGCATCAACGAGGGGTTGAAGATTTGGGACATACATTCTCAGGCGAAATTAGGTTTTTTCGGGAATAAAACCAGATCTAGGGTTTTTTGAGATCTTTACGATGCTTTCGAAGGCAGGGAGTGACGAATTCTTCCGATTATTGCCGAAATCGAAAATTGTAGAGGCGATTTTAGGAGAATCACAAGAAATTAAGAGAGAGAAAATGGAAGTCAGGAGAGAGAAATTGGAGGTCAGTAGAAAGAAAATGAAGGTGGGGAGAGAGAAGATGAAGGTTTGAAGGGAGGGGGGATGAATTTCGTAGATTTAGGGTTCTGGGAAGTTGAAAAACATTATTGGGGGGTTGATTGAATGAAATGTAGTTGGGGGTTTCATTTACTGATGTGGTGGTGGATGAAAAGTAGTTGGGGGGTTTATAATTTGGTGGGAATAGTTAACATCTGATTAGATTAGGTTTTGTTTTAATAGGATAGATTAAGTGGGTTTTATTTTTCTTAATTGTAGTAAGTAAGGGTAAGTTGGTCATTTTACAGGGGAAAACTTACCAATTTGGGAAACAAAAAAAAGTGTAACATGTATTTTGCACCATTCCGTTTTAGGAAAGTGTAACATGTAAAAAAAAAGAGGAAGTATTATATTATATAATCTCATATTCATAGTTGTGACCCATGAGAATTATGTTATGAAATAGCTAGTTCCAGGTGGAGAGAGAGTATCAAACATGATCGCTATATCCTTAAATCACTATCTCAACGGCAAAATTTTCTCGCCAATTATATTTGTATATATGGCATCAACGGGAAGACAAGTCTGTTACGTAGCTAGCTGTGTTCTGCAAGTCTTGGATGTATGTATGACAGTAATGACACTAATCGGTTTGAAAGGTGTGATTATATATTCATGTCATATTTAAGAATATAAGATACATCTTCAAGTAATTTATTGTTTGGTCCCCTACATATCCATTATATTGTATAGGGTTGGGATCTAATGAGAGTACCCCTTTATGTAAGAACACATACTTATATGAGAACACTTTAAAATTAGAACACAAACATATTTTTGTTAGAGCATGAAAATATAATCAGCACATATACATATATACATGTTCTGAAATATCAAGCTCATATTCTAAAATATCTAAAGCGTGTTCTGAATTATTTCAAACATGTTCCAAATTATTTTAAATATGTTCTGAAATATTTCAAGTGTGTGCTAAAGTTTTTCGAACGTGTTTAGAATTATTTCAAACATGTTCCAAATTATTTTAATTATGTTCTGAAATATTTCAAGTGTGTTCTAAATTTTTTCAAACATTTTCTGAATTATTTTAGACATGCTCCAAATTTTTAAGGGATATTATCTCAGATAACCCTGACATATAGGCCTTTTTCCCAAATAACCCCGACATATTTTTTTTTTCTCAGATGACCCTAAACTTGTAGTTTGTCATTAAACATAACGAAATTAGTAACGGTGTTAACTATTTTAAAAAAGTTTAATTACTTTGTGTTTTTTTTAAAAAAAAAACCCAAATTATTTCTCTTCTCTTCTTCTTTGAAACTCCACCCAGCCTAAAACCCCACCCAGATCTGAAACCACCACCCTTCCACCGGAAACCACCACCCGACCCATCGTAAACCTAGCCTAACCTCGTAACCACCACACCTAGTTAAGCCCCGAAAACATAACCCCTAGCACAGCCCCGAAAACACAACCCCCAGTCCAACCCCGAAACCACCCCCAGCACAGCCACAAAACCACCCCCAGCACAACTTCAAAACCATCACCACCTGACCCACTGTAAACCCTAACTAACAACAGTGCAGTCAAGAGCGCGGTTAGGGAGGATGAAGAAGGGTCAAAGGTGAGAGAAATGTAGTTAAGTGACGCAGTTTGCTTGGATTGGGTTGTTTGAGGATTCGGTGGATGGCTGAATTCATACTTATGTGCTCGATTATCGATTGATTTGGGGATTCGCAAGGCCCCTGTTGACTCCGTTTGAAGCTGAGATTATCTTGGCTTGACTCGTGGGTGGTGGGAGCGATGGATGCGTTGTTGATGTTGAGTGTGCGAAAATGGGGGGTAGTTATGGTTGTGATGATAGAATTAGCAAAGGCAGGGTTGAGGAATTGAAGGAGAGAGATGGGGGTTGGCTGGAGGAGATAGAAAGTGGTGGGCACCATTAATGGGTGCTTGACAAGAATGAGGAAGAAAGAACAATAAAGATATGATTTTGGGTTTTTTTAAAATTAAAAAAAGCAGTAATTATGTTTGTTTTAAAAAAAAAATGAACGCCGTTACTAATTTCGTTATGTTTAATGACAAAATACAAGTTTAGGGTCATCTGAGAAAAAAAAAATTATGTCGGGGTTATTTGGGAAAAAGGCCTATATGTCAGGGTTATCTGAGATAATATCCCAATTTTTAATTATGTTGTGAAATATTTCAAATGTGTTCTAAATTTTTTCAAATATGTTCCAAATTATTTTAATTACGTTATGAAATATTTCAAGTGTGTTCTAAATTTTTTCAAACATGTTCTGAATTATTTCAAACATGTTCCAAATTATTTTAATTATGTTGTGAAATATTTCAAGTGTGTTCTAAAACTTTTCAACCATGTTCCAAATTATTTTAATTATGTTCTGAAAATATTTCAGGTGTGTTCTAAAATTTTCAAACATGATCTGAATTATTTTTTCCGCAGTGTTAACACGAGTCTGTTGATTACTTTATCGGATCCATTCCGTGGTGCGAAATCCGTCATTGGCGACTCGTACGTACCATATGAAATAGAATGAAATGCCAGTAACATGTTCCAAATTATTTTTATTATACTGGATTGGATTCGGACTCAAGAAAAAAATTTCGTACTAGACTGGACTGGATTCAAAAAAAAAAATTGGATCAGATTTGGACTCAATTTCTCGAGTCCAAAAAACTTTGGTTGCAAAGTCAAATCCAGTCCAATCCACTTACATCCCTACAAGTATGTTCTAAAACTTTTCAAACATGTTCGAATTATTTCAAACATGTTCCAAATTATTTCATTTACATGAATACCAAACTCGTTCATACTTATATATATCACACATAAAAATGAAATCATAGTATATGAAAATGACAAAAAAAAAACATCTAATTTGAGTAAATGTAATATTTAAATTAAAAAATTAATTACTAAAGTTATTCCAACATTACCAGACCAACAACATCAGCATAAATAACATCATCACAAATTCATAATCAAATTGAATGTTACCGATTTGGATGATGTTGATAATCCGTTAATGTTTGATTGTGAATTTAAGAATGCAGATTGGCGATTTTCCGATAATGTTTTCCGCAAATTCAAAAATTTAATTCCAACAAATTCACAAAATCACAATCACTGATTCGAATCAGTCGCACCGATCTGTGGAAGGAGAACGCAGATTACTGATTTGATTCCAGGTAATCAATCAAATGTGTTCTCTTAATTTGATTCCAACAAATTCAAAAATTTACAATCACAAATTTGAGCACAATTAACGCATATTACTGATTTTTCCTGTAATGTTTCCGGCAAAAATCAAAGGTAAAAACACCAATTTCCGATTATGTTTGTGGTAAAATTGAAAGTGAGAGGAGAGAGAAAGATAGGATTCGAATCCCGCGACGGTTGAGGGAAGGAGGAGGAGAGAGAATTGCAAAGAACGACGGTGATGTGGTGGCGATCGCCGGATGTTGGTGGTGGTGATTCCACCATTGACGGTGAGAAGAGAGAAAGAGGAGGTGAAGAGAAATAAAAGAAATAAGGAGAAATATCGTAATTGATGGTGAGAAGAGAGAGAAAGAGGAGGTGAGTGTGAGATTTAATTATTTTTTCCAAAAAAAATCAACCATTGGATCTAAAATATTCTATGGTTAGATTTATTCTCATATTTGGAGGTGCTCTCATATAAAGGAGGTGTTCTCACAAGAGCCCTCCCCTATCTTGCATATATGGCTATATGCATACATCCATATTTTTAGTTTTAAAGCCTTATAGTGCACGAGATAAGAATAAATAATACAAATTGTTATGGAATAAAGAGTTAGATTTTGCAAGTGAGAAAGAAATCAAAGAACAAACAATAATAGCAAGCACACACGAGTTTTAATGTGAAGGAATAAATCCCTCACCACACAACATTACTTAATCAAAGTAATACACCACACAAGTTGGACACTCTCACAATTAGTTGTGAACAACACACACTAATTAACAATGAGCCTATAAACTCCTATTTATAAGCCTCCATATTTCCTAAACCTTGGACCAACTAGAATTAGGAAACTAACAACCTTTCTAGTAGCAACCACTAAATATTGTATAACAATTTCCTTATTACATTGAAGTAGTACGCAGGAAATAATATGAAACTAGAAAATGAATCATATCTAGGAATTATTCCACAAGAAGGAAACTAAATAAACCTAACAAAACAAGTCAAAAGCTTCACATAGTTTATTTGCTTGTAGCTGGATAGACCACCCCACGAACCATTCCAGGGACCAAATGCTTGAACTCGCGGACCACCTGACAGACCACCTTCTGAACTTGGTTCATTTAATTCGTACATCCCCGAACACCATAATGCACCATTATATTGGGCTTGTAATCATATCAAACCTCCCCTGAAGCCCAATATGTTGCTCGAACCACACACCTCCCCTCAAGTTAAGTCTCCTTGATGATGCTCTAACATGAAAAGATTCTTCTTTCTTTTACTATACATGATCACTATGTGTCCTTTGGTAACCATAAGTTGTCCATCTCGCACATGGACCTCATAACCCAAACTATCTAATCTCCCCAAGAAGATCAAATTCTTCTCTAGCCTAGGGACATGTCTAACCTCGGTCATCCTTGCAAGTTGCAACTTGGTAGTTTTGGAGCTTGATCTCCACAACATCGTCCCCCACAACCTTCACCTTTTCTCCATTAGGTAAACTCATCTCCTTATCTTCACACTTCTCATAAGAAGAGAGCAAATCCTTCCTACCACACAAGTGATAGGAACTTCCCGAATCTAGAACTCAATCCGCACACTTACTTGGTCGTTCATTGTCCATATGGACCATGCTCTTGCTTGGTTCATCATCCTGATGAACCTTAAGCTATAATCTTCTTCATGATCATCACCCTTACTAAAGGAAACAACACCATTCTATTTTACCTTCTTCAACTCTTTCAAGTCTTCTTTTGCAATAGGTCATACAAAGTATTGAAAGTGTATTCTCCTTGCAATAGAATCATTTGACATTGGAGTTTTATTTCTTACCGCTGCCGGTGAAACTCTTCTTGCCACACCCCTCAATAAACAAAGCATCTCCATCACCGGATGAACTAGGTGAACCTTGCTTTGTTAAATTTTCGGACTCGAGCAACCAATGATGGTTATCAGATATCAAACGCACCATTATTGTAACAGCCCAACTATTTAAAGCAGATTTAATTAAAGGCTAACTATTTATCTATCCTTAATTATAATATTTGATATAAGTTTGATGGATTTTGTAAAACAAATTTAGTCTTTTAAATAAAGGAAATAAAAAAGAGAAAAATAATAAAAATAAAAACCTAATTCATCTCCTTTACTCCCTCTGTCGTGGCTTCATGTAAAATAGACACATTATTGTTTTGTTGTCAAAACTTGGTCTCATTTCATCAAGATAAAAGAAACCCCAAAGCTCTAATTTCCTTCTCATTCTCGATCATCCTCCTCTGCTTCTCTCACCGACATTCTCGCACCTCTTTCTCGATCTGTTTCTCAGACGCCGTCGTTGCTGTTCAAGGGTGTTGCTGCCGTTTTCCCCTTTCCTTGTTGTGGTCGCCGACATGCATGAGCTGCTGCCCATTTTCTCTTTCCTCTTCGGGTCTGCTGTGGTTGATTCTCCGGCGAGCTGCGAGTGTTGCTGCTGCCAAGTTTTCCCTCTCCCTCAGCTCTATTCGCCGCCGTTGTTGTGGTGGTTCGACCACTACCGGTGCTGCTGTGCGTTGGTATCGTTATGGGTGCGTTTCCTTCTGTAATTCATTGTTCATATGCTGAAATTATGGGTTTAGTTCAATTCATTCCTTAAATTTTGATTATAAGATGGATTGGTATCCAAGTTTTGATCTTTGATGAATTCTGTTTTCTTTTATTGATTTGGGCTTAAGGTCTCACTCATATATCATCAATGGATATATGATTTACATGGGTTTTATTAACTTTCACTAATGGTTAGTTTACATCTTGTTATTGATTACCAAAAAAAAATCAGTTTGCAAATGATTTATTAAGAATGATTATGTTGGTATTTAGACTAATTACTTTCAGAATCCCAAAATCAGTTTTACAATTTCTGAAAAAGGGGATTAATGGAATATAGATTCTTTCCTTTGGACGTATTAGTATTGTTAAAGGAATTTGAGTTAGCTTGTAAGAGTTGAGTCAAGTAGTATCTATTTGAGGAATTCTAGTTGAATAAGATTAATATCAGAAGGAATGAGATGGACTAGTTTCCAAATATAAGAGTTTATGAGTAGATTCTGATTCTTACTTTGTTGTTGTTGATGTGATCACGAAGATAATTATGGAATTCAAGCTCTTTTGAGCGAAAATAATGGATTATTAGAATCAATTTCAGGGCTTGAGCAATATTTGAAGATTAAGTAAAGGTACACACATGTCCTTCCACTTTCCAAATATATTATTGATATTTCGACCGATCATATAAACTATATAAGTTGATCTTGATATGTTTTCATAAGTTAAACTTAGGTTGTATTAAAAGTTGATCTTGAAATACATGTTTATGAGTTTTAAGACAAAGGCAGAACTAAATCGCATGTTAAGTTCTATTGGCTATAAGTTATGTTGTTTTAAGACTCAATAGTATAAATTTGTTTGATGAACCATGTTTTGTGATATGAATAAGGCATGGACATTTGGTTCTAAATGAGAGTTTCACTATATTTTCAATACTTATAAGTTTGATTCTATGAGTTCAGTGAGTTATACATTAGAGGAATGGATAAGGTTATGAAGCTTACTTATGATTTCAGATCTTGAATAATACTAAGTAATTTATAATTGTGTAATGGATTTGGCATATGATTTCTAGGTCAAATATCCATCATTTCCAAAGTATGTTTCCAAAAATATGAACATGGATTTGTTATCCTATTATAAGATATGAATATATGTTATATAAATTTTCAGAACCATGTATATGAGTTTCGAAAAATATGAGTTTGTGAAATTAATAATTGAGTATTGCGGTTATGTTTTGTTTTAAAAGGGAAGTAGTGACGAACAACATTCGTAGAGCGGGTATTGCTCATTATGTGTTAGAGCGGGTATTGCTCCGTTATGTAGGGTCATGACCTAAAAGTCTTGCAAGCAGCATATAAGAAAGGTGGGGAGACATCCCTCAAAAGTCTGGAGACGTGGTTTACCCCTCTCCATTCGTGTTCCTTCCCTGAGTAAATATTTTGATGCTAAAGTATTGAGAAAAATGTGAGTTATGTTTGATAATGATGCTGATATAGCCAGATAATTTATGGAAAGCTTTTGGAAAGTTACTCAGTATACTCTTTGACATGTTACGTTTGCATCCTTGGTATCTATCGAAGAATATCTTTGTATTTTAAGCAAGTATAAAATGTTTGGGATGTATAAATATATTGGTTATGCGGAATCTTTGATGAAAAGATATATTTTTTGTGATTTTGTTTTAAGTACATTGATCCATGAGATATAAAAGTTCACATGTTAAGGTAATTTCTTTATTACGCATTTATTTTCTATAAAATCACACTCAACAACTCGAATGTGTTTTAAGCCACCAAATAAAAGAATTTCTGGTTGGACAATATGTACTCAGTTTCGCTGATTTTGTTCTATGGTGGGGGCATTGTTCATTGCTAGTGATTTTGCAGGTATTATAAGAGTCCCTGAGATGGATAGTGGAAATGGACGTAAGTGTTATATGAAATAACTTCCGGATGAGCAATAGTGGAGATGATATAGTTTAGTTAAGAAAATTTTTATGGTGTATTATTACATAGTTTTGGAGACTTGTTTTAGATTAATTATTTGTATATACATTTTGGAATGTTATATTGTGGGCCTTGACCCAGGTCCATGATCATTTTATAAGATATGTTTCCGCTGCAAGATGAGTGAATTTGAGGTTTATGAATGATAATTGAGATTTATGAATGTTAAGTATGATTAGCTAGCAGCTCGGAAGTGCGAGCTGTTACAATTATACATTAATATTAAACTTACTAATATCCGTATGAACTTTTTGCACTAAAGAGTAATAATGTGCATTGATTCTACTATGTCTAAAAAAATATTATGAAATTTTAAACAAACGTTGATAAGTTTAAGTGGTCTAGTAAGGTAATACTGAATACACAAATGTCAAACACATGTTGTTAAAGCTATGATGTATAGCGTACACCACATGTGAGTGTCCCACATTGATTGAAGAAGAGAGATGAGTTCACTTTATAATGCAAAGGGGCTACTGCCCTTATTGCCATATGGTTTTAAGGTGGAACCTCATTTGTCTTGTGAAGTTGACTCTCTCTCCTTATGATGGGTGCGTCCCAGGCCCATATTTAACATGGTATCAGAGCCAGGCCCATAGTGGATCCATTAATTTACTCTGGGCCAACTGAAAAAGGGACCTCACATGTGAGGGGTGTGTTGAAGCTATGATGTATAGCGCACACCACATGTGAGTGTCCCACATTGATTGAAGAGAGATGAGTTCACTTTATAATGCAAAGGGGCTACTCCCCTTATTGCCATATGGTTTTAAGGTGGAACCTCATTTGTCTTGTGAAGTTGACTCTCTCTCCTTATGATGAGTGCGGCCCAGGCCCATATTTAACACATGTTATTAAATAAGAGGGGTACCACACATTAAAGTACTCCCTCCATTTTTTTTTTTTATTTACCCACTTTCTTTTCTAGTATGTTTCTTTTTAGTCTACACATTGTTGCTTTTTTTTATTCTTGGAAGCATGTCCCATCTGCTTTCTCCTCTTTTTCCACCCATGTCGTCTATTTTTTTAATATTTTAACCCACTTTTTAGTTTATCTTTCTCACTTTTGTGTTTATCTCTCATACTTTTGTACTTCTTCCTAGGTTTTCCCCCAAAGTGAAGTGAGTAAACTAAAAAGAAATGAAGGTAGTATTGTGAGACGCAGGACTTAGTATCGGTCCGGTACTTGAATGAGTATCTTTACTGGGTTGGGTATCAGATAACAAATAAGACTAAAATGATACCCATGAACAAAATAAAAAATCTTTGGGTATCCGTATTTTTGAATCAGATATCGGGTGCCGGATATAATAACCAAATTTGAAACTTTGATTATTTTAATTTAGTTAACATTATTCAACACTAAGTACCGACATTACCATATAATGTCCACTACATTACTATTTATTCAAATTATGAAGTGATCTGATATAATTTTAATTATTTTAACTCGTTAATTTTTCATATATTTAAATGCAAATCCCTAAATTATCTCCATTATAGACGATTATCGAATAATATGGGTACCCAATATATATATTAATGGGTACACATATTCGATCTAATAACTTATATTTCTGATCCCGTACCTTCCCCGATAAATATTATTAGTTCGGCTATCCAATCATTCAACTCGGTGTTTTGGATGTTCGGATAGTTTTACTCAGCCTTAGTGAGACGGGGTAATTTTTTACCCTAAATAAATTACTTATGTAAATATGACACTTTCAAGATAAAAAGTTATCCATCTAATCTGACAATAATAATTTTTTGCCTAAATAAACTACTTCCACAATTATAAAATTAACCCATAATATAAAGTAAAAAGTTATCTTTTCTTCAAGGGTGACTCCTTTTTATTTAAAAAGTTGTATTCAATACACTCTAGTTAAAAGTCAAATAACTTAAGAGATAAAGTCGTGTAAAAAAAAAAAAATTAAAATATTATCTAGAAGACTCGAGATGTGGACCTCTTTCTCTGATGGTGGTCTGATCCATCCGTTCCGCATAGAGTTTCAGAGCTATCTAGTACTCCATTAACCATTAAAGGAGTCCAAGAAAACCGCTCCTTATCACGACATGATAAGTGTTGGTTGTATCTGCATCACTGCATGCATGTGGCGTTGTCACATGCTTCCTTATCAATATCATTATCATTATCATTATCATTATTATCAATGTGTATTTGCACATTCTCTCGTGGACTGTGGACACATTTAATAGTAGTTATAAGCCAAAGTAGTGGTGCCAAAACAGATTCTTAAATAGGTTTTGGGTATACCCACGGCAAATCAGGTCAGACTCGAACAGATCAGGATTCTGATTGTCAGTGCCCCAGGTTATGATTGGTCAGGTTTTGTTCAACTGGGTTGAACACATTTGAATCACCTGATTCCTAGGTCTTGGACGGTATGAGCGTTCCATTTACAAGTCGATCCATTCCCTGGTATGATCGTCCGTTGACATTTTTTTTCCGGGTTTGCGCAGGTCGTGTTTAGGTTTCATGTACGATTGTGTTAAGTGAAATGTACTCGGGTTGAATTAGTAATGACCTTTTGTGAAACATCGGGTCCATTCGCTATTGAACGTCAATTTAATTTCGGGTAACTCGTGATCGGGCCATCTTGATTTTCTTATGGATTTTGTAAACGAATCATATTAATAAAAGTATTAAGATCGATATATATATATATATATATATATATATATATATATATATGTGTGTGTGTGTGTGTGTGTGTGTGTGTGTGTGTGTGTGTGTGTGTGTGTGTGTGTGTGTGTGTGTGTGTGTATGTGTGTGCGCGATAAATATATGGATGACAACGAAAAACCAATAAAAACACTATATTGATTACCGTGATGTTTAGTGTATTCTCTTAGTCAACTCTTATTTCGAATAATCAACTGCGTAAAACCACTCTAATGAGTAAAGGATCGAAGTAGAACAACTCTTCATATGTTTTAAAATAATATATAATAACAACGACTATAACAACGAGTAGATGATTAATTCCAAACTTTATATAAATGAATTATTATCATAAGCATTATGATTGATATATAAGTTTGTAAATAGCTATGATGGTAATGAGAATAATAATGCTAATAAACATAAAGCGACAATGATAATAGGTAAAAATACAAATAATAATAGTAATAGTAGCAATAGTAATACAAATAAGATCTGGAATACTAACAATAACAATAACAATATAAATACTAATATGTTGAATCATTTTAAAATAAGATTGATATCAAAATAATTGTAAAACCAATCCAATACTCTATTGATTATAAATTAGTATAACGACTCTTAATATATTATAATACTATAACAAATGACAATCATACATTCATATGTTTACAACGACGGTTCATATGAGGCCTAAGTGATTATAACGAGGGTTCATATGTTGCACAATAATAATAATAATAAATTATACCCCCCAAATCATTATCCACTATAAAAGCTAACCATAATTTATTAAAATAAGTTAACTGTTAACAAGTAACAACCATAAGTTAAGTAAAATAGTTAACAAGTACTTACTAGTTACTAAATAGTAACTTGTTAACAACCATATAGTTTAATACTAGTATAAGATTAACAACCATAACACTCCCATATTTTTATAAGTTATAAGATTATTTAAGTTAATTGTTTTTATTAATTCAAAAAAAAAGTTAATTGTTTTTATGTTATACTATAGCTTAATACTAGTATAGTATTTATAGTTTTCTCTTAACTTTGTATATATATGTGACTTTAAAGAAACTATTTTATCAGTAGGCTTATATATGTTAGTACGATATAATAATATTGGAACCATTCTAGCTAATACGTGAATGATTATTAATGAGTATCGACTCTTAATATGCTCTAATAGTATAACTAACGATAATAATAATAATGAGTATTATATATTAACTACGAGTATACGATCAAATACTGGATTTATATAAAAATTAAATGACTCGATTATGGTAAGCATTATGATTCGAAATAATAATAATAAAATAACATGTTAACAATAACAATAACAATAATAATAATGATGATGATGATGATGATGATGATGATGATGATGATGATGATGATGATGATAATAATAATAATAATAATAATAATAATAATAATAATAATAATAATAATAATATATTGTTAATTGGTTATTCAATAATTTTTTTGCCATAATCCATAAACATTATAATTCTCAAATCTCATTGGCAAAAAAAAAAAAAAAAAAAAAAAAAAAACACGGATCCTAATTTTTAGCATTTGATTTGTAAAAGAGCAAAACCTTATTGATCCAATCGGCCCAAAATGATCCAATTTCTCCTTCTTTTTCAAAAATTCTCATCTCTCCTTTCTTTCTATCCTAACCATTAGATCTAAACCAACGGTTGAAACAGCCCCATGAAACCCTAAATTTCTCTCATTTCTCTCATACGGATACTCAACGGCGCCTCTTCAATCTTCATTCGGTCATTCCTTCACCCTCTCTCACTTCTCAGTCTTCACTTCTTCATTCCTTCACTATCTCGTCGGAAAACACATAGATCTCACCGAAAAGCATTTTATTTTCTTGAGTTCTCACCGGTTCCGTCTATATCTCGGCGAAAAACGTAAAGATCTCGCCGAAAAGCGTAAAAATATGATTGGAAAGCATAAAGACCTTGTCGGAAAACACAAAATCTCTCCTCGATCGACTGTTTTTCTGAGGTTTGTTTAATTTCCTTTTTTTATCTTTTTTATTTTATGTAAGATGCCTGATTTTCTTTGTTTGAGTTTCGAATGTGATGATGAACTTTGGTTGGTTTTTTAAAATTTCGAGTTTCAATTCATGTGAAGTTGTTTAATAGTTGTTTTTTTTTGTTTTATGTAAAATTTATGATTTTCTTTGTTTGAGTTTCGATTCATGTGAAGTTGTTTAATATTTGTTTTTTTTTTTTTTTATGTAAGATTTCTGATTTTCTTTGTTTGAGTTTCGAATGTGATGATGAACTTTGGTTGTTTTTTTTTAATTTCGAGTTGTTTGAGTTTCGAATGTGAAGTTGTTTCGAATCTGATTTTTTTAAATATGTTTAATATGTTTTACTCTCACCCACTCATTTCTCTCTCTTTTGTAGATCTGTTCCTCAAATTCTTGTGGTCTTCATCTGTTTAAGGTAATAATGTTTTCACTTTTATTATTCGTATTTATCATAGTAGTAATTCATGGTCTTCATCTCTTTTTATTATTTTTTTCTCATTCACTCTCGAATTGAATTCTCTCATAGCAGTAATTTGTTTTTGTAATGTTACTTTTTTTTTTTGTTAAAGCTACAATGGAATATGCGGATCCTACATCAATTGAAACAATGGAATCTACTTGAGTTGGTGCATGACTGGATGAATTCAGAGCTTTTGGAACATGGAAATCAATTGAAAGTTGTTGTAATGTTTTGAATTTTAGATTTGGAGGTCTGTAATATTTTGGGCAAAATTAAGGTGGTTAAACATTAAATATTTTGGTATAAATGTACATAATCCTTTAGATCTAGTTTACATAAGATCTTGTTTTTCATTTTCGAATTTTATATTTTAACTTTTAGGTATAGCTCTAAATATTTAGATCTAGTTTTCATAATGTTCAACTGAATGATTAAGTTTCTCGATTGATTTTTATTTTTAATGAGAAACTGGAACTAAATAGGCAAATATCATTCTTTGTTTCAGTTTCTTCAAAAAAAAAAATCTTGAAATTTAACCCCTAATTTCGCATCATTAAGAAAAATTCAGTGTTATTGGTGTAAAAGAGTGCTAACAAGCCTACTAATTCTTAACGAAGTCTCGAGCCATCAATAAATGATATTCAAAATTACATCAAAAATTTAGATACTTTAGAAAGTTGTTAAAACACTACGTATATACATACATGTTGTGACTTGTGAGTTATAGCATGTATGACATATATATCAATAGATATCAAATCAAAACAAGAGAGCAATGTACACAAATAATTTAAAAATAAATGAAAATAAAAATATAAACAAGTACATGATATTCAAAGTTTAACCCTTAAATTAAAAGTAATTTGATTTTTTATTTAATTAATTATTAAATGTAAGAAATTTTATAAATTAATATATTTAAATGATTTTGTAGATATAAAAAAATAATTGAATTTTAGTAATATCTGGTTGAGTACGGCCGTGTTCGGGTTTGAATGCAGGTCTGTGTGGTCAGGTTAGGATATATTCTTGCTAGGTGCCAGTCAGGTCTGGGTAATCCCAGGTCAGGTTTTGGTCAGGTCTAGGGACTGATCCTCACAGGTCGAACCAAGTTCAAGTCAGGTCATAATCAGTTTGACCCAGCGGTCAGATCTGTTTCTGACACTACTAAGCCAAAGGAAGGATTGCTCGGTGGTGCTTGCACCAATTTTCATGGCCATGTTTCGGGTTGAGGCATCTCTTCCTCCGGGTGGGATTGTCTTCGAGTTCTTTTATAAGATAGAATAGTTGGTAGATCATGCAGGCTTTTTTTTTGTTGAACAATGGTAACATTAGATTAAATTGTCATGGCTAAAAGTCTATTACAATCCGAAAATAATAAGTTCTGGCAATAATTAGGGGGAGTGGAAAAATGCCTAATTACATTAAGGGGACCATGCCCAATCTTACATCCATGAGCGAATGCATCCGCTAACTAGTTCTCCGTTCTTCTAGCGAAAGTGAACCTCATTTCTTGGAAGTACAAAAGCTACATATTTGATATTTATAAGTTATCAAATCCCCTTTTAAACTTCGAGGTGGAAAGATAGAAATTTCTCACCTTCTCTTCGTTGACGATGTAATCTTTATTGGTGAAGCAAATATGCAAACCCTAGAGTCTATGAAACAAGTGTTGGATTATTTCTTTTCAATCTCGGGAAAGGATGTAAATGAGTCCAAAAGCAACCTTTTCTTCTCCAAAAAACACAAATATTGACTTAATTGATGAGTTTGAACAGTTGTTGAATATCAAAAGCACTCATGACCTTGGGACCTATCTAGGTTTCCCGCTTATACAAAACAAACCTTCCAAAAATAAACTCTCCTTTCTCATTGATAAAGTTAGTGCAAAATTAGCAAATTGGAAATCTAAGTGTCTAACCAAAGCGGGGAGAATGATTTTGATTAACTCCACCCTCCAAGCAATACCTAGGTACTTCATGCATTCTATCCATTTCCCAATATCTATCTCAAAGAAATTAGACTCAATTTGTGGAAATTTTTTCTGGGGGGGTCTCGGGAGCTCAAAAAAGCATAATTGGATGTCTTGGAAAAACAAGTGTATGCCAAAATCTATTGGAGGACTTGGTTTCCTCACTAATAATCATATAAATCTGATTAACCTTGCTAGACTCTGCTGGAAAATTGACAACAAATTGAATTGGGCTGCAGATTTTCTTTTTGAAAATATGTGAGGAATAGAGAGGAACCTGTAAACTTCACTAAAGGCTCTCACATATGATACAGTATAGGTAAGGGCTGGAACCTCTATCACCAAAGTATGATTTGGCAGGTGGGAAATGGGGAATCAATCAATCTTTGGAATGATTGGCTCAATGACCAAACCCTTCGAAGCCAAATCCATGGACCAATCCAAATGAATGAATTATCCCTCTCCTTAGCTGATATAAAAGTGAATGGAAATCCAGATTTTTCAAAATTAGCTTTTCCTTTTCCAAACCATATTATTGAAAGAGCCAAGTCAATTAACCTGTCCCAGAATGAAGACTTTATGTTCTCTTCCTGGTCTAAATATGAGAACTTTGATTCCAAAAAGGCTGCAAATCATCTCACTAATAAAACATTGGAAATGGAAAAATAGGATTGGTTATGGGATATTCCAGGTTTTCCAAAAATAAAAATGTTTATTTGGCAAATATGGTGGGAGAGAATGCCTTGTAATGAAAACCTTTTCCAAACCATGAGTATCACTGATGGTACTTGTTTGATCGTTTTGCCCTAATAAAAGAGAATCAATGGATCATATCCTTAGAACTTGTTCTAGGGTCCATGAGCTGTGGGATAGTTTGGGTATCATAAATCCGACTAATGTTATTTTTAAACCATGGATCAAAGAAGACTGGTGTAATCACTCCCTAACCCAGTTGCATAATCTCCCTATCAATGTAGTTTTTGTTTTTGCTTTATGGCATCTTTGGATCCGCACGAACACATGGACCTTCAATCGTGAAAATATACCCACCATCATCCTAAAAAAAACATCTCTTGGGCTGCTTCCGAATGGTTCTATTCAAAGAACCACCCGAAGGAAACAACTCCCAAACCAGAATACCAAGCTTGGAAACCCCCACCCAATTTTTTTTTTTAAAAATCAACATTGATGGGTCGTATATTCCGAGTTCCATTTTATCAACTGCTGCATGTATTTGTAGAGATCATGGGGGAAATTGGGTGGAGGGTTTTTATTCGAGAACATTCTCCCGAGACCGCCTTGAAGCAGAGATAAAGGCGAAATTGCAAGCACTCTCTTGGATTAAAAGTAAAGGCTGGGATAACTGTATTACAGCTACTGACAGTGCAAACGCTATAGCAGGAATCAAAGGAACTAGTAAAATAAAAAACAACCTTACTTTTCTCATGGAAAAATGCAAGGAGTACCTCCTACAAGGTTCAAACGTCGAGCTGCAGTTTGAATGGCGGGGTGAAAATCAGCTGGCGGATGCATAGCTAAGATGGCAAGGAAGGAGGCAATTTATATTAACCATGTGTACTGTTTAGTTACCCCTCCCCCGGTTTGTATTAACATTTTGCTTCATGACACTTCTTTAGTGCGTGCTCAAAACAATAACTTGAATGACTGTGAGGATCATGAGCCTCAGGATGGTGTACTATCTTAATTAATCTATGTTAACTTTTCCTTCTTCTCAAAAAAAAAAAAAAGGTTATAACATATTCCCCTGGGTCATCTTGTTAATGGATAAAATTATGGGACCAGTCAGGTTGTGGCCATATGGGTAATAGGTCTATAATTTATCAGTTGGTCAAACGACTAATGATGGGTCTGCTCTATTTAACTTATTTTTGTTTATCTAAACTTATCTAAACTTATTAGACCTTATTTGAACTTATTAGACATTATGTTGCGAAAATGTCAGACCTTATATTTGCTGAACTGAACTAAATTGAACTTAATAGACCTTATTAGTCCTTATTAAATTTTATGTGTGAACTTATATGAATTTATCTAAACTTATTTTTTCTGATAAAGACTGAAAAGGCAAGCGAACAGCCTCGACATGAGTAAAAATGTAACTTGAATGAGAATCTTTTTACTATAACTTCATAACATTTACAAAAAATTTAACCCAGCAATTTATTATTAACCTACGTCGATCCAACTTAGAATGGCCAGGCCAATAATAACTACTACTAAATCAACTAGTAAAAATAATATGGTGAGAGCCTGAGAGAGGCTAGTCTTTCCAATTGTACTTCTGCATTAATGACAACAACCAAGTTGTGGCTTTCCCAATTAACATAGTAGTACAAAATTTTGATCTGACAATAGCTTCCTTCATTAAAACTAATCGAGGTCAAACTCCCTAAGGCAACGATAAGAATCCGATTAATGGTTTGTATCACCCATGCATGGCCAAGTACTAGCCAACTTGTTTGCGTTACTACATGAAGTTTGTTGAGTAAAATATGGTTACTCAAGGAAGAAGAATGAGAGGTGCAAGAGAGAATTGCGACGCTGATTATATTAATGTTATGTCATCTCATCTATACAACCTAGTACTCCCTCTGTATTTTTTTATCTTTCCTACTTTGACTTTGCACGTTTGTCAATGTACTTATTCAACTTTAAATATCTTTCATTACATATTAGTAAAAATTATAATGATTGAATATTAATAAACTACTCATTGAGACGAATCAAAGAAGACCCCACATGACTATATTTTTTCTTATATATTGAGAAGAATTTAAAAGATTCTCTCTAATTGTAAATAGTGTCAACATTCCAAGTGAGAAAGATAAAAAAATACAGAGGGAGTACTACTTAAATACTAGAGAGTTGGCAATTCCTAGGAGGATTCTCTCTTTACAGGATTAAGCGCAGTATATTACTATAGTAGTAGAATGGTCCATTACACATGTGGACCACTAGAGTTGGTAGGATGTAATAAGTAATATAAGTAATAAGATGTCCTACTTCATCATCTCCCCCTCAAGGTGGGAGTTCCTGGCCGTTGCATACTCCCAGCTTGCTTAGTATGTCCCTATGCTTGGCAACAGGTAGGCTTTTGGTGAGCATATCAGCTAACTGATGATGAGTGGAAACATATGTTGGTTTGACAAAACCTTGATTGACTTTGTCCCTTATAAAATGGCAATCAACTTCTACATGTTTTGTCCTTTCATGGTGAACTGCATTCACTGCTATGGACAAAGTTGCTTGATTATCACATTTGATAGCGATTGGAGCCAGAGAAGAGAACCCCAAATCTTTGAGCAAATGAGTGAGCCAAGAGACTTCGCAAGTAGCCAAGGCCATGGCCCTGTATTCACCTTCAGTAGTGGACCTAGCAACAACTGGTTGCTTTTTGATCTTCCATGAGATGAGTGATTTGCCAAGTAATATGCAAAAGCCAGTAGTGGACTTCCTAGATATAGGACACCCATCCCAATCACTATTTGTATAAGCTGTCAAGTGAGCTGCAGATCTGGAAGCTAATAGAATATACCTTGACTAGGATTATGTTTGAGGTATCTCAACACCCTTTTTGCAGCTTGCATATGTATATTAGTGGGTTTTTGCATGAATTGACTCAGAGTATGCACAATGAAGGCTATATCTGGTCTAGTGATAGTTAAGGAAATAAGTTTACCTATGAGGTGTTGATATGCACTTGGATCAGGAAGGTATGTTCCTAATTCATGAGTGAGCTTCAAGTGAGGATCCATAGGAAGTTTTAATGGTTTAGCATCCATCATAGAGTACTCCTTGAGCAGATCTACCACATACATCTTTTGGGAGAGGAAGATGCCCTGAGAGGATTTATCATTTTCTATTCCCAAGAAGTAATTTAAAGCTCCCAGCTCCTTCATATGGAATTGTGAAGCAAAAAATACCTTGACTTCACTAATCAAAGGTGAGTGAGTGTCTGCAATCAATAAGTCATCTACATAGCATAACACTGTCACTATGTGAGATTGCTATTTTTTGATGAACAAGGAGTAATCTGCTTTGGATTGAACAAATCCAAATTGAATCAAGGCTGAAGAGAGATTAGCAATCCATTGTCTGGGTGCTTGTTTGAGCTCATACAATGATTTTTGCAGCTTGCACGCCTGAGTAGGATGAGTATTTGCATAGGTTTTCTTCCCCTGTCAAACAACCATAGGAATACCTTTACCACAATGTCCAGGAGGGATTGTCATGAACACATCTTTTAAGAGATCTCCATGAAGAAATGCATTCTTCACATTCATTTGGTGCACAGACCAATCTTCTATGGCTGTTACTGCAAGCAATGATCTCTTTGTGGTCATCTTGGCCACTGGAGCAAAGGTTTGCTCATAATCTATGCCATCCCTTTGTCTACAACCCAGCACTACCAATCTTGCTTTATGCCTCTCTATGCTTCCATCAGGATGAAATTTTGTTTTGAACACCCACTTGCACCCTATGGCTATCTTGCCATGAGTGAGAGAAGTGATGTCCCATGTGTGATTTTCTTCCAAGGCCTTGAGCTCATCATTCATAGCTTGTACCCACTGCTGCTGGAGTACAACAACTTTGAATGATTTAGGTTCCTCCACAATTTCAGTCTGAGCCAAGAAGGCAAAAAACTTGGGTTGCAACAACACTTCTGCCACATTTGAGACATGTGCAGGTGTATCAGCTACAGGTTTATCACTTTGCAAAGGAGTTACATACTCACTCATCCAGGTAGGGGGCTTAGATTGTCTGGTGGACCTTCTAATGCCCTGTGTCTGCTCCACAGCACATGGAGGCTGTAGATCCTGAGTTCTAGTAACAGTTGTATGGTCAGTTTCATCAGGTGTTTCAGTGAAGGGTTCAAGTTCAGGTTCAATAATTGGGTCATCACATGTGACTTGTGAGTTGGTTTGGCTAATTTGAGGCATAGTGATTGGCTGGGGTTGATAGTAAATTACAGGACTAGATTTGTTACAAGGGAAAACAGCTTCATAAAATCTCACATGTCTAAACACAAAAGTGTTGTAAGATTTAACAACTTATATCCCTTTTGATTGTTGGGATAACCAAGGAACACATATGGAATCCCTCTGGCTTAGAATTTATCTTTGACTCTAGATGGATTGCTGGCTATTGCTAAGTATCCAAAGGCTTTCAGGTGGTTGTAGTAGTTTTTTTGTTGAAAAGTTTTTCAAAAGGAGTGGAGTTGGCTAGGATAGGAGTAGGTAATCTGTTGATTATGTGCACAGCAGTTAAGACACAATCACCCCAGTAACATAAGGGCAATCCAGCTTGCTCTCTCAAGGCCCTTTCCATTTCTAACACATTTATGTGTTTTCTCTCTACTCTTCCATTCTTTTGTGGTATGTCCACATAGGATGTTTGATGAACAATACCTTGTTCTCCAAAAAAATTCCTTGCATATTCACCTTCTGTAAACTCCAAACCATTATCTGATCTTACAGTTTTGATTGATACACCAAACTGATTCATCACAAACTTGCTAAATAACTTTATCACACTAAGAGCATCTGATTTCAAGACTAGCAAATACACCCAAGTAGCTCTTGAGTAATCATCCACCATGGTTAGAAAGTACCTGTATTTGCCTCTTGTACATACTATATATATATATATATATATATATATATATATATATATATATATATATATATGGACCCCATATATCAATATGTATAAGATCAAATGCAGAACAAGCAACAGATTCACTCAAGGAGTATGGCAATTTTGTGAATTTAGCCATAGGGCAGGTCAAGCAAATATCATCACATTCAACACAACCATCATAACTACACTCAATTAACTTCAATTTGTTCATTGGAGCATGTCCTAACCTATTATGCCATAAAACATAGCTACTTTTCTTAGATACATGAATTACAACAGGAATTATATACTTTTTTCCTTTGCAATCATCTTTTCTTCTGCCTCCTTGTCATCCTTTCTTCTTGCTTCTGCTAGATTAGAGGGAGCAATCTTCTCAAATCTACTGTATATTTTCTTCAGTGGAGTGTTTACTAGATAATCCAAACCACTTTTCACTCTACCAATTCCTCTAATAATGTAAGAAGCTGAATCCTGAATCACACAAAAAGTGGGATAGAAAATCACTTTACACTTGTCTTACTGAACAAGCTTATTTACAAAAAGCCAGTTGTGTCTAAACTCAGGAACACACAACACATCTTTCAATTCAAATCAGTTTCAGGTTCATAGTTCCAATGTGAGTTATTATGGTTGTTTTACCATTTGGGTGATTTATTTTAGGTTTGTTTTTGGTTTCATGGTTGGTTTTCATCACATTCAGATCACAAGTCATGTGATCTGAGGCACCTGAATCTATAATCCAGCCATTTACACCAATAGAAGCATAACAACATGACACCATACCTGCAAATGTATTATCCAGCTCTTCTTCAATTTCAGAACCAGGCTTGGAGGGCTTTGTCAGGTTAGGTAGCATTTTCAGTAATTGTTCAAGTTGTTGTGGAGTTATCAAAGGTGCACCTCCTTCATTATGAGCTTGAACATTTGCTGCCATTTTGTTTCCTTTAGGCTTGTTCCACCTTTTTTGACCACTTGAAGATGACTCTTCTCTCACATTGTGTTTGTTACTTTGTTATATTTCCTGTTCTTCGGATGATTCTTTGGAAATCCCACAACATACCAGCAGGCCTCAGAGCTGTGATTCTTCCCACCACAGACAGAGCATTTTCCTTCACCAGTGCCACCCTTGCTGTACATGGCTGAAGTTTCAATACTCAGCTTAGAAATGTTCAGGATTTCTCTTTGTGACTCATCTTGTTGCAGTGCATCACATGCTTCTTCAACAAAGGGAAGGGGATTTTGCATGAGCAGATGACTTCTTTGAGGTCTAAGATCCTCATCCAACACATTCAGGAACTGAAAAAGATGTTGCTCCTCCCATATTCCTCTCATCTTGGTGTAGTACTCATTTACAGAACTCTTATTTTGCTTAGTATCATACATCTCTTTGTTCAATCTATACTTAGTTGACCCATTTTTCAAGGTAAACCTCTTCTCCAAGTGTGCCCATACTTCCTTTGCATTATCTGTTCAGACACAGAACCAAGTAGCCAGGCAATAACAATGTTGTTGCAAGTATCCCACTGGTCTTGCTTCTAAGGATCTTCTTTATCTCTAGTCACCAAGCCGGTTACAAATCCCAACTTTCTTTTGGAAGCAAGACTGATCTCCATGGATCTCTTCCATGGTCTGTAGTCAGCAGCACCTTGCAATTTTTCCACAGAATCTGAGTTTAGGCCATCTGAAGGATGAATATAGAGATGGTTTTGTATGTCAAACAAGCTAATCTTTTCTTTTGTAGCTGCCATTTTGTGAAAAGATTGAATTTTTGGTTGAAGAAAGATAGGATTTTGACAGCAGAGGAAGAAGAGCTGAAACTAAGCTTAGTATAAGTTGAAAACAACTTGCCTTTCACTTTTCTCCTGCATTTGTCGAGCCTGCAGCTTTGATACCATGTTGAGCAAAATATGGTTACTCAAGGAAGAAGAATGAGAGGTGCAAGAGAGAATTGCGGCGCTGATTATATTAATGTTATGTCATCTCATCTTTACAACCTAGTACTACCTCCGTCCCAGAATAGTCTGAACACTTTCCTTTTATGTTTGTCCCAAATTAGTTTGAACACTTTCATTCTTGGCATGGTCCCACCATTAATATATTATTTTTTTTACACATCTTTGGCCCACACTCTACCCTTTATCAATAAAAAGTTACCCAACTTTCTCTCTCCTATAATAAAAAATACCCCACCAACTCCTATCACATTACTTTTTAAATAAAATAACATTTGATAACCACACCACAACTTATCACCTTAAACTACTTGTCCCAACAAGTGTTCAGATCTTTCTGGAACAGATGGAGTACTACTTAAATACTAGAGAGTTGGCAATCCCTAGGAGGATTCTCTCTTTACAGGATTAAATGCAGTAAATTACTATAGTAGTAGAATGGCCCATTACACACGTGGACCACTAGAGTTGGTGGGTTGTAATAAGTAATATAAGTAATAAGATATCATGCTTCATCAAAGTTAATTAGTAGTTAGTACTAGTAAGTAGTTGTTGTTTGACGACTAGTATATGGATAAGTTTTCATCGAGGTCAACTGATTGAATTAGACTATGTTTAATTCACCTTATTCTTACTAATATGATCTGAACTTATTTTTTCTGATCTAATATGAACTTATATGATATGATCAAAACTTATCTAATATGAACTTATCTTTTGTAAAACATATTATTACTAATATTATTATTACTTTATATTTCATTACTAGTATTACTATGCACAACTTTTAATAATAATAATAATAATAATAATAATAATAATAATAATAATAATAATAATAATAATAATAATAATAATAGCATAATTAGTTTTTTTAAAAGAACACATAGTATATGAACATACAATTAAAAATAAAAGAACACATATTTTATGTGAAAAAACCATATTGTTTATGGTAAAAAGAACATGCGGATGGTGGGGGAAGGAGGGGGGTTGCAAGGGAAGGGAGCTGCATGGGTGGGGGGAAGAAGTGGGGGTGCTCATGGGGGAGGGTGGGGGGGAGGTGGTAGTGGTTGGGTGGTTAGGGTTAGGGCATTAGGGTTGGGGTTAGGTGTTAGGGGGTTAGGGGTTAGGGTTAGAGGGATTAATTAGGGTTAAAGGGTTAATTAGGGTTAATGACTAACAGAAACTTGACATCGTTAGTCATTAAGGGAATTTCATGCATTTTACTAAAATAGTAAGGGTACCTGGTGCATTTTTCAAAGTATAGGGGTACCCCATGAATTTTTAACATCCCACAGGGGTATCTGGTGAAAAAACCGTAAGTAATTGTATTGCGAATTGACGACATTAAGTAATATCAATATGTGTGCGCTTGAACTTAGAAGAACACGCACCTCATGAATCATGTTTAGCTTTTACTGAGCCAATAGTCATTCTCCTAGCTCCCACCAGGGATGATAGGAGAGATGATAAACATCTAACTGCTAGATGTTTGCAAACATCTAACAGGGAATAAAAAATAATAAAAGGCTGAAAATGTGGTGATGTGGGTCCCAGGGAATAGAAGAGAAATAAAACACTATTTTGTATTTCATGAACACAATTTGTTAGGAGTTGATGGGTGAGGGTGTTTCTCTCTCTAGAATTTCCTCTCGGTGTATTCTCACATCGTGGCCATGGCAAGGCGTTCAAAAGAGCAGAAGACTGGGAATCCTACTAGAAAATTGAATGGACCTAGTAGTGACTCGAAAGCTAAGAAAACAAAAACGATGGATGAGTTGCTTGGAGTTGTTCCAATGGAGTTTGAACCAGAAATTTGAAGTGAAGAAGAGGATTTGAGAGATTTACAACAAAATCAGCAGATGCATAGAGTGTTCTCAGAGTGGTTGAGTTTGATGCATTCTAATGCTGCTAGTGTCAAAAAACAACAGGGGAGGAAGAGTTCGTGGGCGGATCGTTATGTTCAGGCGGTGGAACCGATTCCGATTTTGCAATTTGAGGAACCTGAGGTATGTGAAATTGAATGCGAATCTGATAATCATGTGAATTTGAACCATGTTAGAGTGAAAATTGATGAATGTGATATTCAATCGGAGATTGATTATTGGAATTCTGCTTTGATTTGCTATGTGATTGGTGCGAATCCTCCTCCATATGTAATGGAAGGATATGTTAGGAGAATCTGGAAAAATTAAGGTGTTGAGAAGGTGGCGTTGATTAAGAGAGGTGTTTACATAGTAAGATTCAAATCAATGGAGAAGCGTGATGCTGTGTTGAATGGTAATAAGCAGTTTTTTGATAGTAAACCTTTGATGATGAAGGCTTGGGATCCAAATATGGATGTGATGAAGGAGAATTTTGATGTTCTTCCAACTTGGATACAATTGAGGGTAGATTTCAAATATTGGGGAGAGAATTGTTTGAGAAAATTGTTGAATCATATTGGGAAGTTTGTGAAGGTGGATCAGGCAACGGAAAAGAGAGAGAATTTACAATATGCTAGAGTTAGGTTGGAGGTTAAGGTTGATCAGGAATTCCCTGATCAACTTACCTTTGTGAATGAGAAAGGAGTAGAGGTTACAGGTGAAATAATGTATGAGTGGAAACCAGAGATATGTGCAACTTGTAAACAGCTTGGCCATAATGCTGGTGTATGCAAGAAAGCTGAACCTAGGAGGGAATGGAGGTTAAAAATAACTCAACAAACTAATGTTGCACAATTTAGTCTGCAAGAGGGGCAGAATGTGGCGAAGGCAGTGGAAAAGGTGGGGGAGACTGATGGTTTTCAGGCTGCTAAAGGCACTGTGAGACAGCGACAGGATATGTAAAGGCTACTAATACTGTGAATTCATTTGAGGTATTAAGAGATTGTGATCAGGAGGATATAATAGTGGGGCAAGTAATCTGTGATACAGGGGAGGAGGTTCAGGACAGGAGAGGGGACTCTCCTATTGAAAATGGATAGTTTCATGTCTTGGAATGTTTGAGGGCTTAATTGTTTAAGGAAACAGAAAGATGTAAAGAAGTTCCTTAACATTAAGTCTCTTAGACTGGTTAATCTCATTGAGACTAAGGTAAAGGCAAACAAGATGGGTATTATGTATCAAAATGTGTTCATGGGGTGGTGTTTTTGCTCTAACAACACTCACCATCCAGGAGGGAGAATCACTGTGGCTTGGAATCCTCTAAGCTTTAATGTAACTATCTTATTAGTTACACAGTAGACGATTCATTGTTACATTGAACCAGTGGGTAGTAAGTGTAATTTTTACTGTTGTTTTATATATGGTTTTAACATTGGATCTCAAAGGGAGGAATTGTAGAGGGATATTGAAAGGGTGGTTGCAAGAATAGAGAAAGCTTGGGTCATTCTTGGTGATTTTAATTGTGTTCTGAGTAGGGATGAGAGGGTGGGAGCTCATGTGCGTGACTATGAGATGGAATCTTTTAGAAGATGTGTTGCAAATTGTGGGTTAGAGGATTTAAAAGCTACGGGGTGCTTTTATACGTGGAACAATAAACAGCATTGTAACACCCCAGAATTTAAAAAAACCCGAAAATAAAGAAATAATAATATATTTAATAGGACGATGGCGGAAACATCGTCTTCTGGGAATGTCACTACTACAAGAATAGTGTTTAAATAACTAAGTGATAAAAACAAACATAAGTAAATACTATAAGTAAATTAATTACTTAGATAAAAATGAGAAAACTATCTCAAACTAAAGAGAAGTCTAGAACTAAAACCCCTAATAGTTTATTTCTCGCATCTCAACCCGAGCCCAAAATCAAAGAAAATCCCCATCAACAAAACCCGCAAAATATACAACAAATATCCACAATCGGTGGGGAGTAACTAGCAGCTTCTCCCGGAACAAAAGCAATCAAAGTACGATTCGGACATAGATTAATAAGAAAGGAAATAATTAAGTCAAGTTAACTACAATATGCATTCACTTCCATATAACTCACAAATAACGCAAATGAATAATAAATAGCAAATGAGTTGGATAAAAATAAATAAATCATCTCAAGAGTACTTTTAGAAAAATAAAAGTATAGGTAAAACAAGTGTCCGAGACGAAACCGAACGCTAGTGATTCGCAAATCACTTCCTAAGGTTTGTCGGATCGCAATCTCCAGGTCGGCCTATGGGCTTACGTTCCCCACCGCCCGTGTCTAAGAATGGCCAAACTCCCGATGCGGGGTAGAACACGCAGAACTCCCCGACCTCTCGGACGACAACAATTAACCCAGGCTTACCCCTAGTTCGCAAACCAGGTGGTTGGCATGTTCTTCACCGGGACTACATCTATCCCACCGGATGTTCTTATCTCAAAATAAAATCATAAATATCATCAAAGTATTATTCATCTCAAAAATATTCGTCAAAAGGGATGCCACCCGGCCTTATACCCATAATTCATCAAAAGTAATTCTTCAAAAAATCCTCAAAAATAAATCACTTACAAATTTTCAACAAATATCTCTCACAATAACACTTGAACATTCCAAAACATCAACAATGACAATATACTGGTTTTTACAGCAACCACACTCAATCACAAATACATCACCAATTAACTCTAAATCATATTCATTAAAAGAGTAATAACAATTAAATCATTTTATTTCATAAATCAAACCTAAACATGTGGTTACCCAAATGATGCATACTGTATACTACTAAAAATCAGAAACCCAGAATATATTAAATTATAAATTATATCTGATTTACAAGCCCTCAAACAATTTAATAGTGTGTCCTCAATTTCATCACAAAAACACCATAATAATTATGAAACCTACAAATTCGAGCAGTAAAATCACACAAAAATTATCATATAACCCTAATAGCTCTACTGACATGGTACAATTTTTATTTATAATTTTCGGACTCAAAAAGTATTTTTTTACAGTTAATATACAGATTCCTCAAATAAGCCATTATAATAATTAAAAATATAAACAGACGCCCAAAAATTACCAAAAATTCATATAACATGTAACAACTCACGGAAATACATATTATTCAAATAAATTAATTTTTCTGCCTCTATAAATAATTTTATTGAATTATATACTGACTGAACAGAAATTACAAAAACAGATATATCAATTAATTAAAACAGTAAACAGTAGATAAAAATTATTCTAAGGCATGGAATACATTATACGCATGTAACATGATCAAATAAAAATGATTTCATCAATTTTAACAGTCGTTCAATAATTATTACGAAATTTAGCCAAAAACGCACAAAATACTAATTAAATCAAATAAATATTAAAAATCATGAGAAAATTATTTTTCTCTACACAGTATTCACATAGCATGTGTCACGTATGTTCATGTCAAATTTCATCAAAAATATCATTCAAAAAGTATTTTAGATAATTCCTAACGTAGTAATCTAATACCGAATAATACTCTAATCACTATGTTTCTAGGATAACAACTAGTTACCTGGATCGTCGGGAGGAGAGCTGAGTCTAAAGAGAAAATCACGAGTTAAGCATGCAATCCAAATCCTCTTCTAACCCCAAGGCATAACGAACGAGAATTGTGGCAACAACACACTAGGCATTCCTTCTTGAACCTTGATAAAACTCATGTTTCACACTGCTCTGTTACGGCCATGATTCCCGATGATCAAAAGCTCAGATTCTAAATCGCTTCGGTCAGAATGTAGAACAAGACGTTATAAATGTTGTGTCCAAAATTGAAGACGATCCAACGGTTAGATCTCCGGCTACGATTATTTTCGTGAAGGTGCGACAGAGAAAAAACCGGGTTGAACTTTCTATTCTTTTGCTCTTCCTTCTCTCTTTCTTTTCTTGAAACGGTGGGGGTAAATGAGAATGATGCTGCTGAACTTCTTTGAATAAAAAACAGAATTTTATGAATGGTTAATGGTTGAAATAAAGGGTTTTAATGAAGGAGAATGATTAGGGGGGTTACAAAGCAACAAAGAGTCATGAGAAAAACAAAAGAGAAAAGAAAAGGAGAAGGCTCCCCTTAATCCTTCACTTGGCCGGCTGCCGCAAGCCCAACACCCACACAAAACTTTCGGCCCAATTCAACAATGATCCATGCTCCGAAAGCCCGATACGCGATAAAACGGTTAATTCCTAAATCGCGCCTAAATTTTGAAAATACTTAATAATGAAAATAATTCTATTGAATTATATTATAAATATAAATATAATGCACACATTAACACACCATATAATAAAATATTAATTCGGCTCCCAAATTATAAAGAATAAAAATCATCGATCTAGAGAAAATAATAAATTATTTATTTTTTTACGAAAAGAATATCATTTTAAAATAAACTAACACCAAAAATAAAGGGTGAAAATTACGGGGTGTTACAAACACTCCCCCTTAAAAGAGTTTCGTCCTCGAAACTTCAAAACAACCAAGAGACAAAAGAAAGTACTCTAGATAAAGAACATTAAGAAAACAGAAATCGATGGATTTTAGTTACGAATTAAACAACTTTGCAGGTATAAAAAAAAAATTTGATAACTCAAATAATATACATTTTATTTTGGAAGACCAAAAATAGTTGTACAGTAAAGAAGCACGGTAACAACCATCATTTATACAATGTGAAAGAACCAAAGACAAGAGAAAATTTAAGGTAAAAACATTTGCACAATAAACTATATGAAATTTTGTAAAAGAAGCAAGAATAAATATTTACGTAAAGTTATAAAAGAATAAATCCGACCATACATAAATATTTTTAGAAAAGAAACGGAGAAGAAAAAGTTCGTAAATAGATAGTCAAACCAATTTAAATAGAGCTATCCACACGGGCTTATACTCCACTTAAAGAGATAAGAACACTTTAATAAAGAGTAGCTAGCTCGCTTTATTAAAGTACCGATTCTGAACACAAGTCATGACATATGTTATAAGAGCGTACGCCTCCTAAACATATATATGAAAATTAAAGTTCGCAAAAGAAATTGAAAACTTTAAAATAAATTTCACAACGACGAAACACTAATAATAAATAGGCGATAAAGTAATAAATTATTAACAACAATTATAAAATTTGCTAAGTCGACACAAATGTGCATGGAACCACCCATTGCAATCTAGTATCAACAAAACAATATTTGAAAGCCAACTTATCAAATCAACATTAGAGTTTACTGGAATCACCCAATATAAACTTAATGTCAACTCAAAAAAGAAATTAAATCAAAACAGATAAAATGCGTCAACTTATCAAATTGACATACAAGTCACAGGAATCACCCATTATGACTCAATATCAACTCAAACAAGTTTAAAATTTAGACTTATCAAATTGACATACAAGTCAAAGGAATCACCCATTATGACTTAATATCAACTCAAACAAGTTTAAAATTTAGACTGAGTATATAAATTTCCTTTCCAAATAATATAAAACAGATCAGTCAAAATCAGATAATTAAATAAGAAGTAATGAAAACAACCAAAATTTTGCTTTGAAATTAGAAAGCACTAAATATTTAAACAAGAACAACAAATAGTAAACGAGATCATTTCACGCATTTGAGTTCGAAAAAAAATAATGCTAATAAGAAAAGTAAATCAGTAAGTAAAATAAAAGTTGTTGAATGCTAACCTTTAAAACAAAATAGTTTACATCTACTTTTCAAACTAACACCAAAACAACTCATTAGGGTACTTTTATTTTCAAAGACTACAAAACTTATTACCATAATTAAAGGCTGAACAAGGATTAGCATAAAAACTAAAAATATTAAAAGGAAAATATTTATAAATATAGATGGTCAAAAACGGTAAGAGAAATTTGAAGACAATTGAAATTAAACGTTTTTCAAAAGAGTATGTCAAAATTTTAACAATAACAAAATTTGAAAGTCAGAAAATAACTCTAACATGGTTATGAAATATATTAAGTTCAAAGATCTAAAATATAATTTGGAATATAAACTCAAAGTAGAAAGTTTTGTAAATAATAAAACAGATACGCAGTACTCACATGAAAAACAACACATAATTGGAAAAGAACAGAAAGTATATACTGTCTCACATAATAACATATACTATCAACCAACTAGCAAATAAAATAAAAGCAATGTAACACATAAGACTATATTAAAATAAAATTAAAGTTTATTTCTAAATTGCAAAACACAAAACAAATTAAACACAACGAAACCGAGAAGGCTATAAATAACATCGCTTTCGCTGCGCACTCTGATAAAAGAGAAAATAAATTCCATGCAAGAGGCCCTACAAATAAGATTAGCAAACTTGGTAGACTAATTCCACCAATAATACAAATAACTATACATATAACATATGCTCCATAAGCATGAGAGCACATCACATTACCATAAGGCTTCCCTTTACTTACTCTACCCATCACACTCTCATTATAGTGAAACAACTAAACTTAATTCTAAACAAATTTTATATCCTATGGCTAACTAATAATTCTAAAGAATCATTAGCAACTCTTTTTCAGAGTTTATGAGCGTTTTGCTCTGATACCAACTGTAACACCCCAGAATTTAAAAAAACCCGAAAATAAAGAAATAATAATATATTTAATAGGACGATGGCGGAAACATCGTCTTCTGGGAATGTCACTACTACAAGAATAGTGTTTAAATAACTAAGTGATAAAAACAAACATAAGTAAATACTATAAGTAAATTAATTACTTAGATAAAAATGAGAAAACTATCTCAAACTAAAGAGAAGTCTAGAACTAAAACCCCTAATAGTTTATTTCTCGCATCTCAACCCGAGCCCAAAATCAAAGAAAATCCCCATCAACAAAACCCGCAAAATATACAACAAATATCCACAATCGGTGGGGAGTAACTAGCGTTCTCCCGAACAAAAGCAATCAAAGTACGATTCGGACATAGATTAATAAGAAAGGAAATAATTAAGTCAAGTTAACTACAATATGCATTCACTTCCATATAACTCACAAATAACGCAAATGAATAATAAATAGCAAATGAGTTGGATAAAAATAAATAAATCATCTCAAGAGTACTTTTAGAAAAATAAAAGTATAGGTAAAACAAGTGTCTGAGACAGAAACCGAACGCTAGTGATTCGCAAATCACTTCCTAAGGTTTGTCGATCGCAATCTCCGGTCGGCCTATGGGCTTACGTTCCCCACTGCCTGTGTCTAAGAATGGCCAAACTCCCGATGCGGGGGTAGAACACGCGAGAACTCCCCGACCTCTCGGACGACAACAATTAACCCGAAGCTTACCCCTAGTTCGCAAACCAGGTGGTTGGCATGTTCTTCACCGGGGACTACATCTATCCCACCGGATGTTCTTATCTCAAAATAAAATCATAAATATCATCAAAGTATTATTCATCTCAAAAATATTCGTCAAAAGGGATGCCACCCGGCCTTATACCCATAATTCATCAAAAGTAATTCTTCAAAAAATCCTCAAAAATAAATCACTTACAAATTTTCAACAAATATCTCTCACAATAACACTTGAACATTCCAAAACATCAACAATGACAATATACTGGTTTTTACAGCAACCACACTCAATCACAAATACATCACCAATTAACTCTAAATCATATTCATTAAAAGAGTAATAACAATTAAATCATTTTATTTCATAAATCAAACCTAAACATGTGGTTACCCAAATGATGCATACTGTATACTACTAAAAATCAGAAACCCAGAATATATTAAATTATAAATTATATCTGATTTACAAGCCCTCAAACAATTTAATAGTGTGTCCTCAATTTCATCACAAAAACACCATAATAATTATGAAACCTACAAATTCGAGCAGTAAAATCACACAAAAATTATCATATAACCCTAATAGCTCTACTGACATGGTACAATTTTTATTTATAATTTTCGGACTCAAAAAGTATTTTTTTACAGTTAATATACAGATTCCTCAAATAAGCCATTATAATAATTAAAAATATAAACAGACGCCCAAAAATTACCAAAAATTCATATAACATGTAACAACTCACGGAAATACATATTATTCAAATAAATTAATTTTTCTGCCTCTATAAATAATTTTATTGAATTATATACTGACTGAACAGAAATTACAAAAACAGATATATCAATTAATTAAAACAGTAAACAGTAGATAAAAATTATTCTAAGGCATGGAATACATTATACGCATGTAACATGATCAAATAAAAATGATTTCATCAATTTTAACAGTCGTTCAATAATTATTACGAAATTTAGCCAAAAACGCACAAAATACTAATTAAATCAAATAAATATTAAAAATCATGAGAAAATTATTTTTCTCTACACAGTATTCACATAGCATGTGTCACGTATGTTCATGTCAAATTTCATCAAAAATATCATTCAAAAAGTATTTTAGATAATTCCTAACGTAGTAATCTAATACCGAATAATACTCTAATCACTATGTTTCTAGGATAACAACTAGTTACCTGGATCGTCGGGAGGAGAGCTGAGTCTAAAGAGAAAATCACGAGTTAAGCATGCAATCCAAATCCTCTTCTAACCCCAAGGCATAACGAACGAGAATTGTGGCAACAACACACTAGGCATTCCTTCTTGAACCTTGATAAAACTCATGTTTCACACTGCTCTGTTACGGCCATGATTCCCGATGATCAAAAGCTCAGATTCTAAATCGCTTCGGTCAGAATGTAGAACAAGACGTTATAAATGTTGTGTCCAAAATTGAAGACGATCCAACGGTTAGATCTCCGGCTACGATTATTTTCGTGAAGGTGCGACAGAGAAAAAACCGGGTTGAACTTTCTATTCTTTTGCTCTTCCTTCTCTCTTTCTTTTCTTGAAACGGTGGGGGTAAATGAGAATGATGCTGCTGAACTTCTTTGAATAAAAAACAGAATTTTATGAATGGTTAATGGTTGAAATAAAGGGTTTTAATGAAGGAGAATGATTAGGGGGGTTACAAAGCAACAAAGAGTCATGAGAAAAACAAAAGAGAAAAGAAAAGGAGAAGGCTCCCCTTAATCCTTCACTTGGCCGGCTGCCGCAAGCCCAACACCCACACAAAACTTTCGGCCCAATTCAACAATGATCCATGCTCCGAAAGCCCGATACGCGATAAAACGGTTAATTCCTAAATCGCGCCTAAATTTTGAAAATACTTAATAATGAAAATAATTCTATTGAATTATATTATAAATATAAATATAATGCACACATTAACACACCATATAATAAAATATTAATTCGGCTCCCAAATTATAAAGAATAAAAATCATCGATCTAGAGAAAATAATAAATTATTTATTTTTTTACGAAAAGAATATCATTTTAAAATAAACTAACACCAAAAATAAAGGGTGAAAATTACGGGGTGTTACAAGCATGGTGAAGATAGAGTTTTCAGTAAAATTGATAGAGTGATGGGGAACTCAATGTGGTTTGATCAATTTCCTTATGTTGAAGCTGTTTTCCTTCCAGAGGGTTCTTTTGACTATTCTCCCATCTTGGTTAAAAGTCACTCTCAGGTAGGGGGGAGACATCCTTTTAAATATTTTCAAATGTGGAGTCAAGACCCTAGTTTTCAGGCTAAGGTTAGTAGTAGTTGGAGTGAAAATATGGAGGGTACTCAAATGTTCAGAGTTGTGCAGAAGTTGAAGAAGGTTAAAAATGCCCTGAAAATTTTGAATAAAGATGGTTTTCAGCAAATTCATATATCAGATGCTAAGGCATATCAGAATCTGCTTGACTGTTAGAAGTTGGTTCAACAAAATCCAACTCTGGTTAAGAATTAAGAAGCTGAGTTACAGGCAGCAACTAAATACAAAAGAGTGCATTCTCAGTATGTTTCTTTTTTGAAACAAAAGGTGAAATTGGCTTGGGTGAAAGATGGTGATGAGAATAGTAGATTGTTTCACCAATCAATTAGAGCAAGGAGGCTCCAGAACACTGTTTACTACATATATGATAAAGAGGGAAAATGGGTGGAGACTCAAGAAGAGGTTAATGCAGCATTCCTTAGTTATTATAAGGGTCTTTTGGGCACAGCAATAAGTCACAGGAAAAGTATTCCGGCTAGTGTGGTTGAAGCTGGAGCGATCTTGAATAAAGCTCAAAAGGAAGGCATGATGAGGCAGGTTACTTCAGTAGAGGTGAAAGATGCAATTTTCTCTATTCCTGGAGAAAAGGCACCTGTACCAGATGGTTTTGGAGCTTTCTTTTACAAGGATGCCTGGGAGATAGTTGGAGAAGAAGTGACAAATGCTGTCATTGATTTCTTCAATACAGGTAAAATGCTTAAAGAGATTAATAACACTATTCTTACTTTGATACCTAAAGTAAAATGTCCAAGTAGTGTTACTGAATTTAGACCAATTGCTTCTTGTAATGTCATATATAAGGCTATAACTAAGATAAATGTGTGTTACCTGAGATAATTTCTAAAAATCAGGGAGCCTTTATACAAGGCAGATTCATTGCCCACAATATCATGGTGTGCCAAGATATTGTGAGAAGTTATGGAAAGCAGAATGTAAGCCCTGGGTGTATCATCAAAATGGATATGAAAAAAGCCTACGACTCTATTGATTGGTCTTTTGTGGATGAAATGTTAAAGGCTTTGAATTTTCCTTCTAGATTTATTGGGTGGGTGATAGAATGTGTGTGCACTCCTAGATATTCTCTGATGGTGAATGGAGGTTTATTTGGGTATTTTGAAGGGAAAAGGGGGCTCAGACAAGGAGACCCAATGTCTCCTCTTCTTTTTGTAGTTTGTATGGAGTATTTTACAAGGACCCTAAGGATTGTGGGGGAGAAAGGAGATTTTAAATTTCATCCAAGGTGCTCTGGTGTGAAGATGAACCATTTGAAATTTGCAGATGATGTTATCCTCTGTAGCAAGGGTGAGTTTGTGTCTGTGTATAAAATGCTTCAGGGTTTTCAACACTTCTCTGAAGTGTCAGGTCTAGAAGTGAATAAGCAAAAGACTGAGTTATATGCTGCTGGAATGCAAAGAGAGGAAATTCAGAGAATCTTAGACACCACAGGGTTTAAATTGGGGAAATTACCCTTCAGATATTTGGGGGTTCCCATATGTCATAAGAGAATTTCTGCTAAGCATTGTGAAAGCCTTAGTGAGAAGATGACTGCAAAGATTAGGGTGTGGAGTAGCAGGAATCTTTCTTATCAAGGAAGGTTATTGTTAGTAAATTCAGTTTGATGAGTGTTCATACATATTGGGCACAAATTTTTGTGATTCCTAAAAAGGTGCTAAAAGAGGTGGAGAGCATTTGTAGGTCTTACCTTTGGTGAGGGAATACATATAGCACAAAACCAGGGAAAGTAGCATGGTCTCAGGTTTGTACTCCCAGGAATGCAGGAGGATTAGGAGTGAGAAGGATTCAAGAATGGAATATAGCTGCTCTAGGGAGTTATGTATGGGTCATAGCAGTAAAGTAGGATAATTTGTGGATAAAGTGGATTAGTGATGTGTATGTAAAGAATAGTAACTGGTGGGAATATAAACCACCTCAGGATGCTAGTTGGTACTGGAAAAAGGTATGTGAAATTAAGGAGAAGCTAAAAAGTGTGTATGATTTGAATTATTTCTCCAGGCTCCCTGTGTATTCTGTGAAGAGTATGTTTAAAAGCTTGAATGGTGATTATCCAAAGGTGTAATGGGATAAATATATCTGGAACAGATTCATTGTTCCAAAGTACCGATTTATTGCTTGGCTAGTTATGTGCAAAAAACTTCAAACTTCAGCTTGGCTACACTCTGTGGGGATCAGTGCAAGTCCTACATGTTTAGTGCGTGGTGATGCTGAAAAAACTCTGGAGCATATGTTTTTTAGCTACTGTGTAAGTACTTATGTTTTGGGGAAAATCAAACAGTGGCTGGGGATACATACAGTGAGGAACAACTTACTAGATATGATAAAGTGGGTGGATAGATGTCATGCTTCAAAAGTGTAGAAACAGGTTTTTGTTACTGCAGTTGCTGCTACTTTGTATGCAGCTTGGGCGAATCGAAATGAAGCCTTGTGGAACCAGAAGGTTGATACAGTTACAAAGGTTGTGAATAGATCGCACTACAAGAAAACCCATTTTTAGCAACGACGAAAGTCGTTGCTTAAAATAGATTGTCGTTGCGAAAAATATTTATTGCAACGACAAATGTCGTTGCAAGGTCGTTGCGCGTATGGGCGCTACAAAAAAAAATGACACTTTATCGTTGCTAAAGATAATTATTTCGCAACGACAGTTGTCGTTGCAATAAAATTGTCGTTGCCATACATAACCTTACCCATCCTAAACATACATATTTATGGCAACAAAAACTGTCGTTGCAAAAAGGTTATTTGTATATAGCAACAAAAATTGTCGTTGCAAAAGACCTAGATTTATTTTGCTAATGGCAAAGGTCGTAGATTTATGGCAACAATTATTGTTGTTGCTATAAAGTTTTTAATATATGGCAACAACTTTTGTCATTGCCAGAAACAAATTTAATCCAACAACATTAATGGTTGCAATTAGCATCTATTTATGGTTACAACTAGAGTCGTTGCAATAGATGTTTATTTTGCAATGTATTTCTATCTATTGTTAAAAACTATGATAATTGTTGTAAAAGGTTTTCAGGTGCCGTGTTCCTATGTGAAATGATGAGTGCATATTCTAACATAATTTAGTTGCATATTAGGGTGCATTTTCATGTAGTATTAGAGCATTTACATTGCATTTATGCATATTTAGGTCACTTTTTATAAGCTACATTGCTTTCACAGGTTGTTTGGTGTTTTGATGTAATCTCAGATACTTTGGACTCCTTTTTAAGGATATTCTTATTAAGGCACTTGTACGACCTTCAAAACGATATATCATGTGCCCAAAACGGATTGGAATTGAAGAAGATACAAAGGACTTTGTGTACTTGTGCCAGAAATGACACCTCTGCACTATTTTACTCATAACTTTTGACACAAAATTGATAATGAGGTGATTTCAACTAGGTTGGAAACTATACAGGAAGATCTTTCCAACTATATATTACATGCACCAAACAAAGCTCTGGATCAAAAGTTATAGCTGTTCGAAGTTGAGCTGAAGAATCTGACGATTACAGGACAACACGTCCGTGTCACTCTGATTTCTTCGAGGCAGTAGCTTTTCTATCGTAGGATATTTATGTAGTAGCAGGTCAACACGTCCGTGTCATTATTGACACGTCCGTGTTGGTCTGCTCGTTAGTTATAAATACTATTTTATTTGTTTAATGACGGGATATAGTGGATTGTATACACTTTTTAGGGTTTTCTAGAGAGAAGTTAGAGAGAGAAACTTGTAGATCTCCATTGTTCTTCAAGACTCCATCTTTCTTCCATTAGTTCAAGTATCGCTTTTCTTCTTCTTTTTTTTCCTTGTTTATTATTATGAATTTTAATTATTCTTCTCTAGTTTCTTTACTTATTTCAATTATGCTTGAGTAGTTCTTTTATCTATGGTTAAGTTGAAGCCTAGTATGAATTAATTCATGATTATTTCTTCAAATTCCCAAATTAATTGTTGAATTGTTCTTGCTTAATTGATTGTGCATATTTCAATACTAGATTAGGGATAACTAGTATTGTTATGATTCCATTGTCTTGATCACAACGGGAGTTGGGTTTTGACGGATTTGGGTATTTCAATTAAGGACATGAAGTTCTCCACGGGAGTAGGTAGAATGGATTGTTAGGAAGTTATAGTGCTGTGTTTAATGTCTTTAATTTGCATGATTCCACGGGAGTAGGCTTGAGTGCATATTAGAGAAGCCATAGATACTCGGGAGAGGTTTATGGTATTTTATAGGGTGTACTTTTCCTTGTGAGAATTTAATTGGCTAGTTTGGGGTAGGAATTATTATTGTATTAATTCATGCTAGTGGGGATACTTAACTATAGAGTCTTTTATTTATAGATTGATTAGTATAGTTGATTCGACGACCATTATTCTTGATATTAATTTCCTTTAGTCTTACCATTATTTAAGGGCTAATCATAGAACAACTTTCTCTCTGTGGGATCGACTCTGACTTACCCTACTACATAGTTAGGAGGTTAGTTAGGTTATTTATTTTTGTTAGGTGCGCGACACGCCTATCAAATTTTGGCGCCGTTGCCGGGGAGATACTTTGTTTTATTTAGTTTTTATTTTTGGTGAGACTAGGCTGTATATATTTTTTTTTTCCTTTCTTTTGTGAATATTTTTTTTTTCTTTCGTATCATGGAGTCATATTATTATTTTGGTGGGGATAATTATTCTTATAGGCAACATAATCATAATTCTTGTGGTTCTCGTGTTTATAGTTTTGATGCATCATATCAAAATTCTCCCAATTTTTGCATGAGTTCTTATGAATTGCCATATATGTTCTGTGAACCCCAAATTCATGCTAGTAATTGTAGAGCAATTTTTTCTTTTCCTCAATATGAGAATGAAGTGTTCTGGAAATACTATCATAGACTTGGTGATTTTGTTGGTCCTAACCATGAAATTGAACTGTGGGATATGTGCCGAGTGATATATGAGGGATTAAATGAAGAAACTAGGATGGTGGTAGAATCTATGTCTAATGAAGGATTTCTATTCCAATCTCCTGATTACTGTTGGGATTTAATTGAGTGGTTGGCTAGAGATACTTATGAGTGGGAGATGTCTTTATCTGCCAGAGTGTTTCCTTCACCCCAAACTTACATTACACCACCTCCTTATTGTTCTAATTGTCACTCTACTTCTCATGATGTTTTGTCTTGTGATGTGATTTTAGTGAATGATTCCACCCCCTCACCTCAATATGAATTTGATTATTCTACTCAAAATCCTCTTCCCCAGCCTTATATTTATGATGATGATGATGTGGGTTGGATAGAAAATGAGTGTTATGGGACTGATGTTCAAAGTATAGGAAAAATCAATGTGATGGATATTTTAAAGAAGGAAGAACCCTTGGTTGAAAAACCTTTTTTGGAGAAGTCTATAGATGAGAGTGATGTGATTCATGAGTCTTTGTCAGTTCCACCTACTGTTTTTGAGTCTCATGTTCCTTTCTCTCAAAAACTTGACCTCATTCCCTCTTTCCCTATATTATATCCTCCATCATCCCTTATTTCTCCCTCTTTGTATGACTCATATGATAATGAAATTAATGTACATTCGGTTTCTTCCCAACATGTTGGATCATGTAAAAATACTAATAATTTTTCTTTTTCCTTCTCTTGTGGACATAACTTTTTCTTTGATTTTCTTTTTTGCAGGTATTGTAGAGAATTAGAACTAATTTATTTTATATTTTCTTTTGTATATTATTTGCTTTATTGTGAGATGCATGCAGATGCATTTGACAAACTACTAAGGGCTTTAATGAGCTATTCCTGGGAGGCAAACCAAGTTTTCTAACCTTTTTTTTTCTTTTTAATTTTAGAATTAGGAAATTCTAATTTTTTATTTGATTACTAACTTATAAAATTTGTGCAAATTGTGATCCAGGGGTTGAGTTCCTATTATTCATTGAGGTTAATTTCGAGGTACTTGATCTTATGCTCTGTTAGGAGGTTCAATTAAGGGTTTTCACCCACGATACTTTTGGTATACTCTTTCTTTTCCCTCTCTTCAAGTTTTTGAGAGTCGTATCTCTTTTTGCCATTTATTTTGGTTTAACTTGATTGTGTGATTGAGGAAGTTGATCCTGTTATGTTGTTGTGGATGTTTCCCTTTCCCTTCTCCTCCCTATATTTATTTCTCACATTGAGGACAATGTGTTATTTAGCTTGGGGGAGGATTTACTATTTGGATCATAACATTGCACATATTTTCGTTTAGGTATATTTTTTTTATTTCTTCTGCATATTTGCATATTTTGGCTTTGTGGGTATGCCTTCTGAAAACCTTCACGAGACCTTACTCGTCCACTAGGGCAGCTTAGGGGTTTAAAGGGCTTGTTGCACATGCTAAGTGCAATCGTGATTCCTACGAAAGTGAGTTAGGATTTATTGCTTTCTTAGTATTAGGAGCATATTAGTTTAGTTTTGCATTTTTGTTGCATTCGTGCAGGAAATATATGTTTTAATTTATGAGATTGATAATTTATGAGATTTGGGCATATTTTGGATATTGTAGTTAAATTTTACAAGATTGAGTTAGACTTCATTGACCGCTTCATGGTACGATTGTTTTGCAACTTGAATGGTTTGTGGTAAAGTTGGTTGGCATTCCCCAAGAAAGACTAGATTTTACTCAGTAAGCATAAGCCTAGTGAGGATTTTTCAAGCCTTATAGACTGACACATCTACATCAGTCTTCTATTTTTTGTTGTGTGATAGTTCCTCATGAAGTGTGATTCTTGAACTTGACTTGGCACTCTTTGAGACTTATGTGGCATATACATGTGTTGATATGATTGAGGCGTTCTTTTCATTGTTTTGAGCCTTCAGACATTTTTCTTTTCATATATATTATTCCCTTTAATTAACCCATGTTGAGCTTTTGATATCCCATTCTCTTGATCAACCTACATTACAAGCCTATAGCCTTTTATGATTTCTCTACCAAAGCCTTGCTAAGTGGAGTAGCATTAAAGTTCATGTGTTTAAGCTTGTGTTTGTGGTTTTTCGGTAATTATTGGAAGAAAATATGTTGAAAGATAAAATGCTTAAAATTATAGTGTGAAAGTGCAAAATGAAAAGAATGATGAAAAAGTTGTGAAGAATAATTCTGAAAAATTGAAAAAAAGAAGAAAGAAGTGAAAAAAAGATCGAATAAAAGGTGAAATAATGTTTGTTGGAGTGATAAGGTTGGGTATTATCTTGATTTATTGGTAATGAGTTGTTGAACTTCTAGTAGAAGGTTTTGTGGCGTTTGCATCTAATGGCCATAGATGTTAAAGTGTTATTTTCTCCACTAGTTGGCTTTTAGCACCATATTCCCAAATATTTTCCTACCCTTACCTTAGCCACACTACAACCCTTTGTAAGTCCACATGATCTATATGCATGTTTTCGCCAGTTTTAAGTGGATAATGAGACGATAGTCAAGTTTAAAGAAAAATACTTCATTTGAGTCGACTTGGTATATGTTTGAGTGAAAAAATCATTACCTATAAACACATGAGACAAAGTGTGCTCGACTAAAGTGAGGTTCATCGAGTTTAATTGAGTCTAGCTTGGGGGAAGGTTTGTGGTTTGCCATGGTGAGTCAAGTTGTGATTACATGAATTTATATGAGGTGTGATTTGTGGTCTATCTTAGTCTAATCTTATAATTATAATATCTTTCATATGCCCGAATTTCATGTCTTGGAGATTGAATGGTTGAACATATAAATCCTGTACAAAAGTTCATCTTACTCTTCCCTTGTGAATTAGTTTGGTTTGCTTGAGGACAAGCAAATGTTTAGCTTGGGGGAGTTTGATGAGTGCATATTTTAACATAATTTAGTTGCATATTAGGGTGCATTTTCATGTAGTATTAGAGCATTTACATTGCATTTATGCATATTTAGGTCACTTTTTATAAGCTACATTGCTTTCACAGGTTGTTTGGTGTTTTGATGTAATATCAGATACTTTGGACTCCTTTTTAAGGATATTCTTATTAAGGCACTTGTACGACCTTCAAAACGATATATCATGTGCCCAAAACGGATTGGAATTGAAGAAGATATAAAGGACTTTGTGTACTTGTGCCAAAAATGACACCTCTGCACTATTTTACTCATAACTTTTGACACAAAATTGATAATGAGGTGATTTCAGCTGGGTTGGAAACTATACTTGAAGATCTTTCCAACTATATATTACATGCACCAAACAAAGCTCTGGATCAAAAGTTATAGCTGTTCGAAGTTGAGCTGAAGAATCTAACGATTACAGGACAACACGTCCGTGTCACTTATGACACGTCCGTGTCACTCTGATTTCTTCGAGGCAGTAGCTTTTCTATCGTAGGATATTTATGTAGTAGCAGGTCAACACGTCCGTGTCATTATTGACACGTCCGTGTTGGTCTGCTCCGTAGCGCGTTCTATTTTGTCGGTTTTATTATTTTAGGAAGCTATAAATACTATTTTATTTGTTTAACGACGGGATATAGTGGATTGTATACACTTTTTAGGGTTTTCTAGAGAGAAGTTAGAGAGAGAAACTTGTAGATCTCCATTGTTCTTCAAGACACCATCTTTCTTCCATTAGTTCAAGTATCTCTTTTCTTCTTTTTTTTTTCCTTGTTTTTATACACTTCTACACTCATCCACATAATTCTATTAATAAAAAAAATTTACCTTCAGCATTAGGAGCATTATCTCCATTAGCTACTGAGTGTCCAGACCCATTGTTTCTTGCTCCTTCATTTTGTAGATGCCGATTAACATTTCTATCATCCCCCTCCCTTCTGACAGGAGGTTCTGCAGCTTCAGTTGCTTCCATAGCCATATTTATCCTCCCATTCAACTTGTTTGCCCTTTTCCTCTTACCTAATTGACTCACTACGTTTATACAGGTTGTAGAAGATACATCTGAATAAGTATTAAGTTCATTAGTAGCAAAAGAAGTTACTGTATTAACAATTAGAATTACCTTCGATGTTGGGTGAAAAATTTCCCTCTGATTCATTTTCAAAAGGATTTTCACTTGAGTGAATGTTAGCATCATGCATTTGAGTTCGCTCATCACAGTTCCCTTCATTTTGAACCTGATTGATATGCCTCATGATATTGTTGTTACATTCATTTTGAACGGGAAGTCTTTCGCCAACATTACGATAACGAGTGTCTGCACCATAAACACCAATTGAAGTAATAGTCAATGATTATATGATACAAAATAAAAATCAAAAAATACTTCAGGTAAGTTGCATACCATTTCCATACTTTGAACGATTGCCCACATTCTTGCTTCCCCCTCTTCCAACCATTCTTCGCCTTTCCTAACTTGTCTGATTCCTAGATAGTACAAATGACCTTGAGAATTAAAACAAAGAAAACAAAACAAAGAACTAGAAAGCAGTCACATTGACAGATATTAATAACAAGTCTTAAACATTATATTAGGAAAAGTTTCTCAACAATATACCAAATGACAAGCAAATAATAAAAAAGGTGTTCATTACAAAACCAAATTAAAAAGGAAAATGAAAAAGATTTCAATTCATCATTCTGATGACTTGTAGCTTAACTCTTCTTCGTCACTTGTACTTTCATAATGTTCAATATCACCATCATTAATGAAGTCGTCATATTTTCCAATATCCTCAAACGCGTTCCTAACCATTTTCACAACACTTGGCTCTTTCTCAACCATAAAAGTATTAGTGCTTAACGAGTTGACTACAAAATCATCATTTCCATGTCTGAAACTGTCACATTCAGTTTGATTTGCATCTACTTGCTGACTTGCGTCTACATCTACACCTTCATCCAAATCTTTCACGGGCATATCATATAGATCTCTAGGTTGAGCCTTTAAAACAAAATTCCACTCTTGATTTTCTGGGTCTTGAACATAGAACACTTGCTCCACTTGTGATTCTAAGACATACACTTCATCATTTTTCAAAGAATATCTCTATTCACACTTATCAATCCATGATCATCCACCTTATATCCTTTCCCATGATGTCGTACATCGAACCAAACACATTTAAAAACAAATGCCCGGTTCCCACTAGAGTACGACACTTCAAACACGTCTTTTAATACACCATAATATTCTTTATCAGAAACATCATCTCCTCGTACCATGACTCCACTATTTTGAGTTTTTCTATTTTCGCACCGATCATCAGTGTGAAACCGAAAACCATTTACAATGTAACCCGCATAACGTCTGACGACTCTAGAAGGGAAACAAACTAAATTATATATATCTTCATCAATGCTCCCTTTTTCATGGAGACTGCGCACCTGTAAAAAAAAAGATGAAAGGAAGAAGTTAAAATTAGTTTGCTAATAACAAATTAAAGATATAGTAAACTTCAAAGCTAGACATATACACGGTCATATATCCACTTTGCGAATTGCATTCTATGTCTTCGTTCCACATTTCTTGGATTCTCTTGCTCCAACTTTTGCTTATGTTCCCTGTAAATAATCATAGTAATATACAATAAATAATAATATTTATAACTTAACTAACTAGACTAAAAGACATGAGAAATAAACTATACGTTGCTTATATTAAAAACTTACTTTACAAAATCAGAAAGCTCATCACAGTTGAGTAGAATGTACAAATGAACTTGATCGCACTCCTCAAAACTAAGGTGTAATGGCACCCCTTGTTCTAAAGGACGACCAATTGGACTGAACACATCTAGTTTGCTTCTTAAAGCACCCTCATTCCAATCATCATCATCATCATTTCTCCCTTTACGATTGAATTTAGTGTCAATATCACTCATATATCTTGAGCAAAATGTTAGACACTCATCAGCTAGATATCCTTCTACAATGCAACCCTCTGGTTGTGCTCTATTTCGTATGTATTTTTTCAAAGTTCGAAGGTACCTATATTATTATTACTGATTAGTGGAAAACTTGGACAAAGATTAATTTGTAACTATTATTTAAGTAACTGACTTACCTCTCGATCGGGTACATCCATCGATATCGAACAGGGCCTGCAATCTTTGCCTCCGCTGCCAAATGTATTACTAAATGCACCATAACATCGAAAAATACTGGAGTAAATATCATCTCTAGTTTACACAATGTGTAAGGGATTTGTTTTTCATGTACATCTAGTTCCTCTATTGTAATGTTTTTTGAGCAAAGTTTTCGAAAGAAATAGCTCAACTCAACTAAAGGCTCATAAACATTCTTTGGCAAAAACCCATGAGTTGCAAGTGGTAGAAGCTGCTCAATAAAAATATGATGATCATGACTCTTCATGCAAGAAATTTTTTTCCCATTGTCCTTGACGCATCGAGAAATATTCGATAAGTACCCATCAGGAGACTTAATTCCAGCAAATTTGCTACTGATGCGGTTTGGGCCAAACCGCATCAATTACCTTGTGACAGATGCACTTTTTTCCACTAGTTAAACATGTCACATATTGCTGCCTTAGCATTTGAATTTAGAGTGTAATTAGCTACTGGAATTTGTACTTTATCTCCATCTAATATAGGATGAAGCTCCTCCCGAATGCCCATTTTCATCAAATCAATTCGAGCTTTTACTGTGTCTTTCGTCTTGCCTTTTATATTCATCAAAGTCCCCAAAATGTTATCAGACACATTTTTTTCAATATGCATGACATCTAAATTATGTCGTATAAGCAACTTTTTCCAATAAGGCAATCGAAAGAAAATGCTTTTCTTACGCCAACCATACAAGCTGTTGGAAGCATCCCATTTTCTCTTTTGTCCAGCGAATTTACCAAACTTCTTCTGCTCGAATTGGTTGAAACATTCTAATACTTCATCCCCAGTTAAAGGAACAGGTGCATGTCGCCTTTCTTTCTTATTATTAAAAGATTTGGCATCCTTCCTCCATTTGTGATTATGAGGCAGCCAACAGCGATGGTCTAAGTAACCATCTTTATGCTTTAGTGAAGTGCGTCTGGCATCCTTGTGGCAAGCTGGACAAGCATACGTACCTTTAGTACACCAACCTGATAGATCGGCGTAAGCAGGTAAGTCATTAATTGTCCATAACAACATTGCACGCATGTTAAAATTCTGCTTGGCATGAGCATCAAATGTTTCAACCCCAACCTCCCAAAGCTCAATTAATTCTTCAATTAAGGGTTGTAGATAAACATTTATGTTCCTTCCGAGACTAGTGGGTCCTGGGATGAGTAAGGATAAGATGAAAGAATGAAGTTTCATACATAACCAAGGAGGTAAGTTGTAAGGAATGAGAACAACAGGCCATATACTATGCGGTGAATTATCAAAGGGTTGGAAACCATCACAAGCTAACCCAAGTCTAACATTGCGCGCATCATTAGCAAATGAAGCAAACTCCTTATCAAATGACTTCCAAGCATTAGAATCTACATGATTCCTCATTATGCCATCATCATCTTCTCCATCTCTATCTTTATGCCACCGCATATCTTTTGCAGTCTTCCTTGACATATATAACCTTTGTAATCTGGATTTAAGTGGAAAATATCGTAATACTTTATGTGGCACTTTGGTTCCTTTAGAAGAGTCACGGTTTACATTCTTGTACCTTGGCAAATCGCATGTTGGACACTTATCTAAGTGTGCATTTTCTTTCCAATAAAGTATACAGTCATTCTCACAAGCATCAATCTTGACACACTTAAGCCCCAAATCTGTAATCAATTTCTTTGCCTCATAATATGAATCAGGAAGTGTACTTCCCCATGCTTCTCTTTGCAATTTCAAAAGACTATCAAACAAACTATCACTCCAATTATTTAAAACCTTCAAATGCAACAATTTTACAATATAGGACAACTTTGTCATTGTTGTACCATTCGTTGTCAATTGCTCTTGATATTCTTTCAAAAGACGATAAAACTTTGCTGCTTCTCCTTTGGGCTCTTCATTACATTCGTAATCAATCCCATGGTGATTCCCATCAGCCCCCCTCTTAATGCAAACCTGGTATTCCAAATGCATCTTCTAACATATTAACTCCACTATCATCAATGTGGATCTCGTCTCTATTTTCCATATTAGTCATGCTGCCACTAGAAGACTTATTTATCTTTTCACCATGAAGGTCCCACGTGGTATAATTCTCATACATCCCTGACTTCAGTAAATCAAACTTCACATCACACCTTTTTTTAAAGACTAAATTACGACACTTATCACAAGGACACCTAATAGTGGCATTGTCATCTCCCTTTACCATGTTTGAAAAGGCGAAATTCAAGAAATCATCAACGCCTTCTCTATACTCAAGTGTTGTATGATCAATAATGTTCATCCATTCCTTATTGAGAGCCATTCCCTAGGTCCAAAGTAATTCATATATAAATTTATATATTTTCCATATAATGGCATATTTATAATGTAGTAAAACATAAGAACATATATAACTAACTTAACTTAACCTATAATATTTAAGAACACAATGACTATAGGCCACTTTTGAGTTAGTGAAAGCAATATAAGCGCACCCTTGCATATTATGATTGTTAATAATGACATTGTGGACTTGCAAAAAACTCCAATACACAACTATTTGAAATAATTAAAGCAAGGAAATTAACAATTATTTAATTTTTCGAGTGAAATAAAAAACACTTAACGTCGCTTATTAATAGTGTTTGCATAATTTGAGTAATAAGAAAAAAAGTTTATAAAGATATAAAGGCACTACCAACAAGAGAGTTGTGAGCGAATTGTCAGAAAAGATGAGCTGCTATGATAAACCTCTCTTCCTTGTGGTTGCAGTTATCCTCAAATCCTCAAATTCTGTAAACAATCAAATGCGAAGAGATATTTAATCATAATAAGATATTGCTCATCAAATTATTTGAATACTTCAGTGGTAAAATTAACTATGAAAAGCAAAAATGTCTTGTGTTAATGGTAAAACAATCATCAACTATTCTCACTAACTTCATTCTTTAGCACAACCAATCTATATCCTCCTTACAAAATACAAGAAAAAGCACTTGGTCATAGCATTAAACGCATAAGACCTTAATAAAACTTATTAGACTACATGAAACAAAACATATAATTTTACTTATCTTAAAATCCCAAGTTAATCACTAAATAGACCACTACCCCAACCCCAAATTACTTTAGATTGATCATCAACCTCCATTTGCAAAATCCAGTGCAACAGTCCTCCTCCTGAGTACAGAGTACACCAGTCAATATATTAGTGACTCACAGTCAGAGAGAGAGAGAGAGATAGACAGGAAGCTTAGAAAGAGTAGGAGCAAGATCAAGCAGAAGCACGAACCGTAATATTTAGATTTGATTGGGAGCAGCAGAAGACCATAAGAGAAGAAGATAAGGTAGCTATTTTTATTTGTATTTTTATTGGAATTTCCATTGGATCAGGGATTCATATCTATCTAACATACATAACTAGAGACAACAATCAACATGAGACTACTTTGCAGCAGGCATCAACATTCCAACAAACCTGATCCAGAAAATGCCCAGGCCTCAAAAATCCATGATGATCCTAAGATTGCCAGGGAGATAATTGATAGGTATTTAAGGGTACCTAAAGAGGAAAGATATAGAAGAGCCCTAAATTTGTATGACATGTATGATGAATAGAAAAGAAGGGCAGAGAAAGAGTTGTGCAAATTAAGGCATAAAAATGCATAAGCTATATTCCATCTTGGGATTCTAAGTTTCATGGGCTCAACCTTGAACAATTAATGAAATACTTGCTCTTTTGGATCAAAAGGTTGAGTTTGTGATTAAAAAAATTGATATGATTAAGGCTACTAATTATGATCATAGTCAAAATAATGGAGGTTTATTAGTTCCCTATTTTGAGCCAGGACCAATGTCTAATCTCATGATTTCTAGTAAAAATAATGTTAATTACACTAATGTGGAAGTGTTTAATCAATTTCCCATGTTTAACTATCCTATTAACAACAATAACAATCATCATTATCATCAAAATACTGCCATCAAGTGATGCCTATCAATTCGACCGCATTTTCGGAACAAGTTGGAGTAACTAGAATGGATGATCAGGGTGGTAGTAGTAGCAACATGATAATGTATAACATGAATTTAATGGGTGGAGTTGGTCCTATGTACTATTTTTTTTTTCAATATAATACTATTAGTATATATTACTATCATTATTACTTTTGCTCATTCAATTTCCATTACTTTTGCTCACCTAACCATTTTATTGTCAGGCTTCAGAGATAGAAACAAGGATTGAGCGAGAGACTATCGATGATAAGGAAGGAGAAACACAAGGAGCAAGAGCACGTCTTGCACCACCCACGAATAATATGATAAGGAAGGAGAAACACAAGGAGCAAGGAGAATTTTGGTTGAAAACAACGGAAGAACAGAATGGCAGGTTACAGGATTGAAAAAAAATTTCTCTAACTTAGTATACCATGTTGAGAGTTCATGAATAATATGAAATTTTTGCTAATTCATCATCATCATCATCATCAGAGCAAAATCTTAGCGATTTACACTTTTGAGCGAGTTTTAGCAAAATTTATGCAAAATAGCTCAAAAGTGAAAATTTTTCTATAACAATAATGAAATTTTGAAATTTTTTGCTAATACATCATCATTAGAGCAAAATCTTTCAATTAAATAAGGAAAATTGTGCTAATTCATGACAATTTGCTTACACAAACGTTAGCGGCGGTTGACAGTGGTCGTTGGTGGTCGACCGACCAGCAGCCTTACTACCGAATTGAGGAAGAATAGCAACACGGTAGAGGATGACGGAGGAGAACTCAGGATGACCGAATTGAGGACGACGGAGGAGAACTCAGGGTGACCGAATTGAGGACGACAGAGGAGAACACAGGACGATGCCGGATGACCGAACAACAACAAGAACAACCAGAAGGATGACGAGCGGCGGCAGAGGAGGACGATGGAGTGGCGAGGGATTGGGTGTAGCATCCAGCGGAGACGTGATGGAGTGGCGGGGGTTTGAAAGGGAAAACCCTGTGATGAAAGAGACTTGGTGGGAAATTGGGAGAGTAATTTTTGTGGGTTTTGTTTTAGGATGTTTAGCTTTAAATTTTCAATTCTTTTTTTTTGTAGTTTTTGCAACAACAATGTTGTTGCACTAAAATGTGAAATGTTTGGCAACAAAAACATGTCGTTGCAATAAACCTGTATAAACATAAGTAACGACAAATGTCGTTGCAATAATTATAGACAAAATTAGCAACAACCTAAATCGTTGTCATAAAAGGACCCAGAATGTTCCAAAGCCCGCGCTCATGTAATTGGGGGATGGAAATGAAAACTTATCTATTGCAACAACATTGTTGTTGCTAAAGCACATTCTTAGCAACAACCTCTAAGTCGTTGCCAAAACGTTGTTGCGAAAAAAGGATTTTCTTGTAGTGAGAATCAAACATGATGTAATTAATAGATGTTATTGCATTTTACCAAAGAAATGTTCAAGGATAGAAGTTAGCTCAAGTGGATAGAGCACTCCCCCTCGGAGGTCAGGGGTTCGATCCTTACCCCCAGCATTATGCTGGGGTGTTAGCATGCTGTGCATGCCTTACCAACCAATGTGTTGGTGTTTCCTACAGGCTAGTAGCCTTGTAGGGGTTAGCCCTTGGACTGACTTAATTTCTAATCAAAAAAAAATGTTCAAGAGAGGATAGAAATTGGTTGAGGCAAATTGCCATGAATATGTAATTAGCAGGGGGCTTGTGTTTGTGTCTTTGAAGTAATATGATTTCTTTCTTACAGAGCAAAAAAAAAGAACACAATTTGTTAGTTGCATAAACACTATTTGTAGTTACACGGACACTAGTTGTAGTAGCATGAACACTATTTATTAGCATCGGAATTTTCGAGAGCACTTTTTTGTTTGACTGACAACTTTTTACCATGTACATTGATGGTTTTACCCCTACTAACATCTAGCAGTTAGATGTTTATCATTTCACGGGATGATAGATGATTTAGGTTTTTAGTACACTTTTTTTAAAATATCATTCTTTTCTTATAAAAAATAAATTCAGCATAGTAGTCCTATACTCCTATAAGTATTACCTAATTGAGCATCGTTCTGTACACTCTTTGTTTAGATCATAAAAAGAGTAGTATTTCTAGTAAAACAAAAGGTAGTACATTTGATCAATAAAAACATTATTACTATAATATACGTATATTAGATTTGAGGTCATGAGGTGGAATCCCCACCAAGTGAGCCAAGCCAAACTTGGTGTATAATCAAGTCATATGTTGAGTTTTTTTTATAATTTATACTACTTTTTTCTATACATATACCCCTTTTTATTTGTAATAAATATACTATTGTTTCTGCATAATATTCCACCAAAAATTGTTCTGAACAAAATATGTTCAAATTGAATCTGATTTAGGCATTTTTGGCACGCCTTTATTCATAGAAATATCTCGATTATGGCCATTTCAGTATACTGTTAAAACGTGTACAACATGGAGTAATCGATATTGGCCTTTCTCCAAATCAGGTATCTTCTCTACTAAAACAGGATATACTCTTGTTTTACAAAATCAGCAAAACAATATGTGTAGCATGACAAACCCGGATACTGTGCGGTTTTTCCGCATTCTTTGTCCTTTGAACATCATGCCAAAATGGAAACTCTTTCTATGGAAACTCTGGCATAATGGTCTAGCAACTTCAACTAATCTATGTCGTAGAGGTATCACGACTTCGGATTATTGTCCAATTTGCTTAGTGGAGGCAGAGGATTGCAGTCATCTATTCCGCAACTGCCAGCTTGCTATGGAAGCATGGAATCTAGGTGACCAAAACCTGATCCGTCCTTCAATGGATCACCTCTCTTTTGCAGATTGGTTGGTTCAGCATGTTTTATTCTACTATTTGCAGGAAGGAATTCATGGTAGTTCTATTTCGGCCTTCGTTAACACTCTTTGGGGTATTTGGAAAACCAGGAACAACCAAATTTTTAGACACATTCGTGCAACTCTTGAAGCTCTGCATCGCCATTTGGAGGAGGGTATGCAGCATTATTCTAAGTTTCTCCATACTCCGCTGCAGCCTTCCCTACTTCATCTGACCAATGTGCCTCCTCCTGGGTATCTTATAGCTCAATTCGGGAACACCAACGTTGACTCTCCAGAAGTTATTATAAGGGTGGATGGATCCTGGGTTAAAAAGTCTACAAAGGCAGGGCTGGCTTGGGTGGCAACCACCTGTTCTTCTAATGCCACTCTTCGCCAGGGTCATGCGCTCTATGCCATGTCTGCCCTTCAAGTGGAGGCCAAAGCTTGTCTTTCAGCACTCGTATGGGTTGCAACTACCTCCTTTACTAGAATTTGCATATACTCAGATTCAGAGGTACTAGTTCGTATACTCACCTCATCGCACACAATGGATATGTCCATCAGTCATACTATCATGGAATTGCTGGCTCCCTCCCTTGGTGTCGAATTATGAAAGTCAACAGACAGGACATTTCACCAGCCCATGATCTTGCTAATTTTTGCAGGAACTCTAGTTTTCCTTTTATTTATTCTTAATTTGCTATTTCTGTTGGGTTGTTTTTCTTTTTGTGTAAGTTTTCCTCGTTGTAAAAAAAAAAAGATATATTTCGATAACTAATTAAACCATAGAACGTACAGAAAGATAACCTCATGGTATCACTCCTTCAAATCATTTTTAAAAGAAGTATACAACAACGAGCTAGCTAGGGGGTACAACAATGCTGCTATAGAATCATTTGAGATGCATAGTCTCTCATGACGGAGTATTTTGCGACTTACTATTATTATGAAAGAGTATTAAGAGGAAGTAACTAAATAAAGTTTAAGCACACAATTCGTTAACATAGTACACATAATTGTAGTTTTTGTGTTAGAGACTTAGCAAATACGTAGCCCAGTAACCCTTAATTAATGATTAAGGGCACTGTACAGTATAACCATGGTACAGAATGGAGTCCCAGCGGGGGCAGGTAACGATATCACTAGGAACACACTTGTCGTTTGCTTTACAACATGCACTGCATATTCTCACACACATCCTTGTCCTTCCAACGTAAGCTGGTGAGGATCTGCACCTATTCATGCATTCGACCACGCAAAATCCTGACATTTTGCACACATACATTTCAATGTTATGAACTTATGATGTATAAATAATACTTGTATTGTTAAGGTAATCTATCATAGAAGCTGTGATATTCATAGTCTTGCAAGAGTAAATTCTTTATCAATTAATTGAAATCATAATTACTATTACTTTTTTTATACATTCCTATGTTATGATTTGGATATCTTGTCTGATATGTTAAAAGTCAAAATATTATTTATCTAAAAGCACAAACTTAAAAATAAGTCAATCAAAATCGGATTGATAAAATTCGTAATATATATCTTGTATATAACATACCGTGGTTGTAAGGCTTGGAGGGAGTCACTGGAATTGGTGGGTACTCAGAAGGCGGTTGGGATGGAGGGGGGTATTGTGGTGGAGTGTAGGTTGGAGGAGTAGCTGGAGTTGGGGGAGTGGTTGGAGCTTGTGGGGGAGCATAGGTTGGGGGTGTAGTTGGGGCTTGTGGTGGAGTATAAACTGGGGGAGTTGCTGGAGTCTGTGGTGGCGTGTAGACTGGGGGAGTGGTTGGAGCACTGTGGGGGTGTGTATACGGGAGGAATAGCGGTAGTTGGTGGAAGGGCTGGTGTTGGGGGAGTAGTAGGAGCTTGTGGAGGAGTGTACACCGGTGGTGTAGCGGTGGTTGGTGGAGTGGTTGGAGCTTGTGGGGGTGCGTAGGTTGGGGGAGCAGTTGGGATTTGTGGTGGGGTGTACACTGGGGGAGTAGCTGAAGTTGGAGGAGTAGATGGAGTCTGTGGTGGCGTATAGACTGGGGGAGTGGTTGGAGCTTGTGGGGGTGTATATACTGGAGGAGTAGCGGTGGTTGGAGGAGTGGCGATAGTTGGTGGAGTGGCAGGAGCCTGTGGCGGAGTGTACGATGGAGGAGTTGCCATAGTTGGTGGAGTGGCGGGAGTTGGGGGAGTGATAGGAGCTTGTGGCGGGGTATACACGGGAGGATTGGCGGTTGTAGGAGGAGTGGCAGGAGCCTGCGGCGAAGTGTATGATGGAGGAGTGGCCATAGTTGGTGGAGTGGCGGGAGTTGGGGGAGTGGTTGGAGCTTGTGGGGGTGTATATACTGGAGGAGTAGCGGTGGTTGGAGGAGTGGCGATAGTGGGCGGAGTGGCAGGAGCCTGTGGCGGAGTGTATGATGGAGGAGTGGCCATAATTGGTGGAGTGGCAGGAGTCGGAGGAGTGGTAGGAGCTTGTGGTGCATTGTAGATAGGTGGAGTGGCGGTAGTTGGTGGAGTAGCAGGAGTCGGGGGAGTACTAGGAGCTTGTGGTGGGGTGTATGTTGGAGGGGTTGCAGTAGATGGAGGAGTGGTGGGAGCTTGTGGTGGGCTATAGACAGGAGGAATGGCAGGAACTTGTGGTGGAGTGGAGGGAGACTGGGGTGGGGCGTAAATTGAAGGGGTAGGTGCTTCAGCTCCCGGAGGACAATTAGCATCAACGTACACCTGCATCGACTTTAAATTTTTTAGAATAGATACCAAAACATTTTTGAAGTGATATATTATAACTCCTCATGCATGTTTTCAGGGGCGGAACTAGAAAAATAATTTAGGGGGGATCAAAAATATAATTTATATTTTTAAAGGGAGCCAAATATAAAAATTAACCTATTATTTTATTTATAAAAAATTACACTTTCAACCTCAATTTCTTAGGAAAATTCAAAAGTTGGCCAGAACGACGATGTTCCGCCACTGCATATTTTATGTGAGAAAGATATATATGAACAACGTATACGTACAAAATCTAATCTTTGTAGTATATTGTTTATTAGACGCTAGCTTAAGAGTCTTGTTATTTCTTAATTTCTTATATAAAAGTAATTTTAAACCTATTAACTCCATGACAATGTATATATGGCTTATAATTGTGCAATGTATCTATAATTGTGCAATGGGGTTACTTGTTATGTAGGGCGGCATATCATAGATCAAGTTATCAAATGAATAATCGCAAAATGGCTCATGTCATCGTGTTGCAATAACGCCTTACTTACAAGTTACAACTTACATCTGTATCACTATATGTATCCACTTTATTTCGATTAAGACCATATGTCTTGAGAATCAACAATATTTATAAAACTACCCCTATTTTCAATCACTTTCAAGAATCAACACATATATGCAATATTATATTGGTATGAAATATATACCTACCTAGACAGTAGACACAATGCAAGCATATATACCCCCTCTAGAAAAAAAAAAACTATACGACAAGAACAAAGTGATGAACTAATATGACTTCTCAAGGAGATCTTAAGCAGTAACAATCTAGATAGAGAATGTACCTGGGTTGATACGATAAGGAAACATGCAAACAAGAATGAAGTTTTCGAAGCCATTGTAATTGGCAAGGCCGAGAAAACCTAACAAGAAAGAAGCTGAGGCTTAAGAGTCTGTTTGGTAATGAGGTATGTGAAAGTGTGTGAAGGAGTGAGCTATATATAGTGAGGGCATACAATTAGTTTGGAAAGAGAATTAGGCTTTCGATTGCAATTTTGCATTAATGATGGGAAATCGAGTTGTAAGTTTCCCCACATAAGAAAATATATATGTTAAATATTACAAAAATCAGATCTGATAATTGCATCTTTTAAGTATTCAAGGTCAACCCCTCTTGGCTTCTACAATATGACAAGAGAAAGTCCAACTCAGCTTATTTCTCTAGTAGTTTGAACAGTACTACACTGACTTTGGATAAAATTTTCATTCTTCTAAATCCATTATCCTGAAAACTGCTTGTTTGTAAGTAAAATGGGCTGATACGCAAATAAGTAATACATATACACATATATACGTATAAAGAGGACAATATGCATGGATCAAAACGCATGTAAAAGAAAATGAAACACACGTATCATTATAGGGGTAAAACAAAAGAACATCGGATTTATTCAATGAACATGATAATTTCATTGAACATTTAATTAAATCAAAAGAACATTAATTTCAAATAAATTGGCCATTTTGCAATTTCCAATAATATGACCAACTTTCATTTATTCAACTCATCTCTCTATTCAAAAGTGAAGATGACGTTGTTTTAATATGAACATTTCAAATAACTTAAAATAACAATAAAATTGGCTCTCATCATTAAAAATGAAAATTATTAATATTTATTTGTTGAACATAACGCTATTTATTGGTTGAATGTAACATTGTTTTTTAAATAAATATTGTGCATGAAGAACTTAAAAGAACATTGAGATGAATCCTATTTTTAGAAATTAAAGATGTTTTTTTGTTTCAACTCAATGGTCATTTTATTGAATTAGATGTTCGTTTTAACCTGTATGCGTGGTACTCGATCACTATACGTACGTACGTATGATCTACTTGTTGGCTGATGAGACGTGCTGAGTCGATCGAGTTGATATTACTCGTGCCAAAAGTAAGTGAGCTGATTTTGATTATGGCTCTGCCAATTTCACTGAACTAGTACTAAACCATTGCACAGACTAATCTGAAAGAACAAACAAGTCTCTTGATCATTCAATCTATTTAATGGAAAATGTGGAGAAAATCCCAAGAATGAATCCCTTCCTGCGTTGATCAATTTTCTTATTATGTCTTACATTAGTTCAAGTTTGGCTAATGCTTGGCAGTACGAGTTTAGTATATATTTTGTTCATTCTAAGTTAATCATAACATAGTTGATTACTTCCTCTATTTTAAAATATTTGACACACTTCTTTCGACACGCTTCGCAATCCATATTTTTAACCATTAATAACTCCATAAGTAAAAATTATAGAAAGTTAATATTATGAAAGTATATGTCACGACAAGTCTAACAAGATCCCACATGACTATATTTTGATTCATGTAGAATTCACAAAACAAAATCAAAGGAGAGTATTGTGTGAATAGTGGAAAAGTTAAAGCATGTCAAGTATTTTGAAATGGATCGATCGGAGGAAGTTTATGATTAATTATGAGATTTAAGGGGAGGATCTTAGTTAGGAGCTCGTTGGGGTCTGGCCCCAGATAAATATTTTTTTGACATATTAGATGTACTCCCTTCGTTTCAAATTATAAGGCATGTAAACCACTTTTACGCATATTAAGAATTTAGTTAGTTTTAGTTAGATTTGCATAGGTAATAAGAATTGACTTTAAATATTGTATTGATAATAGAAAATAACCTATAATCTTATCTCTATTATATAAGTGAAGTTGGGAGGAGGATGGTGTCCCTTTACAAAATATCTGATATAACCTTAATGAATTTAAATTGCCATATATATTAAATAATCTTTTTTTCTTCCTACTTGCCATATATATTGAACAAGTTAACAATAGAATTGAATTTGAAATTTCAATTAAATATTAAATTAAAGGGAATGATTTCCTCATCTTACATATGTGTGAAAAACTCTGATAAAAATAATGACAATATAACTTGATTGACACAATCATAAGAAAAGTAAAAGCTTGAATTTCATATTAATAATTATACTAATAATATTTGAAAACCTAAATATTGATAATTATTCGGTATTCTCTATTATATAAATCAAACTCTTCCATTTTATTAATATTCAACGATTGAACATGATACACAAATTCTTGCACTTTATTTGAGCACAAGCTTTCTTTTGCTTTATATTTCCTTATCTGAATACTATATTTGAATAATGATGAACAAATAACTAAAAAAACCAAAGAAATCATTAATTTAAGAAAAACATATTTGCAAATTTTAAAATAATTATAACTGTATGTGCGAATCAAATTTTATGTAACACTGGTGAATAAGTGATTGAGAAAAAAAAGTTAATATGGCACGCACGCATAGCGTGCAAAAGATACTAGTCTTGATAGTATAAAGTTGCATTTAATTCTAAAAACATTGGTAATGTAAAATGCCTTATATTTTGAAACAAAAACTTTTAGCTAAAATGACTTATAATTTGAAAAAGAGGGAGTAATAGATACTTTAAATCAAATATATGTATATAATCTTGTAGCTAGCATAATGTGGAAAGATTCAACTTTTAATCTGAAAGTTGCAGATTTGAAATGTGGCCCTATTAACTTTTTGGTTTAAGATCCGCTGCATTAAGAAATTTAGTAGTCCATAATAATTTTAAAATAATATATATGGATCAACAATCATGCATTCAACATCGTTAAATAATAAATATTCATGATTAAATTTGTTATATATAACCACTAATAAAACACATACAAAATATTAGATGAGCTAGTTCACACAGTTTGCATGCACCAACTTTCACTTTCACTATCTTTCATTTTACACTATAATCTCTCTCTACATTTTTTGCTCTGACCTCTCTCCTCAAAACTACCTTTCCCAAACCCAAACCCTAGGAACTCGCCGGAGTCCCGGCGCCACGTAAGTCTCCGGCGAGTTCCCTTTCTTTTTCCCTTTCTTTTTCAAAGTTTTCTTTCAGTTTTTTTAGAGGTCTTCCCTAGTTTTTCCTCGATTCAGGCGGGTCTTGTGGTTTTGTGTCGCCGGCAAGAACAATCGCTCCCCGGTCGTGTCGTTGATGTTTCCTTCATCCATCTCGTCGTTGTCCCCTCCCCTGTGTAAGTTCCTGTATTTCCGCCCTCCTCCCAGTAAGTCCTAATTAGCGTCGGTCCAGTTGGTTAGCCACGCCTTGTCCTAGCTTTGTTCTTCACCCCCTGTGCGTCTGTTACTCTGTTCTTCACTCCTCCACGCTTCCCTGGCGTCAAGTATCCCCTCCCCGTTCCCCATTTTAGTTTTAGGTGGTTTTTAGTTTATGCATCCCTTCCCCGTTCCCCGGTGTTCAAAGCGTTTTAGGTCTTAGTTTCCCCTCCCCGTTCTCCTATTCGAAGTATTAAGGTGATTAGTTCTTAGTATCCCCTATCCGTTCACCTGATTTTAGGATCGAGTTTAGGCTTACTTTCCCCTTCCTCGTCCCCCCTTGTGTCAGTTTGGTTCGGTTACCAAGGAAGGTTACGTGAAGTTTTTACTAAGGTAGTCTAATGTTGTTGTAGGCGTGGTGTATGTCTTGGGAGTGCGTCCTCCTTTCCCCCTCCCCTCAAGCTTTAGTTTTGTGCATTCCGTTGTTTAGTTCTTGATCGTGTTAGTATAGTTTTGTTGTTTGTTCAATTAACCTGCTTGATACTTTTGTTAATTGCTGGAGGTAGTCTTTTTCTTCAAAATGTTGGATCTGGTTTATGTAGTTGGTTAGGGTTTGCGTGGCAAGAGATTTCATGGATGGGGTTTGTTTTATCCGATTTTCAAAATCGGATGGTTCTTAGAGATCTAACTAACTATGGTTGGGTTTCAATCTCGCTTGGTAATGATCTTATCAATCATTGCCTTGACAAAAAGATATCTGAAGGCGGCTCCCCAATTTGTCAATTGGGTTTATAGCGCGTCAACTCATTTGAGCTTATCATCAATGGAGAAGCCTGAAATATCCTTCATGAAGGGTATTGAGTCACTTAGGAATGTGACTCTTCCAAGAAACCCGGTCGTAGCATCCCATGTGACAGAAGGTTAATGAGATGGGTCCTGGTGCGAGTTCATAATCTCGTTGTTAATGTGTTGCCCCACTTATAAAGTCAACCCTCTCCTACCTCTCCTTTCGTCAGGGTTATGGCGATCGTCACCCACCAGCAGAAGAGTTTGTCTACAGTTATCTATCAAATCAACCCTCCAGATCGAGCAATTCTATCCTAGTTTAAGTTATTTTTGGTTTTGTAATTGTTATGTAAGAGCGCGTATCGCTCAGTTTAGTTTCTTTGTGTTCTGTTGGTTGTATTAGTGTTAGGTTGTACTTCCATTTTTCAATTAATGCAAATTTTCCCCGTTGTAAAAAAAAAGGTCCCTTTCACTGTGCTAAAATTTTTGTAAGTTTTGTCATAAGAAATCGGAGCGTGTCAAGGTGTCGTTTGAATACTAAATGGTCGACATTAACCATGCTTAATTCTTAAGATAAATAAAACATAGGTGAGTTTACATCATAATTTGAAGAGTACTTTATAGGGAAATTAATAATATAGACATTTAATCTTGGGACGTATGGAAGAAGTTTATGATTTAAATTGCCATGACGATATAATTAGCAAGGAACTATCCATGATGGACCACAGAACTTAGGGCTTGTTGGATAATAGTAATTTTTATTGATGGGTAAGATGAGGTTTATATATTTCAAACTACGAAACCATTTACAACCTAGCTCTCTACACAAATACAAACTATGTAGGATGGACCTTAAAAAAAAATTAGACAAAACTATACGATTATCAGGTGTAACAAATTATCAATTTGACTAACAGTTTTTTTCCCTTTCACTAATCTTTCTAAGTAAAACACCATGAACTCAATTGCTTAAATGTATGGTGTATTTTCTTTACAGTATGATCTATAAAAGTAACTATTGTAGTATGTAGTTTTTAGTTAGTTGTTGCATTGATGGTTAACTGTTAGATGTTAGCTGCGGTTAGGTGTCAAAATAACTTATTATCAAATATTTCTATTTGGTAAATTCAGTTGTTAGATTAGTATCAAAATATATATTTGTTAAACTCCATATTATTGACATTCAATAGACCTTTACCCAATATAATTAATATTCATTTACTTTTTGTAAATACTTCCTCGACTATTAAATGATACTTTCTTTCTCTGTTTCTCCATTATTATAAGTTGTTCCACTATGACTTTTTACACTAAAATTCCTGATTTTGACAATATTGTTTTATATATATAAACAAATCACATAATATATTTTGATTTTGTCTCAATATGTATTCAAAAATATGAACTTTTGCGCAGTTCTTTATTAATAAATGGTTCAAAATATTAATGATAAAAATGGTTCATTGACAAATATAGAAACCAAAGTGAAACAATTAACTAATAACAAAAGAGACAGTACATTACTACATTACAACGCTAGTTCAGTGGATACAACTAAAAGCTGAGTTTTGTCAAACCTTACACAATCCAGCAAGATTATCACCTGTAAAAGGAATCTAAAACTACTCATGTTCAATAGTGAAATTGGTGAAACATTTTTAGTTTGCGAGTTTTTTCGTTAATATTCTAATCCGCTCATATCCATCATTAAAGGATCTTGTTAAGGGTGCGTGGCAATAAAGGAGATGGAGCATATGCATGCCATAAATAAAAATCGACATCATTAATATAATTTCAGTTCTCTTGGGTTTCATGCGATCTTGCAGCGAATAAAATGGTGAAATTCATGTGACAACATGAAATAGATAATATGCTACGCCGCGACTTAGATTGATCCCCGTCAACATGATCGATAGCGTGTCTAGGCTATTTTTTTTTTCATGAAGAAAATATATTTTATTTATGAAAGATAACCAAACGGCACTTACAATCATTTCTTGAAAAATCGAAAATTACAAAACATGTACATAACACCTTAGAACTAGATACATAGCAGATTCGTTTAAAATTAGCCTTAATAAAAAAACTTCATCCAAAGCAAAACAATCTGTGAGTTCGCTTTGATTTAGCTTAACTTCTGCTGATGCATAGTCATTTGGGTGGAATTTCTTCAGTAGTCTTCTGGATTCTTACAGAGAATAAAGATTGTTAGATCTTCCACCTTCATCAGACAAACAACAAAAGAAATTGAACACACTAGAGTAAATACCATCTTAAGGATGGGATATGCTTATTGGAAGCAATTAAAGGAGTTTTGGGGGCTCACCACCGGTAAAAACACCAGTGGAAGTCCCTACAAAGATTCACAACTGAGGCCAAGAAGAAAAGAGATGAAAGAGAAAGAGAAAGAGAAAGAAGGATAAAGAATGAAGGAAATACCTTCAAAGAAGTAGAAAAAACCTAGCGATAGAGGTTAGGAAAAAACCCTCCCAAGGAGAAATCCTAGAGGGAACGAAAAAAACCCTCCCAAGGAGAAACCCTAGAGGAAACTGCATGTCTAGCTTTAACATGTAAGAAAAACTCTTAATAACTTTTCCATAATTAGAATTAACTTAATAATTTAATCGGTTTTTCTAACCTATGCACTTACTGCATAGGTTTAGCTATTTGTTTTTAGTTTTATTCAACAAAATTGATAAATATGGCATAGTCAATTAAAGATATTATTCTCATAATTGATATCTAAATCCTATTATGAGAATAATATGTTTAATTAACTATGTCATATTTATCAATTTTGTTGAATAAAGTAAAAACAAATAGCTAAACCTAAACCCATAACAGAACTTAAAATTAACAAATAGATAACAAATTGGATCATAAATTTTTTTTAATGATGATAAAACCACGATCGCTGATGTAATCTAGCACTTTTGAGAAACCCTCTTTCTTATCTTCATATGATATTAGCCTTGTATAAGAAGGCCAACTAATCTTTTGTAGCTTTAAAGTAGAATTTGATCTAATTGAGTTATAATTAATTATTGTAGATGAAGAATTGACATTTGTTACGACATCACATAAATTCCTATCGACCAGTTAATCAAGATTTTGTAAGAATAAAAATAAAAAGTACTCGAACTCTCACAAGGATAGCGAGAGACAAAATTCAATATATAGGTGGATAAAAATAAATATATAGGTAGAAAATCTTCTAATAGAGAAAGAGTAGACTTAACTACTCCTATAAACAAGAACTTTGAAAATAATTATCAAAAAAAAAAAAAGGGGGTGAGGACGTGAGGTACCACAACTCTTTTCAAACGAAAAAGAAAACTAAAGTTTTAAGAAGAAAAAAAAAGAGAATAATATTATAAGATTTCATTAGTTTCATTTGTCATTATAATGAATTTTTAATTTTTAGAAATTTATTTAAAAATGAAAATATTTTTTGAATTAGAAGAAAAAAGTAATATATACTTTTTAATTATCAAAAGCACACATTGAAAATTGACATCCATGACATAAAACTACTAGTTAGCTGACACATAATAAATCGACAAAATTGTATAAGTGGAGTGGAGATTGATGTGAGGTCCATTAATAAAATTATACTAAATTTTTTGTAGTGGGTTAAATATTACTATCGATCTTGTTATAATTTGTCTCGATATATACTTTTACAATAACAACTTTTTATAAATTTTACATTTACTGATTTAGAGATATTAATAGTTAAATTTATGCGTTGGCAGTGGCGGATCCAAGGGAGGTCTACCCAGGCCATGGCCCTCCCCAGATCAACACTCCTAATAGTTAAATGTTTACCAACAAAACATAATATTCTCAGTAGCTCAGTTGGTTTTGTTCTTTGTTAACTCAGGGGGATGAGTCTTCAAATCCCGTGCCGAGCATATTTTTGGCGCTTTAGTGCTCCACTCTCTTTCCTAGCTATTATGTTAGAGTTATCTTGCGTAGACCTGGCCCACAATAATATTATTGTGGACCAAAACCACTTATTTAACATAATGATCCTTTTTTTCATATGAAAACATTTTAAAATCTTAAGTTACACTATACAGTTACTATCTACCATAGTGATCATTTTTTTTAATATAGTCACTTTTTCTCATATTAATTTATTATAATGAAAATTAACTTTGTGACTTTTTTTTTTGAGGGGAAAATAGTACCATAATATAGTAATCAATGGACAAAGAATCCATGAGTACATAGGGGGTAACCTCAGCAGGACAATGGTTTACCTAAGTTTGTTCGACACCAAATGGTACTACTCTAGCAAGGTGATGGGCGATAGAATTTACATCCCTTCTTACATGAGACGAAGCTATAAAATTAAACTCTCTACTCAATAGAAAAATGTCCTCCAGCACAGAATCCATATCAGCAAAATAAATCAAAGCCTTCGAGAGTCTTGAAATAATCATTTGACTATCCGATTCCAAAATGACATCCTTGTAACCAAACTTCCGGGCCAGCTTAATTGCCATTAGCAGCGCCTTACCCTCCGAGATTTCTACAGGCCATGAGGCCCTTACTCTTCTAGTAGCAGCAAACATCACCTTCCCTTCATGATTCCTCCCAACAACTCCCATACCCACCCATCCTTCCTCAGCCAACGACGCATCCGCATTTATCTTAACAAAGCCCTCTGTTGGAGCCTTCCATACATTCCCACTCGAGGTTGAAGTAGCGGTACTTCGGCCATACACTCGCTTAGAATATTTATCATGCTCATCAATCAATCGCTAAACTCGTTTCTGCATGATGCTATTAGGAGTTGTAGTATTATTAAATACCTTTGAGTTGTGTTCAGTCCATATACACCAAGCGAGGATAGATGCATGCTAATGTAGCTTCCTCCAGGCTTTCCCCCATGATGCCAGCACCTCTTGTATCGAGGTATCATTCACACGTTCCACAAGGCTGATGCACCTTCTCTCATCCCATAACTCCCGCACTCTTGTACAGCAAAAGAGAGCATGAGAAGTCGTCTCCTCTTCACCACACCATGGGCAGCTAGCGTCTTCCATCAAATGTATGTGACACACAAGCTCTTGGTGGCCAACGTGCCTATACACACCCTCCATAAGAAAAATCGACCTTCGGGGAAGCTTCGACATTCCATAACGAGAACCATGCTTCATGGAACTCATTCAAATCAAATTCCTTGCCCAACATATACGCTGTCTTTGCGGAGTAGACACCATCTTTTGTAAAGGCCCAAGTGATGATATCATTGGGGCATCTCTCACTTAGGGGAATGGAGAGTATGCATTTTTGGTCACGTTCATTGAATATACGGGTGGTCAGCTCCACATCCCACTCCATGGTTTGAAGATTAATCAAATCACAAACCTGGGACACCTCTTCCACAACTGCACTTTGTATAAATCTACCCCCCTCATCCGCCACCCATGGGTCACTCCATATGTTTATGCATGAGCCATTACCCACACGCCATATGAGCCCCTCCTTCACAAGTGCTTTCGCACTCCACACTCCTTGCCATGAATAGCTAGCCGAGTACCCAAGTGATTCATCAAGGAAGGTAGTGTTGGGGTAATATTTTGCTTTCATTACTTTCCCCAACAACGTTTCTTCTCCCTTAAGTAACCTCCACACTTGTCTCCCCAAAAGAGCATCGTTAAAGACCTCCAAGATCTTTAAAGCCGAGGCCCCCTAAACATTTGAGTTTGCACATTGAAGTCCAACTTCACCAATGAATCTTCCTTTTTGCATCCGCTTGACCCCAAAAGAATCTTGCCATAGCCGAAGAGATGGCACTAGTCACAGACACCGGGAACTTGTAATATCCCATCAAGTAGGTGGGGATGGCTTGAATGACTGGTTTTAAAAGCACCTCCTTTCCTGCACGAGAAAGAAGCTTTTCTTTCCAACCCTAATGTTTTTCCATATTCTATCAAGCAGAGCTCCAAAAATTGCTTTCTTTGATCGCCCTGCTATAGTAGGACTTCCGAGATATTTGTTGTGCCTATCCACTTGTCTCATGTTCAAAAGACCCATCAAAGCTTCTTTTTGTTCAGTACTCACCCCTCTACTAAAAGATACTTCCGACTTGTCATAATTAATTTTCTGCCCGGATGCTGCCTCATATTTGTTGAACAAATCAACTATTGTCAAGCATTCCTGTCGGTTAGCTCTAGTAAAGAGCAGACTGTCATCAGCAAAAAGAAGATGAGAGATCTCTGGTCCCGTTCGACTAACTTTGGCACCGTGAAGTTTCTTTTCCTGAATTGCAGTTAGTAGCATTCTAGAAAAGGCATCAGCTACTAATATGAAGAGATAAGGAGATAGAGGATGTCCCTGTCTAAGTCCCCGGGAAGGATAAACCTCCCCTTTCACTCTCCCATTAATCACAAAAGAATAGCTCACCGATGATACATAGTTCATAACAAGGTTCACCCATCTGCCATCAAACCCCGTAGTCAGTAGTAGTTTCTTCAGAAAGCCCCACTCTACTATGTCGTATGCCTTACTCATATCTAATTTCATTGCAACAACTCCTCGCCTGCTTCTGTTTCTCTTTTTCGTGGTATGAAACAACTCCATAGCAATTAATGCATTATCTGTAATCTGACGACCAGTTACAAATGCACTCTGATTCTCCGAAACAAGACTAGGAGAATTGTTTTCAGTCAAATTACAATAGCTTTTGAGATCAACTTATACATCACATTACATAAGCTAATGGGTCTATATTGGGAAACATCCGTAGGGTCTTTTATTTTTTGGAATCATTACAATATTAGTTATGTTAACATTTTCAGGCATATAATTACCATTTAAAACATTACTAACAAAAGAGGTGACATCGTCACCCACAATATGCCAAAATTTTTAAAAAAATATTGCATGCATACCATCAGGCCCCGGGGCTTTGCAGGGGTGCATTTGATTAAGAGCAGCAAACACCTCATCTTTCGTATAAGGCCTCAAAATCGTAGCATTAACATCAGCAGTAACAGAATGGTGGGTATGCCGCAACACCTCGTTGACCGCTTCCGCAGATGGGCCATTAGATGCGAATAAGTTGTTGAGTATGAGGTGACTATTTCTTCCAAATTGTCATCGTCTTCCTGCCATACTCCTTGACTATCATAAAGGCCTTTCATTCTGTTACGGTGCGTCGCTGAGAAGCTTTATGATGGAAATAGCTTGTATTTCTATCGCCGTCTTTAACTTCGGTGACCCGCGAGCGTAAGTACCAATATGCCTCATGTTTGCAATGCAACTCATCAAGTCGGACTTCAAGAGTGTTACATTCATCGACACTCTCCTGGGAAATATTACGACTTTGAGCATGCATAAGAGCTTCCTCCGTAACCTTGATCTGCTTCCCCAAATTATTTAAGCTCTTCGAACTCCATCGTGTCAAACTCCTTACCACTTCCCCGATTTTATCGATCACTCCTAACCTCCCAGCACCTTCCCAAGACTCCTTAACCACTTGTTCACACCCCTCTTCGAGTAGCCAAGCTGTTTCGAACCTAAACCTCCTACTCCCTCGAGGTTGTTTTCTTTATTTAGGCGCAAGTCGAATCACTATGGGGCAGTGATCAGACTTGTATCGCAACAAGTGAGATACCGAAGCATTTGGGAACAACCTACTCCACTCCAACGTGCCCAAAAAGCGATCCAACCTTTCTCTAACTCTTGTATGAACCGATTTTCCTCTCTCCCAAGTCCACCATTGTCCCTCAAAGCCCATGTCACGGAGGCCGCAACTATCCATACACTCTCGAAACTTATGAACCTCTCTTCTTTCATGATCCACCCCTCCCTCTTTTTCATCACTGATGTGTCGTATTTTTATATAGATTTTAGGTGCATTTAGGTTGCATTGTAGGAGCATTTAGATGCATCGTAGTTCATAATTGCATACTATTACCTAATCTGCGAAATATTACTCCTCTTATGCGTTTTTGGTATTATTTGATGAATTTCAGGTATTGAGAACATAATTGGAGTATTATTGGACAAGCTTGAGTACTTAGGAGCAATTGGGAGCAAGCTACATTGATAAGGATCACTTTAGAAGTATTTGAGTGCAAATTGGAGCTTAATTGGAGTTGGAATTCATTGAAAGAATTATGGAAATCGAGTCATGTTCACTCTTTTGTCCATAACTTTTGACTCAATTCTAATATTGGGTTGATTCCAACGGCATTGGAAAGTAGGCTTGAAGATCTTTCCAACTATATGTTGCATGGCCCGAGGCGAGTTGGCCCAGTCTGCCAGAAACTTCTTACGCGCACGCGGTTTTGATAATTTCGACCATTTAATGATTTATTTGGTTTCCTTATCTTGTAATTTGATTTCCTACTAGTATTAGGAGTTATAACTATTTATTAGAGGTTTTCTAATTAGAGGAGGACGGCTATTACTGACTTTTCAATATCACATTATTTTGTTTCTCTAGTTTTCTCTCTAGTTTATGCCCTAGTTGGTTTCTATTGTTACTTTGGAGATTCAAGACTCAAGCTTTCATATTCATCTTCAATATTAATCAAGTTTTATTCTCTTCTCTTCTCTTTATTATATTTTAATTATGTTTTCTATTATGTTTATTGCTCTTTGTGCCATGATTAGTGAGTACTCTTTTTATCTAGGATTGAGTTGAGCCCTAGTATGGATTGATCATGTAAATTATTCTCTAATTCCCATGTAATTTGATTGTATGTTTAGGGTTTGATGAGATTGTTCTTATTGTCAATTTTACATCTTGATTTATCCCTAATTTATATTATCAACGAAAGTTGGAGTTGAGATTAGGAATATTTGTTTGATGTTAAATTGTTATATTATTAATTGAGTTCATCAACGAAAGTTGGGTCTTTATTTAGATAATCTTGTCATTGATTTGAATTCTCCCATGAAAATAGGTGAGGACTAGAATTAGGAATTATTTGACATTGGTTCTTAATGCTTCTAATTATGTGTGTAAGCCATGAAAATAGGAGACATTCATGTTAGTTAGGCCTTTTGCTATCACGAAAGTAAGCTCTAGGTATTGAGGAATGACCGAGTATTTAGTTTTGGTTCGCAGCTGTGCTTTATTACTGAGTCATAAGGGAATGTCAACCTCGCCTTAGCTATAATTGAATAACTGGGATGTGAGTCGTGTTTTGATCAATTCATATTAGTGGTGATACTTAATCTTAGTGTTTTAATTGTCATATTTTGTTATTAGTTTATAGATTCTTCTGAATATTTGGAATGTGTAGCTATTTCATAGTCTAGAGTCAACTAGTGTTTAACCTTGCACCTCCCTGAGTTCGACCCGTATGTGCTACGACACCGTTCACTTGCGGTATTAAAATAAAACCCTAACAATCACTTGACAGAATTTCATTAAAATCTCCTCCCAAAAGCACCGGGACATCCAACTCCTCACACAAATGGCGTATAAGTGTCCAAGTTTGATGCTTGAGAGCCCCTTCCGGCCATCCATACACTCCCACAAATCTCCATTCAACAATATCATTATTCATTATATCTCCACAAGTTTAAAAGTAATTCTTTCTTCCCTCCAAAAAACACATAAACCTCCTGCCCTACCTCTACTTGACACCCCAAAGGCATTCGAACAACCAAAAGACTCTTTTAAAACTTCCACTCTCTCTTTACTAATCATGGTTTCCGACAAAAAGATTAAGTCGGGAGCAACTTCAAGACTCCATTTGCGGAGCCTACGAACTGACCAAGGGTTGCCCATCCCTCGGCAGTTCCAACAAAAAAGACTCATGGGGCTTGGCGGGTCTGCTCCACTGCAGATCCCGCCTCCCGCCAAACAGATGGTAATAAAACTCCACTCATTTTCTTCCCTCCTATTCCACCTAAATCTAGCTCATCTTCCTCCCTGCAACGTTATAAAACTTCAGCCCCCTGAAATATATCATGCTCCACCCCTTCCATCACATCACCTTTATCCCTAGCCAACTTCCTTCATTTTCGATCCCCTTTGCCTCCTCTCAGTAATACCTCACCTAGGTGTCCCAAAACAATACCTTCTTGGGCATGGATCCTCCCATACTTCCTTTAAAACATCATCCCTCTCCACATTCTCACCACTACTCCTGCCTACCTCACTAGCCTGCTTGATACCCCCACGCACTTCCTCCCCGAAGTTCAGCCCATTGTCACTCTCCACGCCTCCATCTCTCTTTTGCCCTATCAGTTGATTTGGCTCACCATACTCCACCTCCTCCTCTATAGTTTGACATGGGTCATGGTCAGATGGGGCGCCTATAGGAGCCTCGTCAAAGGGATGCCACGAGAGCTCCGTCCCTTCCTTACATCCCTAGTCCCTCTCTCCAAGTTCACCTTTCTCCCCCTACTCAAACACTTCCAGCCCTTCTAGACTCTCAAGAGGAAGCTTATGCTCCTGCCTCCTCCCTTCACATTTGTCCTTAATCTCCACCATCACCCCTTGAAGAGAGTTAGCACTAGGGGTGTAAGCGGAATGCGAAAAGTCAGTCCAATCCGGTCCGGCAAACTTGTTGGGGAGATACTAAAATTTGGTGGACTCGAACTCAAATTTCGAGTCCAAATATTTTTCGGACTGGATTTGGACTCACCCCTTTGGAGTCCAATAAGTCCAGTCCAGTTCAACTATATTTATATACTTCCTCCGTTCTGTTTTAAATGAAACATTTGCTTTTTCAGGCAACCCAACGCGCTTATTTAATCGTTAATATATTTAGTTGTGCACAAGTAAAAAATATAAAAAAAGTTATAATTTGATAGTATGCGTCGAGAAGAATCTAACAAGATCCCACTTGACTATGTTTTTCTTTATATAATGGCGATAAATTGGGGTCAAAATTAATAAATGAATAGTGTCATTTCATCCAATGTTTCATTTAAAACAGAACGGAGGAAGTATATAATATATATTAAATATTTGTATATATAATGTATATATATTTAATATTTATATATATAATATAAAAGATGTATGTGACTTATTTTATGGAATGAATATAATGAGCTTAATTTTTCAAATTCAATTATGAGAAAATGTTGTCAATCATTGAATCTAAATCGGTGGAAAAAAATAATATAATAATCGGATGGCGGATGGATTCGGACTCAATAAAAAATTATCGGAGTGGACTGGACCAGACTCAAAAAATATTTGGATCAGACTTGGACTCAATTTCTCGAGTCCAAAAAACTTTGGACTGGATTTGGATTTGGCGAAGTCCAATCCAGTCCAATCCACTTACACCCCTAGTTAGCACCCTCCTCACCAGTTTCAATGTCTTTTGGTTTGGGTTTCACGACAAATAAAGTCTTGCGACATGACTTAACTTCCTCAACTTCCTCCATTAGTTTCTTGACTCCACGTCGAGGGGTTGAGCGCAAGAATTTTCCCCAGCCCATACTCCGCTCAGGTTCATCATCATCCACATTCACACACTCTTTTTCACTATGTCCTATAGCTCCACATAAAAAGCAGAAGAAAGGTAATCTTTCATACGAAATTGTGATGCGGATCACACGCCCATCTCGTCCCTTGATGTTCTGGAATCTGCACAAGGGCTTCGACACATCCATCAATACTCTCACTCGCCGATAGTTATCAAGGTTCAATTCATCATCCTCAATTTCAAGAAACGACCCTATCTTTGCCGCGATCGCCTTGCAGATTGTCGAAGAGCGACAACTAAAGGCTAGATTTTTGAGTCTTATCCAAAACGAGGAGTGAGTCAGGATAACATCAGCAGGTTGTTCATCCTTCGAAATCTCACTCAAAATCAATAATTGGTTCTCAAAACACCAAGGTCTACCTTCGAGAACTTTCTCCTTATCCCGCCAATGAAAAAATTGAAAAACGAAAAGATTAGGTCCAATCATACGAATTACCAGTCGTTTAGCCACTGCCCATGATTGGATCATCGTTCGTTTGAAAGCTTCAACATTAAAGCTTCGTTCGGTCATCACGCACCCTACCAAAACCAGGGCTGCTTGATCGGTTTTTTCGCCCCATCAAGTTCGCCAATTTCAAGGACATTAGTTTCAGTATCATTGATTTTGAGGTTTTTGCATTGTTCGATGAGATCTCCATCCATGTCCGGAAAGAGTTGTACCCCTAGGGTTAGAGTTTCCTGTCTTTCAAGGGAGAGTTTTGCATACGAGAGGGTAAGAAATTATTTTTTAACTTTGTGACATAGTAACTTTTTTCACATAGTCAAACTTTACAATCTATATCTATTCATCTTTTATATCTATTTTTTTTTTTTTTTAGTGACCCTTTTTTTTGATAAATCACATGAATTAGCATTAGGTCCACACTTATCCATATAAGTTTTTTACATTATATTTTCTTGTTTTCATTCTGTCTTCCCTGTTTTGGCACTTTTGTGTTTTTCTTTTCCCTTTATTTTGGGCTTCTATCATTCTTTTCTTTTATTTGTTTTTGGCATCAGCTAGTTTTAGAAATTCTAACACTTTTCAATTTATCCAACTTATAATTAGGTATAAACCTTCTATATTTATTGTATCTATTGTTTTAAGTAGTACTAATCTTATCATACACGCACCTTAGTATGACACAAAAATTTTATTACATGTACTAAAATATACCTATTGTAATTCCATTGATCATTTGAAAATGTATAAGATCGTAACTTGTACTTTCTTCCTTTCTTTTATTAATTGCAACTTAATTCATTAATATCTTTATTATCTTCCAGTGAAAATTATACTTTGAGATAAATCCAACAATTAATTTCTAGAACTTGTTGTACATTTTTGCCAAATATTTTCTTTCAAGATTAGTGTATGTATAGTGCAAAATTTAAAAATTTGCAACTAATAAAAAAACAAAGGTAATAATATACAATAAGGCTTTATATTAACAAATTTGATTTGGCCCACCCAATATTTAAATCCTGAATCCCACTGTGCGTTGACAAGCGTGCCAGGAAAAGTGTGTCAAGTATTTTGAAACAGAGGAAGTGTATATGCATTTGCTAGTTAGTACGAAAAATAAACTACGTTTTTTTTTTTTTTAATAAGGTAAGGAGAAACCGATGGGAAAAGGGGATCCCAACTGCCAAGGATCGCATTTGCTAACCATGCGCTATCCCCACTGCTCAAAAATAAACTACCTAGATTAAAATAGATCAGAGATAGTACTACTCCAGTAGTCCTTATACGTTTCTCAGCGAAAAATGTAAGTTATCTTATTGCGCTCTTTCACTTAAAATCTTAAATGACCCCATACAAAAAACATCCAAATTAAACTTTGAAGGTCATTTTTTTCTGGAAAAAAATAATATCGATAATCGAGAAAGCATTAGATTTAAAAAAATACAATTATAGAAGTAAGAATTAAGATGTTCTGTTTCTTCTAAGAAAAAGATATTTTGTTTCTTGTAAAAAAAAGAGATGTTTTGTTTCCATCAATGTTTTATTTTGTCGCACACAACGCATCTCTAATGTGAGCTGTTATTAGTTCATTTTGCACGCTATTTGGGGTAATTTGATGGAGTATATGTGACACAAGCCCTACTAGCAAAAAAAAAAACTTATCTGTCCTTCTGTTATTATTTATTTTTTTTTTTTTTTATACAATGTCCTTCTGTTTTCGTATGAATTACATTTCATCAATTTAGTTAGTTTCTAACCTTTTAGAAAAAGAAGAAAATAAATTAATTTATCTAATATGGCAATGGATGTCACAAGCTTAGCTTGCACACAGGGAGAATAATGCGGCCAATCTGCATTAATTTTAAAGTTTTTGTGGCTGGAAAATATGGATGTCATTCTTGAAACTGATTGCTTGAAGTTAGCCACGCACCTAATGAAGAAGAAGAGAGAGATTACAGGTTTTGGGAATGTTGTCAATGACATTTTGAATTTAGCCTCCTCTTGTAATTCTTTTGTTGCTAGCCATGTGGGGAGGGAGGGGAACAAGGTGGCAGATAACATTGCTCATGGTAGTCTGCAGTATAATGAAATGAGAGTTTGGCTAGAGGAAGCACCAAATGAGGTGATGAACTTTGTATTGGCTGATTTGGCCCTTTTGATTAATTAATCTATTTCACTTTTCCTGTCAAAAAACAAAAAAAGTATAACTCAAAACATATTAGTATTTAGTGGATGCAATCTTAAACATTTGTTTGTAACAATTGCAACAAAGAAATGAGAGTGAGGGATAGCCTATACGAAGTATATAATTGGCATACTCTTTTTTGGTGAATAATAGCAGCCAAATTTAAATTAATGTAATGAAAATAATTTTACAATACGCAAGATAAGCATCCATACAATAACTAGGGGGAATAAAGGGAAAAAGCCTAACTAGTTAAATTGCTTCTAACATCTGACATCCGACTATCCTTAACTAATACATTTGCAACCTGGTGGTATCTCGGGCCGCAATACTCAATATTGACTCCTGGAAGGGTATTCCACATCTTTCTGCAAGCATATAATATACTCATGTATTTATTAGTAATAACCTCTTGTTCACAAAGACATTTCACAACACTAAGACCATCGGAGTAAATTATTGTTGGGCATATGGGGTCATATTGGGCTCAATGTGTGTGTATGGTGTGGGGATGAGGTTGCGTGAAGCTAGTTCGTCGTCAAACAGCTCATTTGCAGGTCCGCCCGATCCCATCGGGCAGTGCCGCCCGATCGGGCGGGGTCGATCGTCTTGGAAGAGGCTAGATGCAAAGGCGCCCGATGGGATATGGCGGTCTCGCCTGATCTACCGGGCGTACGACCAGGTGAAGGTCGCTAGATCGGGGACGAGAGCAGAACCTGTTTGGCAATATTGGCCGCCCGATTGGGCGGATGTCGCCCGACCCGATCGGGCGGAGGTTTATTTCATGCGGAGGGGAGATTTCTTCGTGTTATGTTATAATTAGGTCTAACCTAATGCGATAATTAGACAATTATTCATTATTATTCAAAGATTCAGAAGAGGAAAAGCTAAAGAGAGATCTTGGAGAGCTTTTGTAATCTTCTTTTGAACATTCATCGATTCCTAGTGCATATACGTGGTTTTTCTCCCAGTTCTTGGGTTTCCACGTTAAAAGTTCTCTTGTGTCTTTTATTGCTTTCGTTCTTTCGTTGTTTTAGTATTGTTTGCTATTACTTGCTAGATTGCTATTCAATAGGACCTACAAGTGGTATCAAGAGCTAGGTCGGATTATTGTCTAGATCTAAAAGTGATTAACAATGGAGGATGCGAAGATCAGAATTGAGAAGTTTGATGGCACAGATTTTGGATATTGGAAGATGCAAATTGAAGACTTCCTATATCTGAAGAATCTATATCAACCCTTGTCTGAGACGAAGCCTGCAGACATTGATGAGGCAAAGTGGAAGGTACTCGATAGGTAAGCACTAGCGGTGGTGCGTTTGACATTGGCTCGGACTGTGGCCTTCAATGTCAAGGATATCAAAACAACGGCGGGATTAATCAAAGCTCTGTCAGATATGTATGAAAAGCCCTCGGCTATGAATAAGGTATATTTGATGCGCCGTTTATTTGATTTAGAGATGAATAATGGTAGTTTTGCTGCTGAACATATGAATGAATTTAATTCGATAATAAGTCAGTTATCTACTGTAAATATTGTCTTTGATGATGAAGTGAAAGCCTTAATTTTATTGTCCTCCTTACCTGTTGCTCAGGAAACTGTAGTAAATGTTGTTAGTAATTCTTCTGGTAAAGAAAAATTGGTTTATGATGTTGTCCGTGATCTGATTTTGAGTGAGAGTATTCGAAGGAAGGAGAGTGGAGAATCATCTGGAGCATACAGTGCTTAGGGTAGAGGGAGGGGAAAACAAAAGGGAAAAGGAAAGAACTTTCACGGTAGATCAAAGTCTAGGGGCCAGACTAAATCAAAAGGCAGGGCTAGTATGACCTGTTGGAATTGTGGTGAGAAGGGTCATCCAAAGAGGGAGTGTCCACATCCCAAGAAGAAGGGTGGAAAGTCTGACCATAATGATAAACAGGAGGATAGTGATAACTCATCGATTTATTATGCATCGAATGAGATTGAGGATGCTTTGGTCCTAAGTGTTGATAGTCCCATAGAGTCGTGAATCCTAGATTCGGGGGCATCGTTTCACTCTTCACCTATGAGGGAGCTGTTTCATGACTTCAAAGCAAAGAAGTTGGGTAAGGTCTATCTTGCTGATGACAAGACCTTGGATATCATGGGGAAGGGAGATGTGATTGTCAAGACTACGAACGGGGGAACTTTAAAACTGCATGATGTTAGGTACATTCCGGGCCTAGCAAAGAATCTGATTTATGTGAGTAAACTGGACTCATGTGGCTACAAGACTATGTTCTGTGAGGGGAAGTGGAAAATTTCCAAAGGTTCCATGATCTTGGCTAGAGGTACTAAGATGGGAACACTATACACTATTGCAGGGTGTACAGACATGGTTGTTGCAGCTACAGTGGATGAGACTAAGTTATGGCATACTAGACTTGGTCACATGAGTGAGAAAGGGATGAAGATTTTAGCTTTAAGTGGCAAATTGTAAGGGTTGAAATCAGTTGACGTGGAATTTTGTGAGAGTTGTGTCTATGGCAAGCAGAAAAAGGTGACTTTCACAAAAGCTAAGAAAAAGTTGAAAACTGAGAAGCTAGAATTGGTGCACACTGATTTGTGGGGGCCTTCCCCAGTTAGATCCTTTGGAGGCTCATGTTACTTTGTTACTTTCATTGACGACTACAGTTGGAAGGTATGGGTCTATTTCATGAAGAGGAAATCTGAGCTTTATGAGACTTTCAAGAAGTGGAAGGCTGAGGTAGAGAACCAGACTGAAAAGAAACTTAAGTGCATTAAGTCTGATAATGGAGATGAGTATGAATTGGCAGAGTACACAAAACTATGTGAAGAGAATGGCATCATTCTGAAGAGGATTGTTCTAGGGAAACCTCGACAGAATGGAGTCGCAGAGAGGATGAACAGGACACTGACTGAGAGGGCTAGAAGTATGAGGTTGCATGCAGGGCTACCTAAAACATTCTGGGCAGATTCAGTTAGTACAGCAGCTTACTTGATCAACAGGGGACCATCAGTTCCATTGGAGTTAAAGCTGCCAGAGGAGGTTTGGAGTGGGAAGGAGGTAAATCTTTCTTTTCTGAAATTATTTGGTTGTGTTGCTTTTGTTCAATCTGAGAAACGCGACAAGTTAGACCCAAAGGCCGTTAAATGTTATTTTATTGGGTATGGTTCTGAGAAGTATGTGTATTGGTGTTGGGAACCTAAAAGTAGGAAGATTTTGAGACACTGTGATGTCACTTTTGATGAGACTAAGGTGTACAAGGATGTTTATGGTGATAAATCTGAGATTACTGAGCCAGTGGGAGTTCAGGAGGAGGAGTTTGTGGAGACTGAAGGCATTGATGGAAGAAATGTCATTGTTCCAGAATGGGTTGAGCAACATGGAGATGAGGCTCATACTCCTGCAGGGTCTGATTCAAATGAGTCAGATAACTCACAGCAAGGTAATTCAGATTGTGCTACTGTCACACCACCAAGAGGCTCCAGTTCTAGTACAGGGAGAATAGTCTCTCAAGTTGACTTGAGAAAATCCGCAAGGGTGTCCAAAGCACCTAATCGATATTCCCCTTCTATGTTTTATTTGCTACTAACTGATGCAGGTGAACCGGAATCATATAAAGAAGCAATAAATTCGACTGACTCATCTAAGTGGGAGTAAGCCATGAAAGATGAGATGCAGTCCCTGGAAAACAATCAGACATGGGAGTTGTCTGCATTGCCTGCAGGAATGAGAGCACTTAGCAACAAGTGGATCTTCATATTGAAGAAAGAGCCTGATGGAAGTGTCAGGTATAAGGCGAGATTAGTAGTAAAGGGGTTCCTACAACAGGAGGGCATTGACTACAACGAGATATTTGCTCCTGTTGTGAAGTTGACTACTATACGTATCTTGTTGGCTATTGTTGCTGTTGAAAATCTATTCTTAGAACAGATGGATGTTAAGACCGCGTTTCTACATGGTGATATGGATGAGGAGATCTACATGAAGCAACCGGATGGCTTTAAAGTTCGGGGAAAGGAGAAATTGGTGTGCAAGCTCAAGAGGAGCTTATATGGATTGAAGCAGGCTCCGAGACAGTGGTACATAAAGTTTGACACTTTCATGTGTAGCAGCGGGTTCAAGAGAGCTGATAGCGATCATTGTTGCTATTTTTAGAGGTATGTAAATGACTATGTTTACTTACTTCTGTATGTTGATGATATGCTGATTGCTGGTACGAGCATGGAGGTGATAAATAGTGTGAAGGGAAAACTGTCACAGAAATTTAAGATGAAGGATTTGGGTGAATCTACACAAATCTTAGGAATGAGGATTTTCAGGGACAAGTCTACTGGCATGTTGAAGCTGTCTCAGGAAGATTACATTTTAAAGGTATTTAAGAGGTTTAATGTGGGAGATGCAAAACCCAGAAATTCGCCGCTTCCTAGCGACCTCAAATTGACAAAGGAGCATTCACCAACTACAGAAGAAGAAAAGGAGCGGATGGCCACTGTTCCCTATGCTTCGGCGATTGGTAGCTTGATGTATGCCATGGTTTGCACACGGCCAGACATTGCTTTTGCAGTGGGAGTTGTGAGTAGATTTGTTTCTAATCCAGATGAGAAACATTGGGATGCTGTGAAGTGGTTACTAAGGTACTTGAAAGGCACTTCAAGTATGGGGCTTTGTTTTTGGAAGAAAGGAGTGAAGCTTGAGGGTTATGTTGATGCTGATCTCAGTGGAGATATCGATACTAGCAAAAGCACGTCTAGACATGTCTCTACTGTTGGTTGTACTGCAGTGAGCTGGATGTCCAAGTTACAGAAGTGTATCTCTCTATCTACTACAGAGTCTGAGTATGTGGCTATGTCTGAGGCAAGTAAGGAGATGGAATGGCTTATTGGTTTTCTTGAAGAGATGGGCATTAAACAGGAGAAAGTGGTACTTTACAGTTATAGTCAAAGTGCAGTGCATTTGGCTAAGAATCCTATGTATCATTGTAGTACTAAGCACATTCGTCGGCGCTTTCACTACATTAGAAGTTTAGTGGAAGAGGATGTGTTGTGTCTGGAGAAAGTGTTGGGTGCTAAGAACCCAGCGGATATGCTCACTAAGAGTGTGAGTTGTGACAAACTAAGGTTGTGCCGAACCTTAGTTGGCTTTCGGTAATTGTTGATAAAGGTGGTGCTTTAGGAATTAAGATGGATGAAAAGATGGTGATGGTATAAGGTATTCTTCACTTACACCTATCTCCAAGTGGGAGATTGTTGGGCATATGGGGTCATATGGGGATCAATGTGTGTGTATGGTGTGGAGATGAGGTTGCGTGAAGCTAGTTCGTCGTCAAACAGCTCATTTGCAGGTCTGCCCGATCCCATCAGGCAGTGCCGCCCGATCATGCGGGGTTGATCGTCTTGGCAGAGGCTGGATGCAAGGGCGCCCGATGGGATTGGGCGGGAGTACCGATCTACCGGGCGTACTACCGGGCGAAGGTCACCCGATCGGGCCCGAGAGCATAACCTGTTTGGCAATATTGGCCGCCCGATCGGGCGGAGGTTCATTTCACGTGGAGGGGCGAGTTTTTCGTGTTATGTTATAATTAGGTCTAACCTAATGCGATAATTAGACGATTATTCATTATTATTCAAAGATTCAAGAGAGGAAAAGCTAAAGAGAGATCTTGGAGAGCTTTTGTAATCTTCTTTTGAACATTCATCGATTCCTAGTGCATATTCGTGGTTTTTCTCCCAGTTCTTGGGTTTCCACGTTAAAAGTTCTCTTGTGTCTTTTATTGCTTTCGTTCTTTCGTTGTTCTAGTATTGTTTGCTATTACTTGCTAGATTGCTATTAAATAGGACCTACAATTATAACATTATCATAATGATTTTGGACAACAATAGTAAGGCCATCAAGAATCGCCATAAGCTCTGATGAGAGCAAGTCAGTGGCAAAACATCGTTTCTCGAAACCAAAGATCCAGTGACCCTCAAAATCACTAACAACCCTCCTAATGCCGATAGAAGCATTGCTATGGGAGAACAAGACATCAACATGTATGACCAAATTGGGGGACTCAACTATAGGAAAAGGCAATAGGGACTTGGACTAAGAGGAACACGGTGACGGAAGGTCATTGAGTGCGTGAATACGCTCCGAGGCAAGTCTAGAAGCATTTAGTATGAGTCAGCTCACGGGGGTAGGGGGAGTGTCTTTGAAACAATATTCGTTTCTACTTTTCCAAATTTCATGACATAAGGAAAGAGATCCTCCCACATGATGTCCTAATACACATAATTAGCCTCAAGATTGGCCTTGGGCTAGGAAGAAAATGGGAGATTGAAAGGTATATTAAAGGAAAAGCAATGCCCAACATCCAAGGATAATGGGCAGTCCCGGATGACATGAGAGGAGATTTCAGGGCAATCAAACACCTAGGACACCTAGATTGCAATGTAACTAGGATGTTTTCCTATCCCCCTAGTTATTGTATGGAATACTATTATGATGGTGTAGCGTAAACCTTTTAATTTATTTCAAGCTCCCTTTTTCACCAAAAAAAAAAAAAAAAAAAAAGAGAAACACCTAGGACAATAAAAATCAGGTAGAGATGGCCACTGGTGCGGGGTGGGCGGGCCAATCCGTGGGACCTAACGGGCCGGGCTGAGATTTCATGGCCCAGGACCGGACCGTGAAATTTACGGTTTGGGCTGGCTGATCCACGGGCTGAAAAATCTTGGCCCACACCGGTCTATTACCGGTTTTCATGGTTCGGGGAGCGGCTCTAGCGGTTTGTGGGCCTAGTGGGCTATTCTAGCATGGTAATTTTTTTTTTCAAAATTATCGAATCATTGAAATTATTCATTATTGTTACATAAAACCTTTAAAACTAATTATAATATATATAATTATTAATATTAATTAATAATTTCATTATTTTTGAATTTGATTGAACTATAATATATGCAATTTGATTAAAATATATACAATTTGATTAAAATATACATAATTTGGTTGAATAATTACTTGGGATGGGCTGGTCCGGTTCATGGGATGGGTTGGTCCGGTTCATGGACCTAGCTGGGCGGTTTTAGTAGCGGGTTTTCGTGGGTTGGGCACAAAAATTAAAACCCACGATCCACCCACCAATTTCACGGTTTGAGGCAGGCTGGACCGGGCTTTCCTAGGCTCGACCCACACAGCCCACGAGGTGGGCAGGGCTGGATGGGCTGGATTCGCCCGCACTGTTGGACATCTCTAGAATCAGGGGAGATGTTACGAAGATTAAGCAGGGCTTTATGAGGAATTTTATCCTTCCAGAGAAGCCAGAAGAAAATTTTGAGCTTAGGTTGCATAGAACTTTTCATACCCAATTAACATTGACCCTAAGCAAAAAAATTTGAGCATTGTAGGTTTGGGATAGGGAGAAACCTTACTGGGTAAGAAATTCAGGGATGAGCAGGTGCCAGGTCTTCCCTACCATCAAGGAAAGGAACCTTTCATACCCAGTTAAGATTAACCCTATGCAAAGAAATTTGAGCATTATAGACTTGGGCTAGGGAGAAACCCTGCTGGGTAAGAAATTCCAGGATAAGCAGGTCATCCCTACCATCAAGGGAAGACAGGAGGAGCTGAGATCCTATCCTGGGTCTCCAGGCCCTCCACAGGAAGGTCAAAAGAGATCTTCGTCAGATCTCATACTGTGAGAAGGTAATGCCTTGCTTTCTCATTCATCATGATTAGGTATATATACAAGTGTTAACCCTATGGGTATTAAGGGAAATACAAACTAATTACAAACTAATTAGTAAACTATATATACAACAATATATACAATATCTATCACACCCCCGCAGTCGAAGCGGGAGGAGCGCAAACGCTTAGACTGTCCCGAAAATCATCGAAAAGAACGCGCGGAAGACCTTTAGTGAAGATGTCAGCAATCTGATAACGGGACGGAACATGGAGAACTCGCACTTCGCCGCGTTTTACCTTTTCTCGGACAAAGTGAATGTCCATCTCAATAGGTTTAGTGCGCTGATGTTGAACAGGATTGCCAGAAAGATATATCGCACTAACATTATCGTAGTAAACCAAAGTTGCTTTAGTGATAGGAAGATGAAGTTCAAGCAACAGATTACGTACCCAACAAGACTCGAAAACAACATTAGCCACGCCTCTGTATTCAGCCTCAGCACTAGATTTGGACAAAGTGGGCTGACGTTTGGAGGACCATGATATCAAGTTGTCTCCGAGAAAAACACAATAACCAGAAGTACTACGGCGAGTATCGGGACACCCTCCCCAGTCGGCATCGGTATACGAGACGAGGGAGGAAATGGAGGACTTATAAAGATGTAAACCAAAATGAAGAGTTCCTTGGAGATATCGCAGGATTCGTTTCAAAGCCTCCATGTGTTCGACCTTAGGGTCGTGCGTGAACAAGCAAACCTGTTGAACTGCATGTGAGATGTCAGGTCTAGTGAATGTTAAATATTGCAACGCACCTGCAAGACTAAGATATGTAGTGGGATCATCATATGGAGCTCCAGAGGAGACACTTAATTTTCCTTTAGTGTCGACAGGAGTAAGACACGGCTTACAGTTAGCCATGCCAGCTCTATCAAGAATATCAGCAGCATACTGTTTCTGGGATAGGAACATACCATCAGTCGTTCGGGACACAGCAATCCCAAGAAAATAGCTCAGAGGACCCAAGTCTTTCATGGCAAATTCAGAACTCAAACTAGAGATGATGTCACGGCGAAGAGAATCAGATGAAGCTGTCAATACAATATCATCGACGTACAACAGTAAATATGCAATAGTAGAACCATTCTGATAGATATTGTATATATTGTTGTATATATAGTTAGCTAATTAGTAAACTATATATACAACAATATATACAATATCTATCACATACCTCAGATGAGACAATGTCACAGACTCGGAGATTAACCTCACAAGTGGCATACTCTTTGATTGTGTATACTCTCGCTTTCATATATATGCAAAATAGGTTTTGAACTTACAAAACTCTTTACATTCTACCAAAATTGCTATGTATTTTCTATACTCTCGGATCACATTAATTGATAAAATGAGATCAAGGCAAGATTCAATGGAAAGCGAAAGTGTTATTTAGCAAGATATTAATCACAAATGGATGGAATCGATTTGATTAAAAATAATCTTGCAAAAAATTGAATTTTTAAAGTTACAACACTGTAATTGAGTTACTGCATAGGCGAATAATAAATAGCAATGAGAACACAAAAGATTTTTAACGTGGTTCTACTCTGAGATCTAGGTCCACCAAATCCACTAATAGCGAAATACCTCACTCAAGGTATACAAGTCCCGACTACTAACTCTAGTAGTCCTCCCGAACGCTTAACTATAAGTGTTGCTAAGTTTAATCAAATACAAACTCATGTACCCAATCCAACACTCTCTATAATATGAAATAACAGAAATATTCTCCTCAAAATAAACTTCTTAATCAAGCAGGTAGAGGATAAGATTTTTCCTAAGTAATTTTGCTTGGCGATATATGTAATATTGTACTATGCTATGTGCCACTGATTTTCGGGTTTTTCTTGTAAAGTTGCGATCTAAAATATAAAAACCGTACCTGCTTTAATAAAGCAAAAGGATACTTTATATAAGACAGAAATTTCATGACTCAATATCCCTTGTTTAGCGATATGATGAAATCAATTAAGATAAAATCATATCTCTTTACAATATAAGCAATCTTCAACAAATAAAATATAATCTTTTTAAATCATTCCTTTTAAAAGAGATAAGATTTTTCTCAAGATAATATTGTATTTGAATAAGATATTTTCCATAATATTTTCGAAAATCTTTTTCTTTCATGTAAAATTTATTATTATAAAATGTGTTTATTCTAATTAGTTATACTACTAACTCAATTAGCCATGAATAATTAAAAAAAAAAACATATTTTAAACAATATTTTACTCATAGCACGCATACTAACATTTAACCAAGTTAATCATTGTTACATAGTTTGCTATATAGAAAATCTACCTACTCTTCAATCTTCTTTCTTCAAACTTGAGCATCGGACTTTCCAAAAGCAAACACTGCATCATAAGAAAATATACAACAATGCATCATGCAAAATAGTTTATGTTTGTCATCATCCAAACTCTTAAGGTCATAATAGAAAGTACAGTGGAGAAAGCTATAGCTAAAACATCAGCTTCTCAAATTATTTTGTGGTAAAGGCTGAGTATGGTTAGTATTGCTGGAATCTAACTGTTGAGATGATCCATGAATGTTGGATATGGTTTGAAGATCGTCGGAATATTGATGAAGGAATTGAGTGTGTGTTGTCTGCATTGATGTATGTGTGTGTGGCGACGACGCATCCGCAACAATCTAGCAACGAGGGAAGAGAAGGCATGGCAGCCCGCAATCTTGGTCTCTTCGCCCGCATGTATGGATTGACGCTGCCAAGCATTAGTAGCCCGCAGGCTCTTAGCCCGCGCCCGCAGCTTATGGCGCGTGATTATCTTGTCGTTGCTGCCAATAATCTTAGGGCTGTTCACCGGTCCAAGACCGGACCGGACCGGACCGGACCTGCTTGGACCGGTGGACCTGATTTGTGGGATTTGGTGGACCGGGGACCGGACCTGATTTTCGGTCCGGTCAGTCAGGACCGGAAAAATCAGGTCCGGTCCCCGGTCCGGACTGTTGGACCTGATTTTCGATTTTTTTTTTTTTTTTGGATTTTAAATATTCTATTTGGACCTGTTTTGCGAATTTTGGACCTGTTGGACCTGTTTGGACCTGTAAAAATGACTTGGGCTGGCAGTTTAAAAAAAAAATACTAAAATTCCGGGTTTCGGTCCGGACGATTTTTCGGGTTTGGACCGGACCGACCGAAACCCGGAATCGTCACTTTCCACGGACCGGAATCCGGTCCGGTCCGGTCCAAAATCCGGTCCGGTCCGGTCCAAATTCCGGTCCGACCCACCCATGTGAACAGCCCTAGCTGCCATCCCGCATGGGATGCCTGCGCCCAGCAATGTGGGCCTTGACGTGCAGCCCAAGATCGATGTGGGCTTTGTCGTTAAGGATGGGTTTTGTCGCCTAACGTTGGTTTCCGAATTCGAATAAGTTTCTAGTTTGTTCCCTTAATATAAATATGCAAGTTAAGCTAATTGTTATTTTATTGTGCCAAGATAAGTGAGATTATTATTCTTATATCTAGAGAGACTCGTAGAGAAAGGTCAGAGAGTCTAGACAGATTAAGAATTCTCCTTGTACTATCATCTCATACCCAAAAGTCCTAGTGCAGTGTTCGTGGTTTTCTCCTATTCAGGGGTTTCCACGTTAAGTTTTTTGTGTTTTTTATTGCTTTAGTTTCTTTATTCCCTTACATATTATACTTTAATTTTTCGATTTGATAGCACCTACGATACGTATTCCTAACAATAAAACCCCATATGTGAATTCAAGTATTGTCGCATATTTAAAATAAGTAGAGAACTAGAATATTTATAAGCGGCTAAGTTATTGGAGTTACTCCTCCTACAACCCATTGGTGTTTGGATGGAACCTTCCTTATTGGGACTTGTAAGGTATCCAAAGTCTCCTCCATTAATGTGTGTGATCCAAACTCATTTGACGATTAAGTAAACTTATCTTATCAAAAATAGCTCCAAACAACTTCATACTAATCATGTGAGCTCAGCAACTGTGGAGAAACCCAGGTTTAGCTTGTTTTGTAACATAATGACAATTATTACTCTTAGCTTGAGCGTATTCTTATTTCATTAAATATGTTATGTTTCAAGTGTTTATTATGAAGATACTTGAGAACTGGAAGATGTGGAGAGATATGAAGATCCTGAATAGTAACCCTAGAATCCAAACTGATTCACTATATGTTTGGAAATGCTCCTATATATACTCAACCTGTGCAGAAGAAGACTTGCTTATATTTTTCATTTTCTTTTTTCTTCTCTCTTTCACTCATGAAACAAGGATATTAACAAGGATAACACAATAGGAACTGGACGACGTATGTGTTTAAGCATCAATTTGAAGCACCCGGTAAGATTAAGAGAAGAATATGCTGGGTGGTGAAGACCAAAATAAATCTACGGCTCTGTTTGGCAATTAGCGGATAGCTGATAGCTTATTGTATTAGCTGATCTGATTTCATTAGCTCGTTATATTAGTTGTTTGTATGAAGGTATTTGGTAAGTAGCTGATAACTGATTGCCGTGATTGGTACTTGATTGTGTAAAATAACCAATAAGGACATGGAGATAATTTTCACTCTTGTACTTTTTGTTGTTTATAAAATAAATATGTTTGGTGAATATATATTGGGGATAAGAAATACTACTAATAAATAATAATTTTAACCACATCTATAAAATTCAATATCAGTCATTATTTAAAAATTTTAAATATTCAAATTTATGACTTCAAAATTTACAAAATTACAAATATATTAATAAAGACATGGGCATAATCTATTATTATACCTTTTATTGTTTATAAAATAAATATGTTTGGTGAATATATATTGGGAATAAGACATACAAGAAAAAAAAAATCAGAGATTGAAAGACAAGACTACTGCAAGAATAACAAAAATTTACAAGAATAAGAAAATTCAAAGAAAGAAAGAAAAAAAAACATAAATTCATGATAGGTTTAAGGATACCTTGGTAAAGGGTGGTAATTTTAAATAACTTTAGGACATAAATGTAATTTCCCCACTAACTCTCAAACCTCTAATATCAAAAAGCTCATCCGTAAACTTTTTTAAAAAGAGCTTTTTGAGTCCAAAAAGCTATATATTTCAAACCTCTCTTTGCCAAACACCAAAATTAGAGGATTGACTAGTAAAATCCTCTAATATGAGCTTAAACCTCTAATTTTATCACAAACCTCTCTTTACCAAATAGGGCCTATATCTCTTATAAAGTATAAAGTACTACTCCCTTCATCCTAGCTTTTTGGTTCCCCTATTTTCTTCTTAATTTAGAATGTAAAAAATGCCCCATACTTAATTTGGAGTAGATTATAATAAGGATCCAACACATTTTTTGTTAATTAGATGAATAGGATAGAAATATTATTAAATTAGAGTCGAAATATTACACATCCTTCCCAGAATTTACAACATAATTATCCAAATTGTAATATTTCATATAATAGTTACAGGAATTGGGGAAAATTATAGTTAAATTCATATTAGTAAGGTTAGTCATTGCGCACTACAACACGATTGTCTCTCGATGATCCAACATTAAATACATCTATACAAATATATTAAAAGGCGTTTCTAAGAACGCCTACATGCCATGTGGCACTCTCCTCGAATCATATTACAAATGCTTAATATCCATGTGAACTCTTCTATTTAAAAAATATAAATATTGTGTAACTACAAGGTATTGAACACATGACCTTTGCAATGAAAAGTGAGAGTTTTACCATTAATACACTATAACTCTGTTGTCTAATATTTCAAATAAAATATGATAAGTCTTACTCCCTCCGTCCCAAAATATAGTTTCCATTTCCATTTTGGGTGTCCCAAAATATGGTTCCCATTTCCATATTTAGTTCCACATTTTTCCGTAATTTGTCTAGAAAAACCGTGTCCCATCATTTATTTGCTTCTTGAATTTTGTTTTTTGCTTTGTTTATTCAACCCAAGTGTTACAATTAATGCTCTTTCACCAATTATTCTCCATTCTTTCTCCTAAAATCATCTTTTCCCATACAACATTTATTTAAATAAACAAAAAATCTTTACTATCCCTTTTAGATTCTACTTGCATAAATTACCGTGAAAAAAGGAAAATGGGAACTATATTTTGGGACGGAGGGAGTATAATAATTATACTTAACTAAAAAGACTTAAACAAGTAATTACATTTCCAACACTAATATTACGATACTAACAAGACACTACTGATGACATATTATCTTACCCTAATTTCTTTTAAGCTATTATTTTCAAATTCAAACCTTTAAGGTTATTTTTATTATCACGTTATGACGTCAAATTTTCAATTTCTCATGGACAAAAAAATACACAAAAAAATGAACTATGAATAATTTATATTTGTTAATTACAATTGACCCGAGGCATTGCCCGGGCCAAAAATACTAGTTAATCTTTAAAACTGCGTGTTGGCAAACTTGTCAAGTCCTTTGGATACTAAACAAATAACGAAGGAATTATTTGACAGCATGTAAATTAAAGCAGGCCCGGGGAAAAAAGAAACTTCACTTAGTTAGACGGGAAACCACTTTTCTACCAAAAGCTCGGGGGGGCTCGAGGTTCGGGACCATGCCAGGTTAAACTTGGCTGATCTCATGGCGAAACTAGGTTGGAGAATGGCCCAGGGTCAATCCAACCTTGCACAAGAATGCATTCGTGCCAAATATATCCATAATACTCATGTTACCCTTTTAAAAAATGGATCCCCTACTTGGAAGAGTATTGGCAAGGGTTGGGAGATACTTAAAATAGAGAGCGAATGGAGTATGGGAGATGGTAAATCAATACGGTTTTGGGATGAGAACTGGTTGGGCGTAGGTATTATAAGAAGCTTTGTGGAGGGCCCCCTAAAGGATAGGGAAGCGCAGTTTGTGGTATCGGATCTTATATTGGGGGGTGAGTGGAGTCTGAGTAACATATCGGTTGAGCTACCGGTTTTCATTAGAGACCATATCTTTAGTTTTCCTCCCCCGTCTGATGCCTCGTCAAATGATCTTCTCATCCCTAGGTTCATAGAACCTTCGGGGTTTTCCTTTTCCTTAGCATATCAATCTCTCCTTCCGGCATGGAACCATGAAATCAATGTGAGTTGGGTTTGGGAGGGCAATGTGGAACCTAAGATTAATTTCTTCTTTTGTCTCTTATGGCATGATAGAATCCCCCACAAAAAACTCCTAAGAAGCAGGATGATAGTCGATTCCCCGACATGTCCTAGGTGTGGAGAGGTAGATGAGGATTCAGAGCATCTAATTCGATCGTGTAGGGTGTCAAGGGAGATATGGGATTTGATTGATGTCCCGGAACTAAGAACTAGGGAGTTTAAAGATTGGTTGAGGAAGAATTTAACTTCAGTGACCTTATTTAGGGGAATTGAGTGGGGTAGTGTCTTCGCATATATATGTCAAGAAGTGTGGAAAGATCGTAATGTTGTGGTCTTTCAAAACGTTGCCCATAACCCTCCCCGTGTCATTATGTTTAAAGCGTGCGGGATGGCCCGAGAGTGTGCGGGGGTGGGGAGAATTTCAATTGACTCAAAGCCGGAATATAATGGTAATTTCCATCCTTTGTCTTCAATGTCTTTCCATGTGGATGCCTCTTTCGTGAATATTGATACCGTGGTGGGTTTGGGGGGTGGTTAGGAAAAGTAATGGAGAATGGGTCATCGGTTTTCAGAGGTTATGCTATGCCTCCGATCCTCTAATGGCCGAAATCATGGGTATTAGTAATGCAATCCAACTAGTGATCCAAGAGGATATTCGTGAGGTCACTATATTCTCCGATTGTAAGATGGGGGTGGATCTAATTCACCAAAAGGAAAAATCTTACAAATATTTGAATGTGATTAACACGTGCAGAAAGTGGTGGAACTTTAGACAGGATCTTCAAATTGTCCATAGCCGGAGGAACAACAACCAACTGGCGGATGTGTTGGCCAAGCAAGCAAGAAGGATGGTGGACGTGTGTAATGTCAGTAGGACATACCCCCTCCCCCCTAGTAGTTGTATGAACACTTATGTGTCAGATTTGAGCCTGTTTGATACCGGTTGTATTGTACTTGGTTAATTGATTTATGCTATCTCCATGTTCACCAAAAAAAAAAAAAATTAAAGCAGTATTGAGAAGGTTGAGATGGGCAAAAACTATGAGCACCCATGAATGACTTAATTATTGGGTGGCACTAGCACCCATGTAGTCCGTCGCATAAGAAAGATTTACGCTTGCCATACCCCGTAAAAATCACAATAGAATGACTTGCTTATAATAATTATTTGACTAGTTTCCACTTTCCCGTATACATGTGGCTATAAGCTTATAGAGCGGAGTAGATGAAGATCTAAGGAGTTCAATGTCCAAAAACGAAGCTTACAAATCCCTAATGGTAAATGCAGTTTCTTTTTAAATATTTATGTATTATGACTAGTGTTCGTCACTGGCATGCCATCAACTAACAAATTGATCACCCTCAAATTCTCAAGTAATTAAACGAGGAATGATCCTTTTAGATTGAATAAAACCAATATCACTTAAACAATATAATGTATGCATGTTCATCCAAAAAAAGGAATTAAACAAAAAAACAGAAAGAGCTGAGCTATGAAAATTAGGAAAGATAACCTCACTGTCTCACTTCATTAAATTATTGTCAAAACAAGAATACAACTAGGGAGTACATCACTGCGGCTATAGAAGTATTTGAGATACATATATCCTAATAAGTATGTAACACCCTATTCAAGAGGAACTACTATCGTTTTGACTTACTATTATTATAAAAGGTATCAAAGCAAAGTAGCTATAATAAAATTCCAGCATATAATTCGCTAACATACTACATATAATTGTAGTTTTTTTTTGAAGGGATATAATTGTAGTTTTTGTGTTAGAGCAAGTAGCCCTTAGTTGATGTTTAAGGGCACTGTACGGTATATCCATGGTACACAATGGAGTCCCAGCGGGGGCAGGTAACGGTAGCACTAGGAACACACTTGTCGTTTGCCTTACAACATGCGCTGCATATTCTCACACACATCCTTGTCCTTCCGACGTAAGCTGGTGAAGATTTGCACCTATTCATGCATTCGACCACACAGTACCCTGACATATAGCAAATCCACAAGTCAGTTTTATGTTATATTGTAAGATTAATTACTTTAAAATGAATTTTTTAATGTTTATAACAATGTACAATGCTAGATTATATATTTGATATATAAAAAGCATCAAAAGATAATTATCATCGAAACTTGTACTCGCTTTTTTCGAATTTGAATGTCTCGTTGGATATGTAAAATATTAAAATTGGTTCTCCAAAATCACAACCTTTTAAATGATCAGACAATCATACTTGGAAGGAAAAGTCTATAATATATGTATCTATATATATTTAAATATTATGCGTACCATGGTTGTAAGGTGCGGCAGGAGTTATTGGAATTGGTGGGTACTCAGAAGGAGGTTGGGCTGGGGGAGTAGATGGAGCTTGTGGTGGGGTGTAAGTTGGGGGAGTGGCTGGAGTTTGTGGGGGAGTGGCGGGGAGCTTACGGTGGAGTGTAAACTGGAGGAGTGGCAGGTGTAGGGGGAGTAGTAGGAGCTTGTGGTGGAGTGTATACTGGAGGAGTAGCGCTAATCGGTGGACTAGCAGCTGGAGTCGGGGAGTGGCGGGGAGCTTGTGGTGGGGAATATGTAGGGGGAGTGGCGTAGTTGGGGGAGTGGCGGTAGTTGGGGGAGTGGCTGGAGTTGGGGGAGTTGTAGGAGCTTGTGGTGGGGTATATGTAGGGGGAGTAGCGGTAGTAGGGGGGTGGCGGGAGTTGGGGGAGTTGTAGGAGCTTGTGGTGGGGTATATGTAGGGGAGTAGCGGTAGTTGGGGGAGTGGCGGGAGTTGGAGGAGTTGTATATGTGGGGGGAGTAGCAGTAGTTGGGGGAGTGGCGGGAGTTGGAGGAGTTGTAGGAGCTTGTGGTGGGGTATATGTAGGGGAGTAGCGGTAGTTGGGGGAGTGGCGGGAGTTGGGGGAGTTGTAGGAGCTTGTGGTGGGGTGTATGTAGGGGAGTTGCGGGGAGTTGGGGGAGTGGCGGGGAGTTTGTGGTGAGGTATATGTTGGGGGAGTGGCGTAGTTGGGGGAGTGGCAGGGGTCGGGGGGGTTGAAGGAGCTTGTGGTGGGGTGTAGGTTGGAGGAGTGGCAGGAATCGGAGGAGTGGTAGGAGTTTGTGGTGGTGTGTAGACTGGGGGAGTGGCGGAACCTTGTGGTGGAGAGGATGGAGACTGCGGTGGGGGATAAGCTGGGGCACAGTTACCGTCAGCGTACACCTGCATCAAATTAAGTATAAGTTTGAGAATAGTTACTAACACAAAATATCCAAACACCTCATATACATTTTGTGTGACTAGAGAAAGATAGATGTGACTACAACATATATGATAATTCATTATTCTATTTAAGTGTTAGTTTTTATGTATAGATTTTTTTTAAAAGAGGTTTTATGTGTAGATTGATTGCTCTAATAAGTACTCCTATTTTATTGATTGACATTCAAAAAAAAATCCAATACTATATATATATATATATATATATATATATATATATATATATATATATATATATATATATATATATATATATATATATATATATATATAGTTACAATTATGGTGTTAAATTTACTTTTTAGATAAAGCACTTCATACATAACATTCAGAACTATATATACAAGCAAATCTTTATAAAAATATTATCTCGTTGTTTTTCTACTTGCTACTTTTTTAATAAATTGTTGTTCGAAATTACTTGTTACATTTTCTTTTTTGGCATGTGGTTCTCATAATATTTCTATCTATTCCTTCTTCCTTTTTGTCATTTATCCATCTATTGCTACCTATAAACCTTCTTTGTTTCATCAACAAATGAAGTTTATGGTCCCCAATGCAACAAACTCACATGCACCTCCTAAAGTATTGTGCAAGAATGAGATTAAGCAAGTTAAAGAAAAGAAAAGGAGTACTACTTAGCTGTAAATAGTTAAAGTAAAAATGCACATAAAAATAACAAAGGCAATAGTAATATAGCATGACTTTAAGGTGATTAATTACTATACATTGAGATATATACCTGGGTGGATACGATAAGGAAACAAGCAAATAAGACTACAGTTTTCAAAGCCATTGTAATTGACAAGGCTAAGAAAACCTAAGAAGTCGTTGAAGGCTAAGGGTTTGGAAGTGAGGTGTGGAAGTGTGTGGAGGAGTGAACTATAAATAGAGGGGGAGTACGAATACTTTAGATCAGAGAAGAATTAGGCTTTCAATTGCATTAATGAAGGGAAAGCAAGTCATAAGCTAAGTTTCCTCACGTTGAGAATGTACTCACGTTAAATCTTGCAGTGATTAGATCTGACAATTAAATCCTCAAAGTAATCAAAGGTCAACCCCCCTCCAAACAATATGACAAGAGAAAAGCTCCTTTTAACACTAAACACTTTCTCATCCACTCAAAAAACTTGAAACACTAGTTAATCATATACAACTTAGTAAATGTCTACATTTTCCTGATAGATTCTTACACAATCTATCCATATTCATATTTTTTTTTTTTTTAGAATAAGTGCAAGATTATCATTGTAAAAGGAATCTAAAATCATTTATGTTGTGGTCAAATTTTTGAAATAGTAATAAAATGTGCAATTCTTTTCTTTGGTTGATTTTTCTATTCCTCTCACATCCATCATTACAGGATCTTGTTATGGGTGCGTGGCAATGAAGGAAATGGGGTATATGCATGCCATTAAGGATAATTGATATCATTCGAGATTTAGACCAAATATGTAATAATTTCTTGTGGGGAGAGGGTGAGCAGCAGAAGAAGAAAATGCACCTAGTGAGAAAAGAAATTACCTTCTTACCAAAAAAATTTGGAGGGTTAGGTATTCGCGACCAAGGTAGAATGAACAAGGCGTATATGGCTAAACTAGGGTGGAAGATGTCGCAAGACTCTTCAAACCTAGCTCAAGAGTGTATTCGTTCAAAATATTTCCATAAAAACCATGTCACGCAGATCATGCAGCGAATTAAATGGTGAAATCCATGTGACTACTAGGTAACGCAACTTTGCATGATTCCCATCAACATGATCGATTGCGTGCCTTAAACAGGGAAGTAAGACTCTCAAAACCTAAAGTATAGTACAGTTGTTTTTTTTTTAAAAAGAAAATTCATTAATTGAAGGTCAAACGGCATCTACAATATGTATTAAAGAAAAACAAGATACAATTAAACAAGGCTAAATCAAATTTGTCTTCGAATGAACTACAATGAACCAAATCGAGCAATATAGCGCAACCCCCTTGTATTTGGTGAATCAAGCAGCTATTGATGAGGAAGTCTATCATTCTGATGTAGTTTGGGAAGAACATTCTTGACCGAGTCATGTTGACCGCATCCGAGATTCTAATACCTTCATGTTGAGTCTCGAACTTCAACCAACCTAAAAACAAATAAACCATACTCACAACTCCCATATATAGGGGAGAAGGATATTTCCAAAACGGAAACTAAAAACCCCATAACAGGGTTTGAAAATATCTCATAAAGAGAGACTAATTTATTAAACAAAACAAGAAAATGAATTAAAAACTGAAAATAAAAGGGGAAAAGGGGCTTACCGTGGATGAAATCATCCATGGCAGCCCCTAACTGATGAAGAAGGGGTAGGGGGAGGCTAGGGTTTGAGAGAGAAAGAGAGAGGGGGGAGGCTAGGTCTGGCGGCTTCCCTAGTACAGTTGTTATCATTATGAGTTTCCAATTCGAAAAATTAAAAATATTATTTTGAATGTAAATTTGTAGAAACTATATTTTTCGAACTTTTTGTTAAAAAGTACCTTATGAAAAAAAAAGCATAAACAATTACCTTCCAAAAATTTTATAATTTAGTTGAGAATTTATACCACTTGCTAATCATTTTCGGTGAGTTGGCTTTTTTCTATCACATTAATTCTTATATGGTATGGTATGCACATAACTGCATCTTTTCATATTTTTTTAATATTCTTCCCCATTTTCCCTCATTCTCTCACTGGTTACTTGTACTTGTACAATTGACAACTAAAAATCAAATGAGAAGAAACAACAAAGGGATAGTTGTATTAGTTGTGTGATTTGAGGAATTGTTGAGATAGGATAACATCGTGAGAATAAGGGAGAGGAAAAAAAATGAGGGAAAAAATGAAGTCATGTGAGGGTCAATGCCGGAGAGAGGGTAAATCACTATAATTTAGTGCACAAGTGGTAACAATTGACAACTAAGACTTCTTATAAGGGAGTGTTTAAATTAAAAAGAATTTATAAGATAGTTTTTGACAAAAACTGGTTGAATAAAGTTCTAATTTTGACATAATTTTCTATATGAAAACAAGAAATGTGTTTCCCGGTCTTCATTGAACATTTTCTAATTCGATGTGATTAATATATTTGATCACCTTAATGATGTATTATCATCTATCATATGATTTTAAAAATCTCGAAATCAAAAATTTAAAATTAACAATGATATTGAATATGTCGTAACATTATAATTAGCTAACACTTAATAAATTGACAAAAAAATGTCCGAATAAAGAAAATATAAAAACTTAGATCTCTTTATCATTAATCTTCGTGCTTTTCAGTTTTTATTATTTTTATTAAACCAAAAACAAATAGTCCTGTGGAACTAGAAGAAGTATTTTTAAATCTTAACCAAAAACTGAAAAGTGGAAATTAGCACTATATCAAATGAGCCTTTAATTATTAAGTGTTAGCTAATACTCAAAATTATTAGTCTAGCTTTTCCTCAGCAGAAAATGTAAGTCAACTAGTTGTGCTCTTTCGATTTGATGACCCCTCGAAGCTCTTTATTGCAGGGGGAAAAGAATCCAAGAAAGCATAAGATTGAAGTAGATACAATTATAGAATTAAGAACTAAGATGGTTTCCTTCCATCAAAGCTTTATTTTGTCGCACACATCTCTAAGATGAGCTGTTTTTACTCCATTTTGCACGGTGTTTATATGAAGTCGGTGCTGTACAAGATTATTGTAAATTTGTAATAGAATAACTTGTCTCCCTTTGTTTTCGTGTAAATTACACGTTTTTTTACAACGAATTACATTTTACATACTCCCTTCGTTTTTCAAAAGATCTTCTTATTTTTTATTTAAGTTCGTTATTAACAAAATTTTCTATTTTTACTTTATTCTTTATTTGGTAAAGTTTTGTTCTCTTTCTACACTACGGGCCTGTTCTCCCCTGCTTATTTTCAATTCAGTTCAATTCAGTTCAATTCAGTTCGGTTCAGTTCCTAAATAATAATCATTACTATTAATTAGTTATAATTTAATTCAGTTCAGTTCAGTTCAATTCAGTTCAGTTCAGTTCAGTAATTTTATGCCGAAGAGAACAGACCCTACCTTAATCTTACCCTACTTATTGGATTCATATAACTCTACATTCTCTTACAAACAGTGGCGGATCCAGGATCCGAACCACGTGGGTTCGATATACTTCCCAAAAACCTGAGATAAACAAAAATTAAAATTGTTTATGCATTAGCAATTACTCCCTCTGTTTTTTGAAGTTCTACTCGTTTACTATAGATACACACTTTAAGGCAAATTAAATTGGAGAGAGAGTGTAAAAAGTGGGTCCACTTAGTTTCTTTAATCTTTTTTTTAATGAGGAGATAGTGTGGGTTTATTATATTTTAAGGGAGATAGAGGGCATGGAAGAGAGAGAATATGTGCCAAGGATGATTAAATTATTGTATATCTTTTGCTAAATGAGGAATAAATCATAGTGAGTAGAATTTTTAAAAAACAGATGAAAAATGAAAGCGAGTAGAACTTTAAAAAACAGAGGGAGTACATAACCCTTATTTAAGTATTCGAAAATATAGATGTGCAAAAGGATAATTAAATCCTCAATTTTTGGTATCTAAAAACAATTAAGAAAGAAAAATTTGATTTGAATAATCAATTTTTATTTTCAACTTATGGGATAGTTCTCAAAAAAAATTCAAACTCTTATCATTTTTGTCGTCACATCGTCACTAATATGTTTTTATATAGGAAATTGAAGAGCTCATATTATTTTGATAAGATAGTACTCGAAGTCAGGTATTTTCCAAAATAAGCAAAATTGGGATTATAACAAGATAGGTAAAAGTTGGATGTTATTTGGGATGAATTTTTCCAAAAGAGAAATGATAAAAAATGCTCTACAAAACTTTAAACCAAAAAAAAAAAACCTAAAAAACAAAAAAAATTAAAGACTAGCTCTATCTAATTAAAAAAAGAAAAAATAAGATTAAAGTTGTAGAGAAAGAAACCAAAGAAAAAAGACAGTAAATGAAGGAAACAAAATGCTATCCGCCGAAGAGTCGAACCCGCGTCAAGTCAGTGAGGGTTATAGATTTGAGGCCCATGAAACCACTGAACCAAACACCAAAATGCTGATGTAACGCGGAGCATAAACAATATAACAAGTTTTTTCATTTCAATTTTTTTTTGCCGATTTTCTTCTTTTTTCTCCAGATTTTTGTGGGTTCAATTGAACCCACTGAACCCACGCTGGATCCGCCCCTGCTTACAAACACATTCTACATCCTACTTAAATTAACAAAAAAGACTCACTTTCACACACTCTCTCCTCCTCACCTTAGTTTGTATTGCTATAGTAAATAGGAAGATCATTAGAAAACTGTTGAAATATTTAGTTAGCTTTTTAACATTTAAGAAAAAGAAGAAAATGATTCATCTAATGTTAAATTTTGCTCATTTGAAACTCACTGATTATACTTATTTGCTTTTTCAAAATCTTTCAAATTGTGTTAAGAAATGACCCCTTCAAATAAAAACATGAGCAAATACATAGGCTAATATGTACAATTCTCATGATATATTTTGGTGTTTAATAAAAAATAGTGTTAGGTTCTTTTTCTGCTATGATTTTGTAGATTTACTTTCAAAGGTTCCACACGACTCATAAATATTATTCATGTGAAATTAGCATCTTTCTTAAAAAAAAACATGAAATTAGCACAAGTCAATACTAATTTGTCTAAATTTCAGCATAGTTCAAATAGATGTATTACTAACCAAGTAACCATTACTTACACATGCACGCACATGCTTACGCCTTACGATGAAGCAAATGTAAATGGGAGTGAAACTGAACATCCCTACTGTGATTCTATAGAGCGTTTTTTCTTTTGGCAAGGAGTAGCATCCACTTCACCACTTGAACTTTAGGACCAAAATTATCGGACAATAATTTTGGTTACTATTCTCCTCCTTTATTCGATTACATTTCTTTCCCATTCCATAATTTGAATGAACGAGCAATTAATAAATATCCTTTCCATTTTATTTGATTTAAGACTATTAGATATGCGGCCTGTGGCTTACAATTGTGATTTCTGGTACCTATAAATTACTCCAATACAGCCGTCAAAAAAAAAAAAAAATACTCCAATACAGTAAGTTTTTCATGTCTATAGTAGTGGCTTATTCCAACAAGTGAGGGAGCCCTCGAAAGGCGATGAGCTTCTTTCTTGGGAACCTTCATAATTCCCCAGTTAGTATGTAGTGTACTCCCTCCATTTGTAAAAGTTCTTCTTGTTTGCTTTTTCACGTTTGCCAATGCACATTTGATATCATTAATATAATTAGTTACGTATTAGTAAAAGTTATAAAAGTTTGATATTAGTGTACTCATTGAAACAAATCAAACAAGATGACTATGTTTTTTCTTATATGTTGGAAAGAATTTGGAAGATTTTCTTTACTTATAAATAATGACAAGATTTCAAATAATAACAAAAAGAAACTGATGGAGTATAAATGACAACATATTCGTATCAAATAACGTTTGTCTAACTTAAACTTTCAAATTTCTAGCTGACCCAACAATTAATTAGAGGGGTTTCAAGTCGCACGGTTGAAATGTCCAATTTAAAGAGCAAAATACTTAGAGTTTTTTGTCAGAGACAACCTTTTAAACATAACTTTTTGCGAAAGACACCCTTTTAAAATTTTTTGGGCAACTTTAGACCTTAATGAAAAATGTTTTTAGTCAAAAACAACCTTGACCACAATTCCGGCGTTGACTCACCGAATTCCGGTGTTAACCATACTAAATGAATCACGTGCCCCTCACGTGATTTCATTTGTCCCAAATTCTGGGTGTAGCAGTAGGGTAGCTGACGCTTGGACGGCGTGATGTTGGCTGGGATCCGGCGGGGTTGCAACGACGGAGACAAAGAGGGGTGGCGCTTTTCAACACTCACTTCGAGGATAGAGAGATTGCAGCGAGAGAGAGTGCGTGAGTGCAAACGAGGGAGAAGATAGGAGTTGCGGGAGAAAAGGAGGTCAGGTGCGAGGCTTGCGGAAGGGTGGTGGTCAGGTGCGTCAGTGGCTGGGGAACGACGGCAGCAGTGGGGCGCGGTGCTGCAGGTGGTTCGCATTACTTCATAAGGTGGCAGACGGTGGTGGTGCTATGGATAGTAGCCCGAAACAGGCGGTGGTGGTACTTCATAAGGTGGTGTCGTGGTGGTGAGATGATTAGAGGGGGCAACGGGAGGGAAATGGGGGGAAATGAGGGGCACGTGATTCATTGACTAAGGTCAACACCGGAATTTGGTGAGTCAACGTCGGATTTCTGGTCAAGGTTGTTTTTGACAAAAAAAAAAATTCATTAAGGTCTGAAGTTGCCCAAAAAATTTTAAAAGGTTGTCTTTTCGCAAAAAGTTATATTTAAAAGGTTGTTTCTAAAAAAAAACTCAAATACTTAATACTTCCTCCGTTTCAAATTAAATGCAACGGTTTCTAAAAACGGATGTTTCAAATTAAATGCAACACTTTCCTTCTTTCTATTTTTGGTAAAGATTTTGAGTGTGAAATTACACATATACTCTTACTAAAACTAATTATGCCCCCCTTAACCTAACCTAACCAACATTAATCTACCAAAACTTCACCCATCTCTCTCTCTCTCCAACACCCACCTTGACCAACATTGACCACCCCCATTCCACCGTGACCACCAAACCACCACCTACTTTCACCAGCACCACCCTACCACCACCTTGTTTCACCAGCACCACCTCACACGACCATCAGCCAACCACCACCAACCCATCGCTACAACCACGAAACCACAACCCAACACCCAGATACCACGAAACCACCACTACACAACCCAACCACCATCGCACAAAGCACGAAATCACAACCCAACACCGAAACACCACGAAATCACCACCACCACCCCATAAACCACAAAATCACCAACCAACACACATGAAACCACCAAAATGTGAACCCTAACCACCATGGAACCAACCATCCACCACAAAACCACCATCAAACCACGAACTCAAACCTAACCACCATAGAATCAGCCACCCACCACGAAATCCTCATCCCACCGACGGTGGGTGGTGGTGGTGGACACAGCAGGAAGGTGGTTTTTGGTTGATTTGGGGTTTCAACTTTCGGTGGTATTTTAGATATTGGGTGGTGGTGGTGGTGATGGCAGGTGGCGAATTAGGTGTGGCGGCATTAGGTGGTGGTGGTACGGTGGTTAATTAAACTAAAGACTTACCTTCACTTTTGTTAATCAACCCTTAAGAAATTTTGCCTAGATCGTTGCATTTAATTTGGCATATACGGAGAAAGTATATAACACTTTTGGAAAAAAATATGAAATATATTTTGAAAATAGTAAGTCAAGTAACACAAAATATTATACAATATTTTAACATAAAATTATAAAATTCTTCTCGTATCAAGCTCATTCCATCTCATTTTAATATAACACTATCCCTAGAAATCTTGCATCAACCTGTACGTCCTTTTTCTTCTTCATCTTTTTGTTTCCCTTTGAATCTTGAACTATAAAAGACAATTTAAAAAAAAACCCGACAGTCTTACCGAATGAATTAAACTAACTACTAAATAGATTGAAAATATGATTATTAAACTGATCACTAATAAATTAAACTAATCACTAAATTCATAAAGGTGGTCAAATAAATAGTCATTCTAGCCCAAATCCAACCATATGCACACATACAAAGTCTAGATATGAGAAAAATCAAACTATTAAGTCCAATCATGATAACAGACTAAATTCTCATAATCTCATTATTACTCTAATTGCAACGACTTTCTATTCAATCATGTCACATGCAGGTTGGGGCTAGTTTGACCCAAACAGATCTAGATTGTTCACGTTCTTATAAAATTGATTTAAAAAACTTAAATGGAACTTATACGCACTAAAACTTAGTGGGTAACTAATGCTAGTATAGGTTCTTTACGAAAAAGGTCACTATGTTAAAAATAATATACTTTCTCCAATTTGTTTTTAATGAAACGTAGGGTTTTGATACGGGGAATTTAGGAAATGAGAGAGATAGAGAAAAAGAAAAAGAGGGACTCATGTGATGATCAAGAGAAAGATAGAGAGAAGCTAACACCAAATAAAGTAACGTTTCATTTATTCTGAAACGGCCTAAAATTGTCAGTGTTTCATTTGTTTTAGAGCGGATAAAGTATATAAAAGAGGGTTAGCTATAGATTGTAAAGAGTGACTATGTGAAAAAAAAAAAGTTATTATATTATAAAGCGTAACTTTTATTATAATAAACTAATGTAGGAAGGATGATTGTATTAAAAAAAAACTGTCACATGCAGATTGGGGCTAGTTTGACCCAAACTAGATTAGTGTAACTTTAGGTTATAAAAGGTGACTATATGAAGAAGAAAAAAGGTCAATATGTAACATAATTGACCTTATTAGTGTGGACCAGGTCCATGCAAGATTAGCTTTGATTTGGGATTGCAAACACAAATAGAGCCCATCATAAATTAGACAGATTAATATAAAGAAGTGAAACAAAAGCAAACAAGCCTCTACGTATGAGCATTTTACTACTGTCTTTCTCCTTATAAGCCATGATATTCAGTTATTTCATAATAATCCATCATCAATTGAAATAAAAATCCTTTCAAAAAAAAAAATTGAAATAAAAACGGCTATAATGAGGGGAAAACAAAAAAAGAGGTTTTCTACATAACACTTTTTACGAAATTACATGTTGTGCGGCGTTTCAAATTTCCACGTTGTACCCCTAAGATTTTATAACGTTACACAAAAACCCTTATACACGATATCAAACAGAGATTTTGGAACTTTCTTACCTGGGCATAGAGTAGGATTTTTTAGCTTGTTAGTTGACGAGGTTTGGGATATGATCTAATAAATTGAAGATTAAGTGAGGTTTGGAGTAGGATTTTCTATTAGTAAGGGTATTTTGTGTGACGTTTATAAAGTTTAGGGGTACAATGTGGAGAATTTAAAAAGGCCAGGTACAACGTAGAATTTTGAAAAACACAGGGGCACTACGTAGAAAAACCCAAAAAAGAAATAGAGATAATAACAGAAGCAAAATGGGGACATTTAAATCCCCTCTGATTTTTACATCTTACATGATCACATAACATCATATGGACGAAGACAAAGCGAAGAATGAACTGAAATTCATGAACAAAATCTACAAAGCAATAGCTTGCAATTTATCTACAATTTCCAAACCCCTTTTTCTTTTCCTTTTTTCCATTGCTAGCTACTAGGTGGCAGCAACAACATTTTGAAGCAGCGTCTCCAGATCACTCAATCTGTATGGTTGACAAAAAGTCACATCCATGAGTGTAGAAGAAACTTAATAAATGCAATGTCCAACTTGTTGAACACTCAAATTTCTATTCAAACTTTATGTGCACACAATGACACAATACCTTACAGAACTCAAGTCAGGGTACGTTGCAATTGCGTCGGTAAAATCCTGCAAAACGAAGCGCCCATCATTTTTTTCCTAACCTAATCCTTATATTGTTATCTAGACAAGAAGACTGAAGTTATCCTGTAAGCTCAGTCCATAGTCAGTTAATCAGTGCACAAGAATTTAGTTTCTTAATGATCGAGTTTTTCGATTTAGAAGTATTAGATTACATTATATAACAATCAACTGACCTGGTTAGCTGTGGACGATGTGTGAGTTATTACACAAGGCATTCCAGCCTTGGTTGCTGCCTGCAATAGTATAGGTTTACATTAAGTTATACTTTCTTAAAAGTCCTATGAATGGACCATTATGATACTGTATAGTGCCAGAAAATATTGTTTAATAAGAAGGGAAATGGAAATCATCATATTTCATTCAAAATCTCAGTGTGAGTAAGCACATTCGATGCATCTATTTCAAATAAAAGTGATGCAAATGCTCCAAACAATGGGAGTCACAGACTCATAGTCAGCACATTGAGATTGATCAGTTTGTGAAAAATCGAAAACTTTGCAATTTGTAGGAACTAGGAAGTAGGAACTGCACTCTTTGGGTTTGTTTGGTCAAGCTTCTACACTATAGTATCTACTTTTCTAAATGTTTCTACAATGAGTTTGTTTGGTCACCTAATTTTAGAAGCAATATTGGAAACAGAATCAATTCTACACTGTTTAGGCCATATATTACATACATTCACACATAGTTCTTGTTTCAACTAAAGTATACTTGAGTTGAAATAATCTATTATTTATAGGATTGGAAGTAAATATGTTTCATGAATTTATCAGAAGAGTTGGCCAAACTATTCCATTAGAACATTCAACCAAAACTTGTAAAAAAAAAAAACCCACTGGCACTAAAAAGCAACCATGCGTCCATGCATGTGCAAGCCCATAATATTCAGTCAAAAAACAACCCAAGCAATAAATCAAAAAGGAATTCTGACCTTCACCCCTAATATACACCAATAACTGACAAATAAATAAAAGGAAATATTAAGATCTACAGATTTCAAGTAAAAATCAATTTTAATCGCTTGGAGTTTGTCGTTTCGGGGTGGATGAAAAGCAGTGATGATGGCCGATGCTAACCTGAAGCATGTCAATTGTGGAGATGGCTACTCTAACAGTGGCAGAGGTGAGAAAGAAGGGTAGTTTTCTGGTTCCATCTCTTCAACTGATCTGTGATGTCTCTAATCTCTATAATAATGAGAGAAACAGGAATCCGAAAGGGGGTCATTTGTTCTTTTAATTAGGGGTATTGTAATAGATAAAAATCATTAAATGTAGAAGACTGCTCCCTGAAAAAAGTTTTGAGAAGCTTTAAGTTGGAGCTTCTATATCTATCCCTTGAACTCCCAGAAGATATATTGTTTGACATAATTTCATTTTTGGATAGTAGAAGCTCGGCCAAACACGAGCCCTGAGTTTTACATTTATATCATTATTGTTAACCTTCCATTTGCAAGTCCATGGGTTTGTGGTTTACATTGATTTTTTTATGGCTATGTAGAACCATGCATTCTTTGAATTTCAAAGACCTGGAGCATAAATCCCAATTTTGTGAGCTTATTCAAGCTCCTCTTTGTGACTATCAGCAGCTTCCAGTTATTTCACCAAATTATCACAAAATCACTCTTATATTTAGTTCTTCTCTGTCTATGCTACCATAAATGTACAACGCCACACATCTGCTGCATCTCTTTAAATTAATATCTCATGATTTCATGGATATTAAACTGTCAAGACTCAGAAGTCTGAAACTGGAAGTGTCAATTTCACCAATACAAAGCAAGAAATATGTGGAGGAAATCCCAAAGTTAAATTAGCATGTGTTGGATCTTTTTGAGGTGTACCTGGAGGCCAATGACACTATCTTCCACTACAAGACACTCTTCCCCTGACAAACCAAGTTTCTGCAACATTTGAACCCACAACTGTTGTTATCTATTTATCTCTAGAGCAATAAAAGGAAACAGCTAAGAAGCATGCAATGAATGTGTGTACATTAATCTACCTTAGCAGCGGCTATGTAAATTGATGGATCAGGTTTCTTTTCTTTGACATCGTCACCTGCAATAGACATCGGAAATTTGAGAACCTCAGAACGAAGAAATTTAATATCACTATCATATGCTTTCAGTTTCTGTTCCTGTATGTTACAGCTACAAGAATGTAATCTGATCTCAATATCAAAAGAATGTCAGCTATAAAGTCAACAAACCTGCAAGAAAGCAGTCAAGACCTTGGAAGCGGTCCTGTGAAAGGGGAAAGGTAAGTTCAAAACGAATAGCAGCTCAGATGTGCTCTGTCAAATGGAAGAACGAGCTTACTAGTCCTATCAGACTCTCAAGAGTAAGTATAACTGAACTTTTGGTTGCAGCTGAGCAAACAGCTAGCTTCTTTCCCTGCATATACGAATACCAAAAGAACCACGTCATAAATCTCTGAAATCCATGAAGGCACAAGTTCGTTAACATTCAGAAAAGTAAAAAAAGAGGATGTCATAAGGAAAAATCAGAAGCATCCAATGGCAAACTGATAGCAATATATCAGCAACAATTCAGCAAATGAATTACACCCATAATTAGGAATTCATGTTAGTAGAGTAGTTTAACTTACAGAAGCCTTTGCTTCATCCATCAATCTCAAAACTCCAGGTCTTGGTGGCACCTGAAAAAATTGTATTTTTATTCAAAGGCTCAAAACATCAAACTAATCTTGAAAGAAAGGAGATTAGAACGAGCGGAAACATTATAAAAAAGACTTACAGAGCCAGACTTGATGATCTCTTGGTACCTTTCTGTTTTCCAGTCCTACAAAACTACAAGCAAAATCAGCAAGGTTCCACTATTTCGAGGACAAAGTTTGAGTTTTAATAATTCTTAATGTCTTTACATTGATATTGGTGATCATCTAGTAACTGACAACATTACTGTATAATGAGCAAAATATAGATAATACAGGAACCTGAAGGATATCGATCAACTTTGATCTATCAGCATCACTTTCTGGAGGTGTCTCAAAGACTGTTGAAGTTGGCCATCCATGCTCCTTGAAGTACCTTGCATTTGAATTCTAACCAATTAGTGAAGCAACGTGAAAAAGAACCTACTCAACAAGCAGAGCCCCACAGACCTACTCATAAATGAACATCACTTATCTCTCTGGCTGACCATAACAACTAAAACAACAATCCATATGCCAGACTGGCAGACTCTCCAAAGGATATCGAATCATAAATTCATAACACCTACTCATGGGCTGAGACACCAGTTCTATCACAATTCACAGCCTTTGCCAATCTGTGCATCTTGAATAATAAATGGACCACAAGTTACAGCATTTGTTGTTACTTCATACATTTGAGCAAATTGCACAGAATAGATACTCTTATCATATAAAAAATAAAAAGCAAGCTGGTATATAACTTAGGGTGCATTCTCTACACCTTAAAAACCCTGAACTTATCTGAACCGAACTTATCTGAACTGAACTTATTGAACCTGATTCAACTTATTGGACCTGACTGAACCTGATTGAAACTTATTAACCTGATTAGAACTTATTATTAGACCTGATTGAAACTTATTAGATCTTATTGGACCTGATTGGAACTTATTTGACCTTATTTGACCTTATTTGACAAAGAATTTGATGAGTATTAACATAAATACTACCCCTTGAAATTAATAATGACATAATAATTATTAAACTTTACCCTTCAAAAAAGTAGTAATTATTAATCTCTTATGAATAACATATTCTAACAATCTCTTATGATTATTATTGTTAACCTTATTTGACCATGATTATAATATTTTTAAGTAATAGCATAATCAACTATTCAACTAATAGTAATATAAATAATAAAATAATAGACAATACTATGATTATAATACTATATAATCATAGTGGTACTTTAATTAAAAATTTAATTTTAATTTATTGATAATTGACTATTTGGAACTGATGGGACCTAATTGAAACTTATTGGAACTTATTTATTGGACCTGATTGGGACTTATTAAAACTTATCTGAACTCATGTGAACTAAATGGACCTGAAACTTTTTTATTTAAGGTGAAGAGAACGCATCTTCAGTCTCCCACTCTCCTCTATAGGATCTTCGGCAATTTTTCAAAAAAAAAATTATCTCTCCAATAGGAACCCCTTGGTCTAAGTTAGGAGGTTCTCAACTATAACTCCACCACCCCAGCCCAACTGATGAATGAAGATAACAACAATCATCATATTGAATTGGGACACTCCTTTCTGTTGATATTCACTCTTTGTTGTTTCTAAGAGCAACACATATGCGTTAGTGTCAAATATCATTGCGCCATTTTGCTACAAGCCCATGTATTTATGACCTAATTATCTTAAATCAACAACATAGGAGTTATAGAAATATTCCCAGCTTAGTGTTTTAAACAAACAAGTTGTTACTAAAGCAAGGAAAGCTTTTGGAAAGCTAAAAATTCAAAAAAATGTCACAAAGGTTGAACTACTTGAACATTATGGTACTTTTACATGAGAAGGGGAATTATACTCCCCTTGTCATGTACTCATGTAAGAGAATAATAACTAGATTTATAATTAAATTTAGGAAAAAAATTGTTAGGAATAAGCCAACATTTGCCCCGTCCGCTAAAAATAAGTCAACCATTTGATTCCTGGGATAAGCCTACCTTTAATAACAGTCTGTTTTTAACAAGTCATGACCAGTTGTTAACCCATTAAACTGGTTATATATGCTACGTGTCACAATTTATTAGTTGTTATTAAAACTTTTATCTTTTTGAAAATAAAAACCTTATCTCTCCTCCACCAACCTCCCTCTCCCAAACTCCACCGCACCACCACCCCAAAACCACCTAACTACAGCCCAAGCCACCCGAAACCCACCCATTAGCCCAACCAACACCACAACCACCTCCCTGAAACTACCCCCACCCACCACCATGAACCCCACCCACAAACCCCAAAGCTAAAGCATCTGAAGTCTAAACCGTTACCACCCCAAAAAAAGTCTTTAACTCTTAACTCCCCAAATCACAATTCACCTCCATTGAAGGAGAGACATTGATTACAAAAAGTAACATGTGGAAAACGCAAACACCAACTTTAAACTAAACTTGCAACAATGTTACTCAAAATTAAATGGGAAACTCCCACTCCCATTGCAGAAACCGGCAACATTATCAACATCAACATGTGGAAGGATCATCTTCTTCTTTGGCTTTCCCTACAAATCCCAACTATCACTTCAGTTTTCTCTTTTCTCTCTCCCCCATTTTCAAACTCTCTAGTCTCTACTCCCTCTCTAGTCTCTCTACACTTTCTCTCTCCTCTTCAACAATAATTCTAGGGTTTTACATTCCCCTAATTTCTGATACTATGAGTTAGGGTAAAGGTTTATACCCCTAACATTTTCCAGAAAACTTGAAATCTGGCCCCCAAATCAATGAGGAATTGCTGCAGATCTCAAATTATGCAAAGTAATAAGCACCACATTTTACTTCACAGCAATACCTCCAACATAGTGAAACACCATCACACAAGATTTGCATCGATAATCAACCACCTTCAACAGCTCTAAACTCAAATTAGGTACTTTGTCACATACCAAATAAAATGAATTCCACCAAAATGAACAAAATTGGTTTGCTCAAAGGATGGGAGCCTATAGAGAAATTATATTCCCACAACATGCTGTTACATAGTCGGCTTCTATTCGTCCGAAACAAGACTTTTTCATTAGGCATTGGGATGGCTTGGAAGTTTCCATTGCAAATTATAACAACTATTAGCTGAAAGGTTCTGAAGAGAAAGCCATCCAAGATTACATTATACAACCGCACGAATTCCACCATTGCCGAGGATCTTAATCCAACAATGAGGAACTATTGCCCTAATTCTGATCCATAAACCAACCACTCTTCTTTTTTATTATCTGAACTTGAATTATATTAATAAATGACGGTTACTCAATTGCATAGGGTTTAGCGTCAATCAGGTCTAATCAGGTCTAATAAAGTTGTAAAGCATACGGTGATATCAAATTGGATCAGGTCCAATGAAGTCTAACAAGTTCAATCCAGATAAATTTAGGTGAAAAGAACGCGCCATAAAGAACATCCAAATGAGACATGAAAAACTCAATATCATATAACTCAGAAAATCATTGAAATATAGTAAGAGAGAGAGAGAACATACCAACGCATCTTAGGTTTTCCACCACCAATACGATTCTGAAGAACATCATAAAACTCAATATCCCAATTAAGAGCCTTATCAGAGGAAGAAGAAGGGCAACGGACATTGAAGAAAGCGAAGGCATCATTGTAAGCTTGGCGATGCAAGTCTTCAGACTCTAAAATTACTCCGTCGCAATCAAAAATTAATGCAACAAAAGAATTTGCAGATGCTTTTACTACTGATGATGATGATGATGATGAGGTGGTGCGATTCTTCGAGCGAAGTGGAAGAAGAGAGAGACGGACGGCATTGGAGGAGAGAGAAAGAGAAGAGCGAGAGATGAATGCAGCGGAGGAGAGATGAAGGTGTTGGTGTTGGTGTTGGTGTTGGAGTTGCGGCACCACGGAAGATGAGGCGCTCAACGCCATCCTAATCTCTTCTATTCAATATCACACCCAACTGGAGGAATGGAGATTGGAGGGAGAGCATTTGGATAGACTATTTGTTGCCGCCCTTTTTCTCTCTTTATTTGCTTTTTTTGTAATGCGTGCAAAGACATACTTCCTAGAGATGTGAAAACCCGTTTACCGAACCCAAACCCAACCTGAAATAAGCGGGTTTAGATTGAGATTTTTGACTTATTTAAGTAATTGGGTTTTTAATTAAATGGGTTAGGTTAAGGTTGACATTTTCAACCCGAAATTAACCTGCTTTGACCTGTTTAACTCATTAAAATATAAATTTCCTAAAAAGTTGTGTGAAAATTTTAAAAATACTAATTGTAGAACACAAATACTGAAATGAAAATCTAATCATGCATACTTTATGTGAATTTATTGTTGAAAACTAATAAGTATTCATAAAAATTTAATAGTAATAAATATGTAAATGGGTTATATGGGTAACCCCGTTTAATAAACAGGTCGGGTCAAGGTTGAGTTTTTCAACCCGTTTAATAAACGGTAGAGGTGACCAACTTCAGCCCGGCCCGGCCCGATTTTTGGGCGGGCTTGGGCAGTTTTTTTTGGCCCAGGACCGGTTTTTTTTTTTTTTTTTTTTTTGGGCGAGCTTTGGGCAAGCCAAAAAAGACATTTTAGTCTAATTTTTTGGCCCGGCCCGTTTTGGCCCGAAATAACGGGCTTTGGGCACAATTTTTTGGCCCGGATTTGGGCCCGGCCCGGTCAATGGGAAAAAATTTTTTGGCTCGGCTCGGCCCGGCCCGGCCCATGATCACCTCTAATAAACGGGTTAGGTTTGGGTTGGGACATGTTCAACCCGTTTATTATCAACCTGAACCCGAATACGACCTGATATGTTAATTAGCCCTAATACTTCCTCCGTCTCTTTTTAAATGCAACAATTGGACTTTTTCACTATTCACACTTATGATTTGTGACCCACTTTCATTAAATGTAATTTTTATAATTTTTATCTATATGTAATTATAGATGTTTATGGTCAAAATAATATCTCGTTGTGCATGAAAGTGAGTTTGTTGCATTTATAAAGAAACGGAGGAAGTATAAGATTTTGCATAGAAATACACTGGTTAGTACTTTTTGGAAGGAAAAAGAGATCATAAAAGGGAGAAGAGGAAGAACCTATACTTTGTTTAGGGTGTGTTGTATCTTTTAAAAACTGTAAAGTTGTGTGTTTGTAATAGTTAATAATGAAGGGGAGTTGTGCAGTTAAATTATTAGAATTTTTAAAAAAAATAAAGTTAATAATTTTGATTTTGAAAGTTAATGTTTCCTCAAAAGTATGTTTGTGGTTTTGTGTTTATTATTATTATTATTATTATTATTATTATTACTGGACAATGCTGGAGCTTCGGATCCCTAGCCCCCCCTGGCACTTAGGATCATACCGAGCATGGAGCTCATAGCATTCGGGATTGTGTGAAGAGTTGAGAGATTTGGAGGTGCCCCTGGGATGTACATAGTACTTAGTGGGGAGTTTCAAGCCTGGATTTATGAGAATATGTCATCAAAAGAGACCCTTAGAGAGATTCCCTGGAGTAGTGTCTTCCCCTACCTTTGTCATGAAATTTGGAAGGATAGGAATAATTGTGTCTTTCATGGCCAAGAGCCTTCGCCTATAATGGTGTTGTGCTTTCTGGCTACGGGTCATGCTCGAGAGTTTTTATCAACTCAGAGGAATAATAGCATAGGACAACATGTCCTTACGGATTTTGCCCATCCTCATGATTACTTGATGATTCACGTAGACGCTTCTTTTGTTGGTCTAGTTGAAATAGCTTGGATTGGCGGGGTGGTTCATCATGGAAATGGCCAATGGATTGTGGGACGATTTGAGAAAAGAATTTACACTCACAGCTCCCCCGCAGCGGAACTCCTTGCAATCCTGGAAGCCCTGTACTTGGTGGAGACTCACAATCTCCCCAAGGCTATTATTTACTCTGACTGCCAAAATGCAATTGACATACTTACAACAGGTTATTGTGATTTATATGCAAATGTGATAAATACGTGCAGGTTGTGGCTCAAGAGACGGCCGGAGATTCTGATTAAGTACTGCAACAGGAAGTATAATCAAGTGGCGGATAGCATGGCCAAGGCATGTAGGGTCACAGAAGATGAGTGTGTTGTAACTAGGATTTTCCCTCATCCCCCTAGTTATTGTAATGAACACCTACTCTCGGATTGTAATATTTTGAACTTTAATGTTTAATGAATGAAGGGTCTTGTTTACCCAAAAAAAAAAAAGTCTAGCATTCGAGCATGTTTAAAATCAATTTTACTTCATTTACTTTATAATTTGGGATGTTTGATAGATGGCTCTTTCATTCCCTTTTTATTTTTCATGTGGTTAAGCAGCCAAAATTAAGTATATGATAAATGGCTTTTTAGGCAGTTGAAAAACCAATTATTTATACTAGTTAACCTAATACATGCACACCCCTATGATCTATGGCATCTAGAATAAATAATTTGCCAAAAAAGTTGTTCCATATGTCAAAAAATAGCATTCAATATGATTAATAATTTTTTGTGCAACATATAGTGTTTGTGTATAAACAAATAGCGTTTGTGTTGTTTGTGTTCATAAAGTAGCGAAATAAGGGGAAAATAACCAAACATTATTTGTTATATACACAAATACAATTTATTTTCTACAATAATTTTATTGAATGTATCTAATTGTTAGTGGTTTATCACTCATATACGAGTTGAGCTGATCAACAAAGCTTGGGCTCGTATGGACTCATTAACACTCTGGAAGTATTACCACCTTGCCATCCCTGATGTGGTGACTTGGTGAGTAATCGAAGGATTTGGCAGTTGGCAGTCAACAGACTTCGTTGCTTTTTTTTTTTTTTTTTTGACAGAGGATAGATAAACAAAGGAAAACTACAAAATCGGCCCAATTTCTTTTCTTGCTCTAATAGCAAGATCGTGGGCTTTCCCAACCTTATCTCTAGGAACACATAAAATTTTTAATACTTCCTCCGTTTTTTTTACATGTGACACTTTCCTAAAACGGAATGGTGCCAATTACATGTGACACTTTTTTTTCTTTCCTAAATTAGTAAGTTTTACCCTATTAAATTACCATCTTACCCTTACTTATCACAATTAACCAAAATTAAACCTATTTAATTTAACCTAAATTAACAATTAACCACCACCTCTCCCCCCACCCACCCAACCCCCACCCCCTTCCCTCTCCCCTCCACCCCATCCCAACCCCCCACCCCCCCCCCCTCCATCCCAACCCCCCCCCTCCCTCTCCCCTCCCCCCTCCACCGCCCCTTCCCCATCGATTTCCCTCTCCCCTTCCACCGCCGCAGCCCCTCCCCCACCCCCTCTCCTTCCCCGTCGATTTCCCCAGCCCCCCACCGACGAAACCCCCTTCGATTCTTCGCGAAAATCGTATAACACCGACGAAACCTCCTTCGATTCTTTAAGACCGACGAAACCCCGGCCCCTTCCCCGGATATCCCCTTCGATTCTTCGTGAAAATCGTCGCATCACCACCGCAAGATCCGCGATCCGAAGAACCACCTTGCAAAATCGTATTAACTATCAAGATTTATGATTTTCGCGAAGAGGGGTAGGGCGGGGAAATTGACGGCGAGGGGGAGGGAAATCGACGGGGAGGGTGGGGGAGGGCTGCGGCGGTGGAAGGGGGGGGGAAATCGACGGGGAAGGGGCGGTGGAGGGAAGGGGAGGGGGAAGCTGGGGTGGGTGGGAGAGGGGTGGTCCCCACTCCCTTTAATCCCTACCATTACTTTTGCTTAATCCCCTCTCCAATTTTTTATAGGTATCCGTGTTTTTCAAAAGTGTCATATGTAAAAAAAAAAACGGAGGAAGTAGAACTAAATTTATTACATAATAGAAGGGTGTCCGCAATAACTGGTTGTATATTACTCGGCCCTTGTTTTGGATTGTGTAGGCTTTGGATTAGATTTTTAGAATCAGTCCAAATTAACGGTTTTTGAAAATTCCTTATGATCAGTTGCTTGATTCCTTCCAACACTGCATGGCATTCCGCTTGGATTGCAGAAGACGCGTAAATTCTTCTATTGCCTTGGCCAAGTTCCTTACCTCTGTGGCTTATAGTCCACCCTACAGCTGCCTTTGTGATGTTCTGTTCTTCCATTTTTGTAACTTTCCAAGCTCTATCCACTTTTAGAACAACATCTTCACTATTTTCAGTCCAATCTCTACTCCAGCCTTCTTCATCCTTTTTCGCACTTTCTTTACATGCCCTTTCATGGTTTGTGACATTTTTATCTTGATCTTTTTCTTTCTGCTTTCTTTCGACCCCTGCTAGCCATCTTTTTTTCCAATATTCAACGTATCTCGGAGCTTCCAAAGGCCTCACTTGAATTGAACTATTGAATGCTATCTTGCTTCTAAGTATCCAAATACTCCATAAAGTGGTAATGAAGTCAAACACTCTAGATTCGTCTCCTTGATCATTGTTCAAGAAATACCACATCCATCTTCTAGTCCAGGTCGACACTCTACAACTTATTGGGACATTAGCATTAATACCTAGACTTGAGGCTTTCCATATTCTCATTGAGATTTCACAGTCTTTGAAAAGATGAGTATCAAATTTTTCATGTTTGCCACAAAGTGGACAAAGAACCTCGCTTAAGATTTGTCGTCTCTTAAGGTTTACTCTGGTGGCTAGAGCAACGTTAAATAGCTTCCAATAGAAAATTTTCCATTTTGGCCAAATGTTCTGTTTCAAAAATTTCTTCCAAAAAATAGCAGGTTGATTCTCATGATTACTGGCATTTTGAAGGAACCAATAACCAATTATTCTATAATCACCATTTTGAGTATGCAACCACTTATGTGTGTCGACAGTTACCTGGGAAGGGATATGGATGGACTGAATTCTATAAGCTGTGTGGGGGTCAAAAAACTTTGTGATCACACTTGAGTCCCACCAAGAGTCATCTGTTATCAGATCAGCTACCCACCGTGGGAGTTGTTCCTCCCCACTCGTGGACGTTTTGAAGGAGATTGGCTTTGCGTCAACCCAACATGAACCCAGAATTGGGATTTCCGCACCATTTCCCACTGAATGCCCCACTCCTTTAGCCATGCTGAAAACGCTTTTCATTATACTTCTCCCTCCCCAATAACATTTTTTTGTGGGATCCTGCCTTCTAGGCTTCTTTGGAACCAACTTTCCGAGTACTTAGCTCTAAATACTTGGCTTACTAGTAACTCTTTATGCTGATGAATTCGCCATGCCTGCTTGAAGAGGGTTGCTTTGTTCAAGCTTTCCAAATTCCTTAAACTCGAACCTCCACAAGTCTTATGATCTTCAAGTAGAGTTATTTTCTTCCAGTAAATTGGCTTCCTATCTTTACTAGGCACCCACCAGAACCGTAGAAGGGATGAAGTGACTTTTTCATAATTTTCTTGAGGAAAAGAAAGGTTGCCATTATATGCGATGCATAGACAACCAAGATGTTGTTTATAAGAATAAGTTTCCACGCTTGATTAAGATTGTTGAACTTCCAAGAGGAGATTGTAGCTGATAAGAGGTTTTTAGTGTGTCGTTAAGGCACCAAAAATCGCTTTTCAAACAATATTTATAAAACCTAACAAGCAATTACTAAGAACGTAGTAAAGGCAAGTCAAGGGTCGATCCATAGGAAAATTGGGATTAATCAAAGTCTATTAAGTCTAAATTACCTAATTGAAGGGTTTTTGGGGGTTTTGAATGATTTTTAAAACAACTAAAACTAACTATTATCAAAGTATTAGCAAATAATATGAGACGAAAATATGAATAAGGAAGACACTAGAGTTAAGGTTACTAGTATGGATCAAAGCGGACAACGATAATTAATGCATTTGTGATTCAAAGGCAACGATTACGCAAGGTTTAGTTTTCCTCTAAGATACTCGAGTCCTCTCTCGCTTAATCAATCAACTAGATCCTCTCTCGAATGGTCTTTAGTCAATTGATTAAGAGATTCAATGAATTTGGAAAACCCCTAATATAGGATCCCCTTAATTTCTGCCCAATAGCTTGGTCTAGAGATTAAGTTGATTCATGGGGATGATAAAAGAGTTCATAATTCAATTAAGAACATTTGAAATCAAAATACCAAAGCACAAATGTGATCAATATCTATCCTAAGGCCTCAAAACACCAAGATCAATGCATAAACGTCTTTAAATCATCACAATCACATTAACATCACATTTAAATCCTAATCCATACTTTCACCCTAACCCTAGATGGGAAACTACTCACTAATCAAGGATTCTAAGCAATAAAACATGAAATCTATGACTAATCTAGGGCTAAACATGATTAAGAGATAATTAATCTAATGAAAGTAACAACTATAAAATTATAATAAAGTAGATCTAATAAAAGGGAAGAATAAATAATAGCAATGAAAAGAGATAATAAAAACTGAAACTTTGAAATTAAATTGAATAAAAGTACCTTCAATATTGTAGAAATCACAAACTATAATATACGAATCTCAAATCTTGATAAAAAAACTAAGTGTTTATCTCTCTAATATGAACCCTAATAATACTCTCTAAAACCTAGAATAAAGCATGAGTCAAAAACTAATCAACTCTTGGCATTAAAACACGCATTTCTTTTTTCGCATATTTAAATGGTGCGGGCGCATCAAAATCAGGTGCGGGCGCACCATTCTTTCTGATCTGGTCGGACAGTTCAACTTAAAACGAACATAACTTCTTCGTTTTTTATCCAAATCAAGCTTATGACCAGTCGTTGGAAAGCTATCGAAACAAGCTTTCACCTCCAACTGGAATTACCTTCATCCAATTTGTGGTTTGAAATTTATGTTCATTTGAACTCCCCATACATGATTTTATGGCACTATGTGTTCCTTTGTGCGAGCGGACATGGGGCATGGTGCAAGCACACCATTTCTCAACATGTGCTGTATTTTCATTACTTCCTTTTGCCAACTCTACAACTCATAGCCATCTTAGGTAGTTCCACCTATATTAAGAACACGGGAAACCAGGGTGAAAGCAAATGTACTAGAAATTCGGTAAAAAATGACTGAAAATGTAGCAAAATGTCACTATGATCAAGAATGATCAAGTGAATGAAATAGAAGGGGAAAGGGAGAAGAAAGAGGGAAGAAAGGGGAGAAAGATGATCAAAATGAGCTAAATGGAGTCCATAAAGTGTGTTTGAAACGCACTTATCAAACTCCCCCAAGCTTAGCATTTTACTTGTCCTCAAGTAAACCAAGAATGAGAATGAAGAAAGAGAAGAGGTGAACCAGAGGAAAAAGAAAAACCATGCAACAAACTAACCTAAATGCTCTATAAGCAACGCTGCAAACATGACATGCAAGCTAAATGAGTTCATAACAAGATTTAGGAGATCAACCAAACACAAAAGGGAAGACGATTAGGAAGCACAAGAGTGACTCAATGGATTCAATCCACCGATCAACCGAGTCTCCTTGAAAAATAGGCTTTCTAAGAGTGATTTATCACTCCTCTCCACTTCCAAGTCCCGAGTTTGACTCCCCCCTAGGGATGCTCAACCTTAGTAGCTCGCCTCTACCACATTTTGATGACCCTCATCATGACTTGCACAAAATCTCACCCGCCACTACTAATTAACCAAGTCCAATCTAGAAGTCAAAATGGACTTTACTAAGGTTGTAACGGGGTTAGGTTAAAGGTGTGGATAGCAATTTAGGAAGGTGGTGCAAAAAGGGTAAAGTGGAGTACACACTAGGGGGTAAAAACTCCCCCAAGCTAGTCCAAACACCAATTCAAATCGAAATCTCACGCATCTTTGATTTTCACTTTGATTTTTACTTTTTGAACACATTTTTTTTTCAACAATTTGCTCTTTCTTTCGTTTCAATTGAAATCCAAATGAAGCACTATGAGCATTCTTTGTTTCTTTCATTTTTTTTTCTTTCCTTTGTCACAATTTTCCTCAACTTTTGCAATTATACACGCACATTAATTTACTTTCAATAAAAGAATTAGTATCAAAACAACTCAACTCAACACAAACTAGACATGTACTCCACTTTGGGGAATGTTTGGCCATGAGTTATTATGAGGGTTAAGCAAAAATAGGATAGAAAGGCTCAAATGGGTTGAGAAGCGGATAGTTATGCCGGTATAAAAGCTTTTTGGCTTTTGAACTCCTAATTCTAGCAAAATGAAACGCCCTAAATCATCCTTCTATAGGCTCGGTCTTATGCAATCTTGGGGAGCTAGAATGCAAGTCACAAGTTAGGCGATCAATGGTGAGGGTTGTAAATGAGTCTTACGAAGTTCGTGGCCCTCCTTCGGGGTTCATCGCACAAGAGATAAGGCAATCCAAGCAACCAACTCGCCTAATTTCAAAAAGACTCTACCAAAAGTTACCGATCTCAAAGATCACCTAAAGTCACAAGAAGGCTTCCAAAATCATCAAGTCAAATGCAAAGAAGGTTTTCCAATCAAGTTATGAACACTCTTAGCAACATATCATGCTTGCAACCAAACTAATATAAATGCAAAATATATATATATATATATGTATATATATATGTATATATATATATATATGTATATATATATGAAAAGAAAAAGAAAATCTTTTTGTTATTACTTTTCTTATGCAAATCTAACATACAAATACACAAATATGAACCAAATTACAAAGAGGGGGAAGAAAATTTTCAAATAGAGAGAACACATGCTATTTCCCCCCAAGCTTAATACAAACTCCATCCTCGGAGTTGACAAGCAAAGAGAAAGTAGGGAAGGAGGTAAGGCACAAAATCAAGCAAAAAGCCTAACCAAGTAAGATAAGGAGAAGGGTCTCAGAATACCTGCCAAAAAGTGCTCTTTTAGGATCATTAGCTAGACCTTACCACTAAGTAATTTGACAAAGATCTCAATAGTTTGTCATAAGCATTAGCACACATTTCACAATGCAGTAAATAGGTATGACATAAACAAAGAGCATGCACAAATTTCAATGTGTCTATATGCTTACCAAGTGATGAGTGCCGAAAATAATGAAATTTTCGAGAGAATCCTGGAAAGTATGAAGAACAAACATCAAAATTCAAATAAAAAGAAGAAAACAATGAGTTCTCCTTTTGATAGTCCTTGCAATTTTTAAGCTCGGTCCTGTCCTCGATGACTTCCATTTGAGTCTTGTGAAGGTTTAAAGAGGCCAAATGTTCTTCCAATGGTGAAACTTTGAGGAGAGGGAATAAGATAGGGAAGGAAGGAACTAAGTCGAGTTTCCTTGAATAGGGAATATGAAGAGGATAAGTAGAAACAAAAGTCTCATCAACTACTTCTTCAACATCATTAGACTCTATAGTGTAAGGTTTCTCAACAAATGATTCCTCTACTATGGGGTTGTCATCCATATCCCAATCATCATCTTCATTGGTTATAGTCATGCAAGAGTGATTTTGATTATCGATAATTCGACCCAATGTTTCGATTGATCTTTTGCTAGATTCGGCAATGTTGTCCATCATAGAATCACACCTCTTTAACAAGGACATATATTCTTTGAGTGAATTAAAAATTTCAGAATAGACATGTAGTTCATAGCTAGAGACATTTTCTAAATTTGATAAAGTAGTATTTCCATGGTCCCACTCATAAGTGTCTCTAGACAGCCACCCAAAGAAACTTCATGCTTCATCAAAGTGTTGGGATCGAAATTCACCATTAAACATAGACTCCACCATTTCTCTTGTATGCATATTCAAACCCTCATACATCACCTCACACATCTCCCAAATCTCAAGTCTATACATAGTTAAAAGAGTGTTCTCAAATCTCTGATAATAATTCCAAAATGGTTCATCCTCATATTGAGAAAAAAGAAGTTTGCCATTTTTTTGGAATTCTCTTAAAAGAAGGAAAAAAAAATTATATACAAATTCCTAGACTCGTATAAATAGCACTTACCACATAAAACAAAAACAAGATAAACAAGATAAACCAATAAAAAAAATCAATTAAGCAATTTCAAACAAAAAAAAAACTTCAATCAATAGCACAATTTCCCCGGGAACGGCGCCATTTTGATAAGAGGTTTTTAGTGTGTCGTTAAGGCACCAAAAATCGCTTTTCAAACAATATTTATAAAACCTAACAAGCAATTACTAAGAACGTAGTAAAGGCAAGTCAAGGGTCGATCCATAGGGAAATTGGGATTAATCAAAGTCTATTAAGTCTAAATTACCTAATTGAAGGGTTTTTGGGGGTTTTGAATGATTTTTATAACAACTAAACTAGCTATTATCAAAGTATTAGCAAATAATATGAGATGAAAATATGAATAAGGAAGACACTAGAGTTAAGGTTACTAGTATGGATCAAAGCGGACAACGATTATTAATGCATTTGTGATTCAAAGGCAACGATTACGCAAGGTTTAGTTTTCCTCTAAAATACTCGAGTCCTCTCTCGAATGGTCATCGAGAATGATCGCTTAATCAATCAACTAAATCCTCTCTCGAATGGTCTTTAGTCAATTGATTAAGAGATCCAATGGATTTGGAAAAACCCTAATGTAGGACCCACTTAATTTCTACCCAATAGCTTGGTCTAGAGATTAAGTTGATTCATGGGGATGATAAAAGAGTTCATAATTCAATTAAGAACATTTGAAATCAAAATACCAAAGCACAAATGTGATCAATATCTATCCTAAGGCCTCCAAACACCAAGATCAATGCATAAACGTCTTTAAATCATCACAATCACATTAACAATACATTTAAATCCTAATCCATACTTTCACCCTAACCCTAGATGGGAAACTACTCACTAATCATGGATTCTAAGCAATTAAACATGAAATCTATGACTAATCTAGGGCTAAACATGATTAAGAGATAATTAATCTAATGAAAGTAACAACTATAAAACTATAATAAAGTAGATCTAATAAAAGGGAAGAACAAATAATAGCAATGAAAAAGATAATAAAAACTGAAACTTTGAAATTAAATTGAATAAAAGTACCTTCAATGTTGTAGAAATCACAAACTATAATATACGAATCTCAAATCTTGATAAAAAACTAAGTGTTTATCTCTCTAATATGAACCCTAATAATACTCTCTAAAACCTAGAATAAAGCATGAGTCAAAAACTAATCAACTCTTGTTATTAAAACACGCATTTCTTTTTTCGCATATTTAAATGGTGCGGGCGCACCATTCATTCTGATCTGGTCGGACAGTTCAACTTAAAACGAACATAACTTCTTCGTTTTTTATCCAAATCAAGCTTATGACCAGTCGTTGGAAAGCTATCGAAACGAGCTTTCACCTCCAACTGGAATTACCTTCATCCAATTTGTGCTTTGAGATTTATGTTCATTTGAAGTTCCCCATACAAGATTTTATGGCACAATGTGTTCCTTTGTGCGAGCGGACATGGGGCATGGTGCAAGCACACCATTTCTCAACGTGTGCTCTATTTTCATTACTTCCTTTTGCCAACTCTACAACTCATAGCCATCTCAGGTAGTTCCACCTATATTAAGAACATGGCAAACCAGAGTGAAAGCAAATGTACTAGAAATTCGGTCAAAAATGACTGAAAATCTAGCAAAATCTCACTATGATCAAGAATGATCAAGTGAATGAAATAGAAGGGGAAAGGAATAAGAAAGAGGGAAGAAATGGGAGAAAGATGATCAAAATGAGCTAAAAGGAGTCCATAAAGTGTGTTTGAAACGCACTTATCAGTAGCTCGTACTCTTTGTTGAAGACTTTGAAAGGCATTGAGAGTTCTCCCATCCACATCCATTGGGCAACCCAGATAGGTGCCCAACTTATCTTTCATTTGGACTTTCAACCCTTTATTAAGAATTCTAACAAATTTCCGTGGGATATTCTTACTATACACAGCATATGATTTTTGATGATTGACCATTTCCCCTGAGAGATTGCAAAATTTTGTTAACACATTCTTTAAATTTCAAATATTGTCGATAGTACCTTTGAGGAAAAAGAGTGCGTCATCTGCAAAGAAGATATGTGAGAGAGTAGGAGCTTTCCTCGCAATTCTCAAACCTCGAATGTTCTCAATTTGTTGCATATGTGAAAGTTGGCGAGAAAGGGACTCCATACATAAAATGAAGATGTATGGTGAGAGAGGGTCTCCTTGACGCAACCCCGCTTTTGGAATTATTCTACTTGTCGGTTCTCCATTGATCAAGATTGAGTATGTAACGCATGTAATACATTGCATAATGAGCCAAATCCAATTTTTCGGCATGCCTAGGTGCTTCAACATTTCTTCCACAAAAGACCAACGTACACGGTCATACGCCTTGTTCAAGTCGAGGTTAAGGATAAGGGAGAAATCATTTCCTTTCTTCTTACCCTTAACAAAACTCAACATCTCATGGGCTATGATGCAGTTATCGTTTATCGATCTCCCAGTAACAAAAGCACTTTGGAACTTCCCAATAACTCCAGACATGAGGGGTTGCAATCTACGAACCAAGCATTTCAAAATAATTTTGTAAGACGTGTTACAAAGGCTTATAGGCCTAAATTGACTTACTGACTCGGGTCGATCCACCTTAGGAATAAGGGTTATGAAGGTTTGGTTGGTTTCCTTAAGCATATAACCACCTTGGAGGAAGTTTAGAGCGGCTTGTGACATGTCTTCACCACAAGTATCCCATTGTTTCTGCATAAAACCGGTGGTATACCATCAGGGCCCGGTGATTTAAGAGGTTTCATACTCATCAAGGCCTCTTTGACTTCAATTTTTGTGAAAGGTTTTTGAGATATTGAACCTGCTCCTCTCTAAACCTGGGCATATGATCAAACCAATTGTTCAGCTCCTCGTTCTAGTCATCTAAGATAGTTGGAAGAGGTTTTCGAAATATCGGATGAATTCTTGTTATATGTCCTCAGAATTGGACACCCAGTCAGCATTTTCTTTCTTTATTGAGCGAATTTCATTTTGACCTTGCCTTATCTTTGCACTCTTATAGAAATATGCGGTTGATTGATCCCCCAAGTCATCCCAGTTTGAATGGGCATGTTGCTTCTAGTATTCAAGCTTAATATTCATGGCGAATCGAGCTTCCTTTCGCTTTTGAGCCTCATATTTCATCCCTTCTAATGTATCCAAATTTTGTTGCATTGTTGTAAGATCCTGGTGCACATCATCCCACTGCATCTTTAAGTCTTTTTTGTGTCTCAAACACCAAGTTTTGCATTGATTTTTTGCTTTCTCCAGCTTTCGTTGAATTGTAAAAAGCGAGGATCCAACAATCTTCCCTTCCCAAGCCTCGTTGATTAGTGCGACAATCTCATTATACTCGAGGCCCACGCTTCAATCTTATAATTTCTTTTTCGTTTCACCTCTTCCGGCTTATAGTCCAAAAGTATTGGACCATGGTCTGACATAAAGATGGGATAGTTAATCACAGTTGCATTGGGAAACGTGTTTCTCCAAGAGTCGTTACAGTAGGCACGATCGAGTCTCTCAAAAATAGACTTTGTCGCTTTTTAGAAACTTTTTGCTTTCTTTTTTTTTCATGATGAAATGGGATCTCAATACTTGTTTATTTGTACATAGATTAGGGAATTATACCATTTTTTGTGCACATTATATTTCCCCTTGAAGTTGCTCGGATAACTTCTTCTTTTTTCTTTTTCTTTTTTTTTTTTTTCTCAATTATTTTTGAATGGCAATATGGCAACAAGCTATCAACAGTTCAACAATGTCCCTGTTTGGAGGATGCCATAAATGCTACTCGACTAAAAACAAGGTCTTAGGTGGTATACTGGATTACTGGTATTGATTGTAGTATCACAATCAAATCAATAACTTCTTCAACTGATACAATATTTGCAGACATGCATTGATACAATAAGTCCATAATAGAAGTACCAAGACTCTTAAAGTGGCCATATAGCTACTATAAAATAAAATAAAAAAAGAAACAACGTGATTATAGCTTCATGTACAATCTATATCCCGTCGGGGAAAAAAGGACAATTATCTACTGCAGACACCTCAAATTAATAAAAGAAATGAATTATCAAAAAATAAATTATTGAAAGAAATGTGGTCAAAATAGAGTGAGGTGGCTAAATTTTCTGTGCAACAGGTTATTAAATTTACTTATCATGACACAAAGTAGGCTATATAATCTTAGTGAATAGTAGTATTTGCCAATTTCTAATATTTGATTTATGACTTAACGGTTTTTTCACCTGATATCCCCTGAGTTTTCGAAAAATTTACCTGCTACCCTCCATGTTTTCAAAATTCACCAAGTACCCCTAAGTTTCATAATAATTCACGTGGTACCCACAAATACCCTTAATGACTAACGGCGTTAACCGCCGTTAGCCTTAAACCTCATTAAACCCTAATTAGGCCTAATTAACCGTACCCTACCCAAATTAGGCCTAATCTAACTTTTAACCCTATCCTAATTCTAACCCCTAATTTCAAACCCTAACCCTAACCCCACCACCACCCAACCACCAACCCAGCCCCCCACCCCCTCCCCTCCCCTCCCCCATACTCCACCCCCGCCGCCCCTACCCCACTCCCCGTCGATTTCCCCACCCTTCCCCCTCCCCCCCCCCCCCTCACCCCCCCCCCCGCCAACCCCGAAAAACAACTCAGCTTGAGGTTTCGCAAACAACTCCAACTACCACAAGCACGAGTTTTCGCAACTCGGGAGAGATATGAAGCTTCCTCGACCCAACCCCCCCCCCAATTTCGCAACTCACCCCACGCTTGAGGCGCGCTAGGACGATAGAGAGAGAGACGACGCAGCTCGCGGGAAATTTTCAACTCGCCTTCGAAACTAAAACGACGCAACAACATTATTGTGGGGAAATGCGAAATTGAAGATAAATTGGGGGTGGGGGCCGGGTCGAGGAAGAGCACGAGAGATAGAGCATTATTGTCGGGGAAGAGCGGGAGCAATGTGGTGGCTGCGGTGTGGTAGGAGGGGAGGGGGGGGGGTGTCCATTATTGTCGGGGAGATGTGCCGGAGGTGGGCTGGCAGGGGGGAAGCAGCGACGGGGAAGGGGAGGGGGTGGGGGCAGCGTCGGTGGAGTAGAGGGGGAAGGGGGAGGGGGTGGGGAGGAAGCTGCAGGGGTGGTGGGAGGGTGTAACGCGCCGACTTCTAAGCATCATTAATTCATTAATTAACTCTTAATTAGCAGCGGAAGACCTAACTTAGTCGGTGCGTTACTGCCGTACTTTCCATTTGGAAAGTACAAGGCAACATAAGTTCGTTAAAGAGCATAACATTATAAATATGAAACTCCATAACTAACTTAGAAATGCATAAATAGCTAGGTGAAGCATAGTTAAGGTTCATAAACTAATGTTCTTAAGCTTAGAATACATAATAATAAGAGTCTGCATAATTTAAGTAGTAATTATTCCTCACTGTTACTTCATTCCGTCAACTCTGTCATTACCTAAAAAAGAAAAACAAAACGTCATGAGTCGAAGCTCAGTAACATACTACTCTAACATCGTAAATTCGCTTCGATTCATTTTAGTTGCAAACAGGGAGGAGAGAATAAGGTAAAAACATTTCATAAACATTTTATGCAAACATGAATTCATTATTATCCTTTTTGTCATGTTCATCATCATAATTATCTTATTGGTAACTTGGCGAGTATAACATAAGGGACGTCTCCCATAAAACATCATCATCATTGTCATCATAATCATAGGGCAATAGCTACCAGGGACATTGTCCCTAACCCAAAGGTGGCATAAAGCCATGCATAGTGCGGTGCCACCAGGGACATTTGCCCCTAATCAGAAGGTGGCGTTTCCGCCATAAAACAGATAGGTACGTGCCTGACCAACATAACATCGTACTGCCATGAACCATCTTTCACTTTTGTTTATCATGTTCCATTTCTTTTTATTTATACATTATACTTCACAATCATCATGGAAAGCATAGTCTTTAATCTTCAACAAATCATCATAAATTACGTAACATCTGTATTACATGAATAACATCATGAAACATCATATTATAAAAGTATTTCATATCCCGCAATCCATAAAATCATACATTTAACATAAACATTATTTAAAGATCAAAATAAAGCATATATTTAGAAAGGGAATGCGAGTGTTAGCAGTAGACGTTACCTCAAATCTTGCGTAGTAAGTTTGATAGCTGAGGGAGGTTGTAATATCCCTTCCTTTAATCTAACCACGAATTTGATGAGGAAAAATATGAATATTTATTTAATTACTACTTAGACTTTTAGTCATTATCTTTAGGTATAAAATGTAAATCAAACATAAATGGCCTTGCTAATGCTAGTTAAGAAATGATAGTAGTGAGTTCAATATCATAAAACGTCCAAGCCCTTGTCCATGTTATAGCTCTCAGAAATAGTCATAATTAAAGTTCATAATTTATTTTCAGTCATGAGAAGAATGTCGTAAGTCATTATATTTTAACTATATGTTATTAGAAGTTGTAATACCATTCAAGGTTATGTCTTATAACTAGGTGATTTATGAATTAAGTTAAACAAAAGTGAAATATCAATGACGTAATCACTTTCATTTTATAACTACAACTCATAATATGAACTGTGCACAAACATTATAATTAGTAAAATACATATTAGACACTTTAGGTCCAAAAGAGTCAACAAAAGAAAGAGGAAAAAAAAATAAAAGGGAGGAAAGGTATGTTCAGCATACCTGCTGTAAGTTAGAAACTTAGAATAGAGGAAGCGCGACAACGAACGCGCCGCCGGAGAAGGGGCTGCAGGGTGGATGTTGGGACGGCGTAGGTGGTCTCGTTCAGGTGGAGGGTCGTCCTCACAGGTGGGTCGACGAGAGAGAGGCTGCGAGAGGTGTAGCGAGAGAGAGGAAGGTGTGAGCAAGCGTGAAGAGGTGACTGGGCAGGTGGCGCTCCGGCGGGGTGTTCAGTGGCTGGTGATAGTCTGCGGCAGACGTGGGTGGTTCGGTGGTGGTGCGGTGTAGCTCGCCCAAAAACGGAGGAGGCAAAGCAGGGGATATTTTTGTGGTATTTTTGGCTAATATCATGTAACAAAATTCTGATTTTTGGTTTTGTTTTGTGATGGTTATTGCTGGAAACCAATCAGGTATTTATAGGATTTAAAGGTTCACCATTTTTTATGATAAATCTGCTTAGTCAAGGTGTTCATTAATGGAGGAGATACGGTGATCGTCATTTGAGATTTTTTGTTCGCTCTAGAAGTTGTTCTTTGCTGACTTTGTGCTTGCAATGGGCGGCTACTGACAAGAGCATAGAAAAATTTGTAGAGTTGTAATGGTTTTCTTCAACTAATTCATGGATGTGAGATTGATGAGAGGAGACACGGTGAGAGGAAGAAGGTGGGCTAGAGTGGCAGACCATAAGGGCATTTTCGTAAATTTTTGTTAATATTAGTTTCTCTTTGTGGTTAAGTATAAAGTTGTTGTGCTATAGTCATGTTTAATACTTCCTCCGTTCCATTTTAAATGAAACGTAGGGCCTTGGCACGGGGATTTAGAATAGGAGAGAGATAGAGAGAAAAAAAAAAGAAGGGACCCATGTGATGAGGAGAGAGATAGAGAGAAGTGAATACCAAATAAGGTAACGTTTCACTTATTTTGAAAGGCTTAAAATAGTAAGTGTTTCATTTAAAATGGAACGGAGGAAGTATAAGAAATTTGAGATAAATTATTACACCTTTTATAACCCTTAACTCTTGTTTTGCTAGTTTAGGAAGATTTCATTTATACTTAATCTGACAATTAAAATGATTAGTAATACTTAAGTACGGGATATTACATGTGGTTAGGTTTAGGGTTTAGGGTTTAGGGTTTAGGGTTAAGTTAGGATTATAGGTTAATTAGGGTTTATAATAGAAGTTTAGGGTTAATGACTAACGGCGGTTAACGTCGTTAGTCATTAAGGGTATATGAGCGTACCACGTGAATTATTATGAAACTTAGGGGTACCTGGTGAATTCTGAAAACATGGAGGGTACCAGGTGATTTTTTTGAAAATTCGGGGGTATCTGGTGAAAAAACCGATGATTTAATTTTTGAGAGTTCTTTACTATTAGAAGTAGTTTTTTTATCACATCTGATGCAGAGAAAAAAAAAAGGGGGATAAAGATAATGTAACACTTCAGGGAACCACTAGTAGATATTGTCCTTTTTGGACCTAGCCTGCACGGATTTGCTTTGGTGTAGAACCGAAGTCCTGTCCAAAAGGCCTCTACTAGGTTGATGTGTTCATCTCTATATAAAAATGCTTCGTTCTCATCAAATTCCGATGTCCATGTCTAAAATCTTGGCTATCCCACATCAGAAGTTAAGGAGAACGAAACATCCTTTATATAGAGGTGGACACCTCAACCTAGTATAAGTCTTTTGGGCAGAACTTCGGTCCTACACAAAAGCAAATCCTTGCGGGCTAGGCCCAAAGAGCCCAATATCTACTAGTTGGCCCCTGGGGTGTTACAGAAAAATTTAATTGGACTTGCAAAAATTACCTTTTTTCACTTTTATTATAAGTTTTAGTAACTTATTTACACTGTTTTTTCTTGAAATTTATTTTGAGTTCATTAGAATTTAGAAAGTAAAATCTAAGTGAAAATATTTGTGAGGGCTTTGTTATTTTCCATGTTTGATATCCTAACAGCGTGGCGGGTTGTGATTTTGGGGTGGAAAAGTGGATAACTACACGGCTTGGTCCGTATTCATAGAATATTAAAAAAGGATATATTCTCTTCACCTTCAAAAAATTAGTATAGGTCCAACTAGGTTTAATCATGGTTGATTAAGTCAAATCAAGTGTAAAAATAAGGTGAAAATCAAGGCTAATCAGATCTATTTAGGTCTAATAAGTTCAAAAATGGTAAGGAAATTTAGATTAATAAATGACTTTTTCTTTAAAAAAAATATAAATAAAAAAGTAAATGATTGTTATTTTGTCTATCTTCTCGCAACATTTACTTATGTTCATTATACCTTTTGATTGACAAAATCAACATTAAATAATAGTATTAAAAGAGCGGATTTTTCACCAGGTACCTTTGAGATTTTACGAAATTCATGAGGTATCCCTGCGATTTCAAAAACTCATCGAATATCCTTTAAGTTTGCATATATTGTGCCAGACACTCTTAATAACTTACTAGTATTGATTCTGTTAACTTCAATGACCTACAATCACATAAATCCTAACCTAATTTGCATATTAACCCACACTATGCCAAAAATGTCATTTTCATAGTGATATAAATCGTCTTTTTCTGGGGTTAAAATAGTTTTAATAGTAGCCTAAGTACCTCTTAGGTAATTTTGTCTGCTTTTAAAAGACGTTGTTGGGGATAATGTGAAATATTAGGAGAATTAAGAATCAACACCAAGTAAGTTACTGAAGGTGTCTGACATATTATATGCAAACTAAAGGGTACCCCGATGAATTTTTGAAACCGCGTGCGCGTGGGTACCTTTTGAATTTCGTAAAACCTAAAGGTTACCTGGTGAAAAATCTGTAAAAAATTATGCTACAATTTTCATTTTATGAGCCTATGTATTAATAATTTGACATTAGTATAGATCTCCAAATTTTATTAAAACGACCCTAACTAGAACACCAAGTCCGCCTTCATCTACACAGGCAATTATGCCCAAACTTAGCAAAATCGGCGCGGATCAAAGCATACTTGATCAGGCATAGGCCCTGTTTGGCAATTAACGGATAATTATTGTTAGCTAAAAGTATTAGGGGAAAACTGATAGCTTATTGTATTAGCTGTTTATATAAAAATGTTTGGCAAGTAGATGATAGCTTACTGTTACATGATTATATAAAATGACCAATAATGACATGGGAATAAACAGTTATTACACTTTTTATTGTTTATAAATGTAATTTTCAAGAATTTTAAGATAAAAATGTAATCTCATTGCTAAACCTCTAATGTCAAAAAGCTATTCCCTTAACATGTTCAAAATAGTTTTTTGAACCCAATCAACTATTTTAAACTTTTTTTTACGAAACAGTCAAGTTAGACGATTGACTAGTCACATCATCTAATATGAGTTTAAATCTCTAATACTTCCTCTGTTCTTTATTAATTGCAACATTTTGACTTTTCTACTATTTACAATTCACACTTTGACTGTATATGATGATCTATACACAAAGATAAACATAGTCATATGAGATCTTATTTGATTCATGTCAAATTGTAGTTTTTTAATACTTCCTTCATTTCTTTATAAATGCAACAAATGCACGTTTTTACTATTCGCACTTATCACTTTGACTAACATTTGTGATTTGTACATAATGAAAGACATGGTCAAGTGAAATCTTGTTAGATTTATTGCTTGACATACTTTCATAATATGTAATTTTTAATTTTACTTATATGTAATTATAGGTAATTGCAGTCAAAGTAATGTATCGGAATGCATAAAAGTGCATTCGTTGCATTTAAAAAGAAACAGAGAAAGTATATATCATTTGTATAATTTTTACAAATACATAACTAAAGTTATTTATAATCAAAATTGTGCCTCAACAAGTGTAAAAATGCAAATGTTGCAATTAAAAAAGAACAAACGAAGTATTTCTCCAAACCTCCCTTTCCCAAACATCGCCATAGTATTCTCTGGAGCACTAGAAAACACTAACAACTTAACAAGCACACAGCGCAGTAGACCCAGTAGTCACACAGTTGTGGAACTGTGGGTGGGCACTGTGCAGCCGTGCAGGAAGGAAGGGGATGACCGAATACTGAACTGCTGATGGCGATGACACATTCTTTCTCACATGCTTCCAAAAGCTGCGGTTAATCCCGAGGAATCGATGCTACAAAAAAAAAAAAAAAAAAAAAAAAGCCATGTCTGGCCTACTGACCTATATATGACTTTTACTTAATTAAGCAACTCAATTACTTTTAACTTTAGATAAAATTTTACACACTTGTATACTTCTACTGTACAGTGCTATGTAGGACGATGATTTTGGGCACACTCCTCAAGTGAAATCTGATTCCTTTGTTTTTCTTCAACTGAAAAGAATCTGAATAGATATTGTAATTTCAGCTGCTAAACTCCTCCTTTTACCTCGTTTTATTTCTATGATTTCAGATTGGATATCACATGAAAAAATGACTTGAAATTGACAAATAATCTACTACTAGACATCAAGAGTTTAACTTAGAATAAATCATTGAACCTTTATTGACTCAATATGATAAGTTCTCTTTCCTTGATTCAAAGTTCCTAGTCACATTTCATGAACTAATACAAAGTATCGTCTTGAAATGTCCCGAGAAAACTATCATATTGATTATGATGGTTAGGATAGAAATTAGTATGCATCAAAGTTAGGCGGAATAAGTATCATAATAATGGAGTGCATTATCATACACAATTACTTAGGCTGTCACTATTGGATATTTTTTATCAATTATGTGAAATTGACATGTGTATACGACATAAACTCTAGCTACTTAATAATGCAAAAAGGTAAGGTTACAATCTTGATATTGTTTCTCAAAGATCTAATTTGAATTCAACCTCTTTCAATATTCTCACCTCTCCATTATCAATACCATCTAATACAACGAATTTGACACTCGAACCTCTTTCTACACCCTAACGTTAGCACTATTGTCTCCTATAACTAATTCGACCTTAAAACTGCAAGGGTTGCATTAATTTCGGAACGGATGAACTATTCAAATAGCAATTAGAAAGCACGTCAACCCACATGACATGACTAGCTTGAAAACATATATACAACCCAAAGTCTCACTTTTGTATAAACCATGCATAGCCTAATTACAAACATCTATTTCACGTTACCTCCAAAATTTAAATAGACTATTTGCACCCACTAAAGAAACTACCCACCAAAAATAGATAAGAAAAATCAAGGGTTGTAAAAATGGTCTCTACAATGGCACTTCCAACCCAAAGGCTTGTAATTGGAGTACCTGTTATTATCCCCAGAAGACGACTCATACTCAAACATCGTCCCCGAGTTAGCGGGTTGACTCGTTTGAGTGGGTTCGGCTCGGTTAAAACTCGGTAATGTAGAAACTTGAACGGCTGTGCAAGGGTGACATTGATTGCATTTGTTGTAGCAACTAGGTGGTGTTGAACCTAACCTTGTTTTCTCTTCACATAAAACACCCTGCTAAAAATATAACGTATAAATAAAATATTAAATTAATTATAAAGAAACCAAAACAAAGAAATAGAGTGAGAAAAACTAGAATTACGGAATTACCCTTGTAGTAGGATCAGAAGGATTCTGGTGATTAGGAAGGGAAGAAACAGGGGAAGAAAACAGAGGAATAGTAAATATTAATAGGAAAATATAATAATTGTTGATGAGGGATAAATAATTCAACGCCATTAATGATCAAATCATCTGGGATTTGAAGAATTCACCATAAAAAGACATAAATTATTCTTCTTTTTTATGTATTATATAGTAAAAACAGAAATGTTTGAGTTAAATTTCTTTGTTTGAACCTTTTGCTTGTAGTAAATAAGTGAATGAAGAGGGTGAGAAACTGAAGAAGAGGAAATGGTGGGGTGATGCTTTTTTTATCTTAATGATGGGATAGTAATGGAAAAAGAAAAGCAGGGGAAGAAGAAGAAAAATATGAAGGGAGTAAAATTTAATGGAAGGATAGAAATGGTCTGGCCTTAATGAGGACTGAAAGAAATAATAGAGAGAGAGAGAGTGAAAGGAACAAGACGAGTGGAGGGCAACAAAATCTGAGGGAATCCCTAGAGGAGTTTGGGGCCTTTCTTCCTCATCATTAAAGTTCTAGTAAAAATGTTTTATGGGGAAAAATATTGTCAAAAGGAATGGTAAGTTTTTGGTAATTTTACTGAGTTCTGTAATTCAAAGGTGGTCGTGAGTCGTGACTTGTGACTTCAGACTTGTGAGATGTTGGTTGTGATTTGTGGCTGTGTTCGCCAAAACTAGTTGTTGTAGTAATTGTTTTATTTCTTTTATTCTGTAATAAATGTAATAGTTTGATTGACATACTTAATTTGTTAATGTATAATTTTGATCATTGATATGTCTAATTATTATTTAGTGAAAATCATGAGAAATTAATATATTGAAATAAACCTAAAACCATCTTATATACTAACCAATCCAAAAAAAATGAATCTTATACACTAATATTTGTTCTTATATACTTCCTCCGTATAAAGTGTTGTTGAATTTATTTCAAGGTACTTCCGTAATTTTAACTTTTTATAATATTTAAAAACACATAACTAGAGAACAGAGATGATAATGGTCAAAGTTGTACGTTAACAAGCATGAAAGTCAAACGGTTGTATTTATTTAGAAACAGAGGAATTATTAATTTTTTAACCTCTTCATTTTCCTCTACTTTTTCAGTTCTTTTGCCTTTACAAAAATGTAGTTAAAATATCAATGAAATACTTGGATGAAAGTAAAAATATTCCTTTGAAAATTCCACTCATATCTAAAGTATGTTGTGTATGACAATTGACACATATGACACACATATAATACAAAATAAGAATCGAAATAACATGATAACTAATATAAGCAAGTCACATCGTTCGGAAATCAAAAGGGAGCTCAAACAAACAGAGACGAATGAGTGAAAATGAAAGAGTTTTGGATAAATATGGAGAAATTGAGCATTAACAATAGCTGTTCTGAAAACGAAATAGATATCTTTTTTATTTTCAAGGTATCACTTGTCAGTGTATAATGAAGTACTAATTAATAAGTAGTACAAAGGAAAAGAACTACAGTGCCTAAACATCTCATATTTATTGCGCAACAGCAATCACACCCTTTAATTTCTTTATATGTGTCTGTGTTTATTCAACAAAATTCATGAAACAGAATATTAGAGCTTTGAGCTTTTGACTGAGACTGATTGAATTGAATTGAATGATCTCAGTTGATGACTTGAAGTAACTAGACTTTAAGAACTGCCGTGTATAATTGATATTCTTTCTCATGACTCAAAGCATACAAATAGATAGGCAATAAGTGTTGGGAAAGATCACAAATAATCTTACAGCGGAAATAATATTCGTTTTCCCTTCGTGTATAAACAAAATAGGCTAACAATTATATCTCTATAATATAATAGAATAACTCACAAAGTGTTTATAAATTATAAACTAACATTCGATGGTGTACCCTCAAAATGTAAAGTGTTTCTATATTTCTGAAATGTGATTATAAATTCTATCTCTGAATCTTAATTAACAATCAATTAGATTACATATTTATAATCATCCTATAACTAATAAACTAATGATGCAAATTAACGTCAAATAATTTGCCTCTTATTTTCTTTTTACTCTCCTTCTTTTTCTCCCCTTCCATTCCTCTCATTCTTTTTCTCTTACTATTTTACTAATTTGATCTTTTCCAAATAAGGAGGAATAACCAACAAATCTCCCCCTTCGACTTATTTGGAGATTCTTGATAAACCCGCTTCAACTCGACAAACTTCAAGCTTTTGCATGGTCAATATCTTTGTCATCATATCTGATCCATTGTGGTTAGTATGGATCTTTTCCAAATGCAACAGCTTGGCTTCAAAGACTTCTCGTATCCAATGATACCTTACATCTATATGTTTGGAACGGGCATGGAAGGTAGGATTTTTCGCCGGATAAATAGCACTTTGGCTATCACAAGAAAGTGTATACTTATCTTGTTTAATCCCTAACTCTTGTAGGAAATTCTTCATCCACAAGAGCTATTTACAAGCTTCGTCACAAAGAATATACTCAACTTCCGTTGTTGATAAAGCAACACATTTTTGTAATCTAGATTGCCATGATATAGCTCCCCCGCAAAAGTCATCATATAGCCCGATACGAGACTTTCGCGAATCAACATCATTAGCCATATCTCGCATCTCGTGTAACCATTTAACACAGGATCTCCCGAACCAAAACATAAGCACAAATTGGATGTGCCTCTTAGATACCTTAGAATCCATTTTACTGACTTCCCAATGTTCTTTCCCTGGATTTGAGAGGAACACGCTAACAACACCGACCGAATAAGCAATATCCGGTCTCGTACGGACCATAGCATACATCAAACTACCAACTGCAGATGCATAAGGGACTTTATTCATTTCTTCTATTTCATTCTCACTTGTAGGACATTGTTGAGAACTCAACTTAAAATGACCTCGCAAGTGGAGAACTTATCGGTTTAGCCTTATGCATGTTAAACCTCTCGAGTAGCTTCTCAATATATCTTTCCTATGACAGCCATAACTTCTTATTTTTCCCGTCACGAGATATTTTCATGCCTAGTATCTCTTTTTCTTTGGTCCTAAGTCTTTCATGGCAAAGAACTTATTCATCGCCTTTTTCAAATTGGCGATTTTATTGTTATCACGACCAATGATTAACATATCATCAACATAAAGGAGTAAAATAATAAAATCTCCCTCTCGCAAATCTTTTAACGAACACACAATGATCCGATGTCGTCTTGTGATACTTATGATCCTTCATAAAGGATTCAAATTTCCGATACCATTTGTCGCGGAGCTTGTTTTAAACCATACAAGCTCTTATTTAAACGACATACCATGTGCTCTTTTCCCTTAACCCGAAATCCCTCGGGTTGTTCCATATATATTTCTTCTTCCAAATCACCATGTAGGAAGGCTGTTTTCACATCTAGTTGTTCAATTTCTAAATCCATGCATGCTTGCCATGCCTAGAACAACTCGTATTGACGACATTTTCACCACGGTGAGAATATTTCTTCAAAGTCAATACCTTTCTTCCGATCGAACCCCTTCACAACCATCCTTGCTTTGTATCTTGGTTGCGGATTATTTTCTTCAGTTTTCAATCCGAACACCCACTTATTCTTGAGTGCTCGTCGACCCTTTGGTAATTGTACCAAATCAAATGTATGATTCTCATGCAAGGATTTTATCTCATCTTGCATGGCTTCCATCCACTCTTTTTGGTGGTTATCTCTTAGAGCCTCTTCATAAGACTCGCTCTCCCCCCTCGATAAGCAACCGATACTCACCACTAGCAAGTCTTCTTTGGAAGTCGTTTATCTCTCGCTAGACCTTCTCAACTCTGGTGGTGGTGGTGGTTGACTCTCTTGTTGTGTCAACTGTTCCACATTCTCATTATTATCATCCTCATCATCATCAATATTGTGAGGTTGATCTTCTTGGTGTACTTCTCCCCCGTGATCATCAATTATATCTGGAGAAGGAACTGGATTCATGATTATAGGTGATTCTTCTGATGATGTTGTAGATTTTCCTGTGTTTTGTATATCTTCAATGGTTTGATCTTCAAACAAGACAACATCTCTGCTTCTGACAATCTTTCTTTCAGCAGGACTCCATAACCTATAACCGAACTCATCTTCAGGATAGCCAAGAAAAATACATTGTTTTGTCTTGCTATCAAGTTTTGATCTCTCATCCCTCGGGATGTGAACAAAGGCTCTACAACCAAAGACCTTCAAACTTTCATAGTTTATTTTTCTCCCCGACCATATCGTTTGTGGAACACCACCATCAAGTGGAACCGAAGGAGAAAGATTAATCAAATGAACTGCAGTTTTAACTGCCTCCCCCCAAAATGATTTTGGTAACTTTGCATGAGACAACATCGAACGAACTCTTTCAGTAATCGTACGATTCATTCTTTCTGCAAGACCATTTTGTTGAGGCGTTTTTGGGACAGTTTTCTCAAGCTTTATCCCATACTTCTTGCAATATTCTTCATACGGTCCTCTATACTCACCACCATTATCAGATCGTACACATTTTAATTTCATGCTTATTTCTCTCTCCACTTTTGCATGAAACTCCTTGAACGCGTCAAGAACTTGGTCTTTACTCTTCAAAAGATAGACCCACACTTTCCTGGAATGGTCATCAATAAATGTGACAAAATAAGATGCACCACCAAGAGATTTCTCCGTCATAGAGCATACGTCTGTGTGAACCAAATCTAGAACACTTGGTCTTCTAGATGGTGGATTTCTTCGAAATGAAACTCTGTGTTGTTTTCCAGCCAAACAATCAACACAAGATTTCAAATGAACATCCTTCAAAGGAAGGAGTTTCTTCCGAGTGAGGATTTGCATTCCCTTCTCACTCATATGTCCGAGCCGCTTATGCCATAGCTCGGTAGAACATTCTTCAGCTACATTCAACTGTGAGCTGAGCTTCCCATTTGTGACATAAAGGGTTTGTTGCTTCTTTCCATGAGCAACAATTATCGAGCCTCTCGACAACTTCCACTTTCCATTAGAAAAGTGATTTGCATACCCTTCATCGTCAAGTTTACCAGCTGAGATCAAATTCAGCCGAATATCTGGAACATGTCTAACATCGTGTAGTGTTAGCTTGCACCCTGCATTGGTTTCCAAGCAAACATCTCCAATACCAATAATTTTGGAGGATCCATTATTTCCCATCCTTACAAAACCAAGATCGCCGCTAGTGTAAGATGTGAAGTAATCTTTGTTTGCAGTTAGATGATATGAAGCACCTGTATCAATCACCCAACTACAATCTTCATTTGTAAGGTTATAACATGAGTCATCACCTACAAAATAAACTTCGTCACCAACTGCTGTAGCCGTGACATTTTTCTTGTCTTCATTATCACTACTCTTGTCATTCTTTGATCTCATGTCCCGCTTCCATATTCGACATTCACTTTGCTTATGTCCTGCCTTATGACAATAAAAGCAAGTGAACCTCTTCTTGGATTTTGATCTGCCTCTCCATTTATCTTGACTTTGGGAGCCTTTAAACATTGGTCTCCCCCGACTTTCAACAACGTGTGCTTCAGTTTGATTATTTGTGGAGGCAAATTCTTTCCTTCTAGCTTCTTCATTGAACAAGCTATCTTTCACCATGTCAAGGGTGAGTTTACCATTCGGAGCCGAATTGCTCAACGAGATAACAAGAGTTTCCCAGCTATCGGGTAATGAGCTAAGGAGTAATAAGGCTTGGACTTCATCTTCAATTGTCATACTAACATTTGTTAGCTGATTAACAATGCCCTGAAATTCATTCATGTGTTCTGCCATATTTTTACCTTCTTTGTATAGAAGACGAACCAACCTTCTCACCAATGTAGCTTTATTTAAAGCGGTCTTCCTCTCATACATTGACTCAAGTTTTTTCCAAAGCTTGCTTGTAGGCATCGGTATCATTAGCAACATGTTGAAAAATGCTTTGATCAATATGTTGTCGTATCAACCCGACTGCCTTTCGATTTTCCAATTTCCATGCATCTTCAGTTTTATTTTCCGGTTTATTTTCTTCCTCAATGGGTTTATACAAATCCTTACAATAAAGGATATCCTCCATTCGAGACTTCCACATGGAATAGTTGGACGACGTCAATTTAATCATTCCCGATAGACTTACCATCGAATCTTCCATTTTGTTTTATACAATATACGTATCCGGCTCTGATACCAGACTGTTGGGAAAGATCACAAATAATCTTGCAGCGGAAATAATATTCGTTTTCCCTTCGTGTATAAACAAAATAGGCTAACAATTATATCTCTATAATATAATAGAATAACTCACAAAGTGTTTATAAATTATAAACTAACATTCGATGGTGTACTCTCAAAATGTAAAGTGTTTCTATATTTCTGAAATGTGATTATAAATTCTATCTCTGAATCTTAATTAACAATCAATTAGATTACATATTTATAATCATCCTATAACTAATAAACTAATGATGCAAATTAACGTCAAATAATTTGCCTCTTATTTTCTTTTTACTCTCCTTCTTTTTCTCCCCTTCCATTCCTCTCATTCTTTTTCTCTTACTATTTTACTAATTTGATCTTTTCCAAATAAGGAGGAATAACCAACAATAAGCAATGTACTTGTGGAATTACATAAAACAATTTATTTTGCTCGGCTATGCTCCGGGGTATCATTGTGTATTACTCCAAGGAGGCAAGGAGGCAAGGAGTTTAGTAGTTTAAGACACCTAATGTCATTTGGTGTATAAAGATGTTAATTAGTTTTAAAAAGAATACATTTTCTTTGTTTTTTTACTCTATCTCATATAAGACCGTTTTACCTTGATTTATAGTAAGACGTGAGTAACTTGCTGTCCTAAAGGGATCACTTGATCCACTATTTAAAAGTGACTCATTCAACTTGTAGGTTAACCCTTTTAACATACAAAGTGAAACTTTTAGTGAACAAAGTGATGTGGACTTACATTAATTTTATAATAATGCGGTCTTACGCAATACTGATTTTTCTATTATTTACCCCCATTGACTTTCAACCATCTCCAAGATCTCCAAAATACACATTTGACAATTAATATCTCTATTCACGCATAATTCAAAATATTATGAAAAGTTGATATTGAAAACTACACGTCACAAGGAATCTAACAAGATCCCACATGATATATTTTCTTTTCTTATACATCAAAGTGAATTTACAGTAAAAGTTCTAAAAGTTCCATCCAAAAAAAGCTAATGGAGTAAACAATAAGGGACAGAGGGAACAAGTCACTTTATTCATACGATGCACTTAAAAATATACTAGCTTGATGTTCGGTTACCATTTAAACATAATATCACCATTAATTTAACCAAAAAAATATCATCAATAATCTTGATTAAAGAAGCAATAAGGGTGTAGTGAAGTGATGTATAGATCTCTTTCTTCTATACTTGAGATTATTCCATACTTGAGGTTGTGGTTACAAAAGAAAATAAGTCATTTTACTCATAATATACATTTAAAAATTTGTAGCTTAACTCTTTGGTTTCCAATAAAAATCCATGATTATTAAGAGTGTAGTAAAGTGGTGTATAAATCAATCTCTTTCTTCCATAATTGAGCTTGTAGCTATTGTGGGTTTGAAACTTCACATTGACACTGTTTTTTTCAATGTATGTGAATGACGATGATAAATATTGTTTAAATGCCAATAAATGGTGTCATGTCAATGGCTGAGAGTGGGACAATAATATTGATCAACTTTAGATGATGAAGATTTGTGTTGCATATAAGAAGTTAAAGTGAAAATATTTAGACCTAACTAAGCCTTAATAACACCAATCGACACGTAATTCCATAATAAATTCTTTATTGGATTTCATTATAGAAAATATATCTAATACTTATTGCAAGCCATCATAGCTGCTTATATCAAAACTGTTTTTGGCTAAATTTATCTGAACCTAACTTGTTAGAGTAAGGGAGTACAAATCAGGAGTAATAGGTGCATTTTCATAGGTGTATCCCGTGAATATTCATCAAATCACAAATGGTACCCTGTACAAATATACTAAAAGGCGTTCCTAAAGCAGCCTATATATATATATGTAGGGGCAGGATCACATGAGAATGCTCCTTACATGAGAAATGAGAATGAATCTCAACCACACGATTGAATTAGAGTTACAACACTTGTTCATTAGAGTTATACCCCCGAAAAAATTTTGAGCCAAAAAAAAAAATCCAATTTTTTTTTTTCAAATTTTTGTTTTTTTGGAGTTACATCACTTTTTCATTAGAGTTACATCACTTGTTTATTAGAGTTATAGCGTGTAAAATTCATTCTCATTTCTCATGTAAGTATGCATTCTCATATGAACTCACTTATATATATATATATATATATATATATATATATATATATATATATATATATATATATATATATATATATATATCATGTGACACTCTCAATAAGCTTCTAGCCTTTTAACTAGTGTGTAGCTTACTTTGAATAATACTTCTAAGTTTTGAGCTTATATTTATTCCAAGTTAGTTATTATATATTGAATGGGGGGGTTCCACATGGAAACATATACGTCCTCCGTTCTTTTTCTATTCACAACAATGGGTTTGGGCACAATTTTTAAGGTAATAGAAAAGGTGGGTAGTTTAACATGAAGGTACCCCTCTAATTAACTAAAGTAGGAGAGAAATAAATTCTTAATAAAGTAAAATCAACTTTATGAGGTAAAATGAGTAATTAATGATGGTTTAATAAGATAAAGTAAGGGCAATATTATCAAATAAAGTTGATTTTTTTAACCAAATATGGAATTGTTGCAATAGATATGAAACTACCCAAAGTGGTAATTGTTGCAATAGAAAAAGAACGAAAGAAGTACTTTCTTAGGAACACCTTTTAATATATTAATATAGATGCAAATGCTTTTACATCCATGTGAATTCCTCAATTAAAAATATAAACTAGTGAGTGTCCCGAGCGATGCCCCGGTTTGTTACTTTTCGTAACTTTTTGTCAAGTGATGAAAAATTGACGTAATGACATGATAAGTAATTGCATAATTTTTAAAAAATAAACCCTTAAAGTTTGGGAATGAAAGCAATAGTTTAACTTTCTTCAAGGAATTGGATCGGAGTAAGAGTTGATGTCTATAATAGTCTTGTTATTATCCTAAGAAGGTTATGTATCAAACTGCTTGTGCAAATCTTTTAATGAGATATAATTATAAGACCTAATGATATGTCATTTTGAAATACTAAACAATAGTGTTATGTTGGATTAATGGTTAAACATTCATTTTTCATTTCAAAGGTCACATGTTGGATACTTTGTAACTACACAACATTATTTTTTAAATTGAGGGTTTGACTTGAAAATAAAGCATTTGCATTAGAGCCTCATAGGAGAGTGCCACGTGGGACACAAACTTTATTAGGAACACCTTTTAACATATTAGTATAGATATTGTGTAACTGCAAGGTATCGAACACGTGACCTTTGAAATGAAAAGTGAAAGCTTGACCATCAATAATACACTATAACTTTTATTGTCTAATGTTTCAAACAAAATATGATAAAGTCTTGTAATAATGATATTTAACTAAAAAGACTTAAACAAGTATATAAATCCCTAACACTCTTATTACAGTACTACTAAAAGACTATTGTTGACATATTCTCTTACCCCAACCAGTTCTTTTTAAACTATTATTTTCAAACTATAATTTTTGAACTCAAACCTTTAAAGTTTTCTTTTTTACTTATCACGTCATAACGTCAATTTTTCATTGGACAAAAAGTATGAATAATAACAAATAAATTATAAATTTATGAATAATAACATAAGTATTTGTTTATTGTAATTGACCCGAGGCATAGCCCAGGCCAAAATACTAGTGTTATGTTCAAAATATGAGATCAATTTATGCTTATACCACTGCCCTTTATTAGGGGTGTGCATAGATATATGATTCGTGATTCGGTAGATCCGATCCATTTTTAGGGTTTTGATCCGAAAATTTCCGAATAGTATATGGGTTGGGAATTTTTCATTTTCGGATATTCAAGAATACCTGAAACACGGGGAAGATATCCGAAAATAACCGGTTTCATGACCGGATATCTGAAAATATTCGATGATCCGTTCCAAACCTTTTTCCTTTGAAAAGAACCATCTTTAGGTTATCGGATATCCGGGTTTTTTCAAATCGCACTCAGATCGCATTTTCTCTGATCTGAAATTTTCGAGTATTCAAAATCATGGATCAGATTATACGAAATGAACACCCCTACCCTTTATGACTCCTAAATCTAAAAATTAAAAAGAACCCTTGTCTCCCCATGAAAATATCTAGTATTGAATAATAGAAGAACTTAATATTCCTAAACAACATACTTTTAGATGTATTTTATCTAAATCTATGATATGAAAGTTGAAACTACCATAAGATAGTAAAAGTATTCAATATCCATTTACCAAAACAATGGACCACCTTACTAGTTAATAGCAACTTCCATTTGCCAATCTCCTCAACAAGTAGTGGGCTTACATGTGGTAATCATGCACAGTACATAGTTTCCATCGGGCCTGGGCTTCCTCAACTCCACGAATCTCCTAACCACTTTTCACAACCTAACTAGTACAATAATTAACCTTCCCCAATATTTTCTAACTGCCTTTCATGAGTGATCTCCTTCCTCTTCTCTGTTTTCTCTCTCCTCCTTCATCAAATCACTGAAGATATTTTGTTTATGATAATCCAGGTGATCTCCAATTTTCAGTACTATCTCTTTATTTACCTCATAACCTTTCCCCCTAAATTATGACTTCTTAATTTGCTAATTGTTAACTGTAAAAGTATTGATCTTTTAATTCTGTTTTGTCACATGTATATTTCTTGATTCATGTTTAAAGAGGTGATCTTGAACATATCTTCTTCATAACATTCATTTAGATTTTGTTTTTATAAATTTGGGTGACAAAATATAAACACAATAAGATGGAATTTTTGTTTCAAAAATATAATCTTCCGAAAAGGAAGAATTATATTATTGAATTATTTTGTTAGTTTTGTAATGATTGTGATCATGTTGACAATAATTCTTTTGATATGGTGAATAAATGTCCTAGATGGCTGGATACCCTAATAGTAAAAGATTGATCATGTGTTACTGAAAGTAATTTCATTAATTTCGTCAACAAATTCAATGCCATAGACTTTTATATATATTAATTTAATTATTTTGGCAGTAAGAAAATGGATGATAATCCAAATTATCGGCCATGGGACGAACTAATGCCAGACACACTAGGTTTAATATTTCAAAGGCTTCCGCTTGATGAGATACTTAATGTAGTCCCAAGTGTATGCAAATCATGGGCAGTGGCCGTCCAAGGCCCGTATTGTTGGCAGGAGATCGATATCGAGGACTGGAGTCGATATCGTAGGCCTGAGAGCCTTGATCGGATGCTTTTATTGCTGATAGGAAGGAGCTGTGGTTCGCTGCGAAAGCTGTGTGTTTATGGCTTAGCAACCGAAATGAGTTTATCCTTAGTAGCTGACCAGTAAGAGAACATCTCTCTATCTCTGTTTTTGCTTATTGAGCTCTCAATTTTATGTTTGATGCATAGTTTTGTTTATTTTCTAATATATTTTTGATGAATTGAGTAGCTAGATTAGCTTTTTACTATGTTTTATAAGTAGTTGGGAAGATTGGGATGAAGAAATCTTGATCATTCGGTTGCATGGAGATGAAAAAACACTACAAATCAATCGGTTTGGTAGAGAAGAACAAACTACAACTATGCTAATATTCTTACTCATGGTTACGAATTGAGGGCTAACATTTCTTTACAGCCTCTTGTTGGTTGGTCTTTTCCGTCAAAAATTAAGACTGTTTGGTGTTTAACTGGATTCCATCGAGATGTGAGTGATGGCATAAATATGCAATCAGGGAACTTTGGCCTTGTTTGACAATCATGCAAAGCCAAAACCCTCTCGAAAAACTGGCAGGAAGCTGATTACCAATCGAGGCCTTTGTCTCGGATTTATTCATAGTGATTGTGAAATTAAGGAATTGGTTACTATGTGATATTTTTCTAATATATGGATAGAAGTTCTGTGAACTTGTAAAATTCAGATCATTCATGCACACTTGCTTGTTAGAATAAGACTATTGAGCATCAATCCTGTTGAAACTTGAAATTGCTCGGAGGGGCCTTGGGGGGGGGGTGTTGTCTCTCATGTCTTGAAGAATGTAAATTTCACATAGAAAACTACCCTGACTTTATAATATCATATTGAAGTTCAACAAACTTAACTTTGAATAGATTTTAAAGAAGGTAAATATTATATTCCACAGAATTATCTTTTTCTTGTTTGGTGAATCTGAATGTGACTTGTGTGATTCCCCCTGATCTCAATTGTTTTGCATTGCAAAGCGCCCAGTCCCTTCAGAATCTGCGGCTTCTAAGAAGTGAAATAAGTGACTCGATGGTGGAACAAGTTGCTGTTCGGTTTTGTAGTCTGACTTCCTTAGATTTGAGTTATTGCACCAAAATCGGAGCTCCAGCTCTCAAGGCCATTGGGAAGCACTGCAAACTCCTCACATCTTTGCAGAGAAATATGCATCCCTGGGATGTAGCTGAAAGGACATCTCAAGATGATGAAGCATATGCTATATCTACTACAATGCCACAACTCAAGCACCTTGAATTGGCCTACTTGAATATTACAACAGACGGCGCTTTCAGGATCCTTCACGCCTGCCGTGAGCTTAAGCTGTTGGATATCCGAGGTTGTTGGAATGTGAAACTTGACGAAAAGGTCCTTAAGGATCGCTCGGAGTTGGAGGTTGTAGGACCTCTTGTTGTGGATTGTGGCGTCAAGGTGAAGGAGCGTTTTAATTACTACCCTAGCTCTTCTAGCTGCTGGGCGTGGGGTTTTGGGGACATGGATGAGTATGATGATGATAATGATGATGATGATGGTGATGCATGTGAGATAACTGGTGATCTCTGGGATGACATGAATGAGATTGAGGACTTGGGTTTGATGGTATACGACGATGTGTATGGCTATTATTGAAATTTTTCGTTTCACGAAGATTAAAGATGAAAGGCCTCTTGACATGTGGATTTCCCTATATTGTTACCTATATCTACTGGAGATGTAATTTTTTCTTGTAATTAGTTGGTAGTACAATTTTTCTGAAGTTGGTAGAATGTGTATATTTGACCTAGGCTTCTTAATGGTGTTCAGAATGCTGAACTACTGTAGCTTACTGTTGCTGATGCTTTTTTATGGTTTTTTTTCTTGGTAATGCTATTAATATAGTCTCTTTGGATGTGGCATTATGTATCTTTTGTCCGACGTTGTAAAGCCAAAAATACACTTCACCAGTTGAGCAAAAGTGGTAAAAGGACTTTGCAATAATATCTAGCAAGGTTTGGCCTAATGGTAATCGTTCTATCTCAAGACTTCAAGGTCATGAAATCAAACTTCACTCGGGACTCTTTGGGTTGAGGGATTTCCTTACCTTTGAATAGGGTTTTTCATCTTATTTACCTAAAAACAAAATTTTGCAATAATTGAGCTAAGGCAAATATTGCCTCATTTTGCACCAAAAAAATCTTTGCCTCACTAGTCAACCTTTTTTTTGAGTCTGATGTACGTTATATTATTGCAATTTAGAACAGAGTAAAATCCTAGAAAAGACGATTGTTGCTTGATTAATTATTGGTCCCACTATTATATTGTCTTGCTTATCCCCTAAATTCCAATGCGACTACTAAATTCTTTTGACTACTTTGTGTGACTAACGCAAGTGTGAATTTATTGGAGATTAAGTTAGCCACCACAACTCATTTATAGTCAAGCTTGGTTAAGAGTCAAGTTAACCAAAACTCGAGCTTAGCTTGGTAGTAGGCCTTACCTCAATATTTAAAACCCAACTTGTATACAATGCAATCATAGAACTTCATGCATCACATATTCACACATTCTACACTTGATGAAGTTCCATCAGGTGTAGCCTGTAAATTTGGACTGGGTTTACATGTGAGTTTTCCGTCAAATACATTATAGAATATATACAAACAAACAAACAAAAGAACATGGAGAATATGCAGTGAATAGATTTGCCTGATGCCATTTGCCACAATATTGTACTGCAAAGCCCTTCAGTTGGGTATGCGCTTTACTATCGCATTAAGAATTGGACAAGTAATATTCGCAGGCTTCCTTTTCTTTCCCCAATCTCTAGGCAAAGCAGCAAAATGAACGACTGACTACACAAGAGTTTGACCAAAGAAGATGGCTACTCATCGTAGCAAAGATATCCTACAACACTATTGAACTACATTGCCAGTCGACAGCAGTGTTAGAATATGAAACTGTCGCATCCAAGAGCAGTAAATTAAGGAGAATTTTGCATGCTAGATCTATATAGTTCTTCATCTACGATTAAAGGTGGTATACTCCATGATCCGAGAGAATATCCGGAGATCTTCCCACCTGAAGCACCATACAGAGTTCCTCGATGAAGAAAGGATTGAGGAAACTTAGACAAACTTTTAGCATTCTGGTATCGAAAAATCTAAGCCAGAAAACAATTCTTACCTTCTCTGGTGGCTTCTTCACATCTTTTTTGGTAACTCAAACAAATCTGGGGATCCAAAGCTTTTGACAGTTTCTCATACTTCTCTTCAGCCTCGGTAATATATTTAGCCTAGAAAGTCATATATCCAATTTTCAGATAAATAGTCACAAATAATCATCAGTGCACAATAATAAAATCATTAATGAAAAACAAGAATTGCAGTGGTAGTATATGCATTAACTTGGGCTGGAAAACCCTAAATTGATATATCTCCATCAGACATCACAGGATAAGTAACTCTATAAGTAAGCTCTGTTTCCTCGCCTCATTATTTCACTTATTTCCTGGAAAAATAAGCTGACTTCAGAGCCAATATGTTCAGATAAGTTAAAATAGATTAAGTTTGAAAGCTAGCCGATTTCAAATTTACGACTACATCAAGTACACATAAGTTAAGTTTATAGCCCATAAATTCAGATAAGTTCAGGAATAATAAGTTCTAATAAGTCAAAGTCAGGTGAAGAGAATACAAAGAAACATATTGCCATCATTGAAAATCATTTAAACTTGTCTATATGGAAAAGAAGGCCCTGATATACAAGTGAACAATACGACACACTCACTAGCATGGTTGGGGCTTCAGAAGCACCATATATTCTGACGAACATGCGCAGGACATTAAAATTATTCTCCAGCACATCCTCCTGGACAACCAGAAAAAAAGAAAATGTAAACAAAGGCGAAATCAAAGTAGATATAATGTCAAAAGATTTTTGCACATAGACTAACCTCATAGTCGAACCTGATGCATCACAAATTACATATCCATCAGCAAAAGAATGATAAGCAAACACAAGTAAAGGTGTTGTCAGTACGTGGCAATTAAAGGGAACCACCAGAGCATAACAAAAAAAATGAAAGGATAGGTACTCACAGATCATCTGATATCTCCACTAGAAATTCAGAGACTGTCAAAAATTCCATATGCAGATCATCAACCTTCATTGAAACTTCAGATAGAAACCATCAGTATCAGAGCCATGACGAAAGGCCACAGAGGAAACACACTTCAAAGAGCAAGAAGTAAGTGAAGCAAGCCATATTGGGTCACACATATAGGAGATTTTATTCACTATAAGCATGGTGAGGATGTACACAACCAACAAGATTGAGTAATTTGCAGATGCAGGTTCTTTTGCTGTCGATTCTCCGAAGATTTGCATAATATAGAGCATGATCACAAGCAAATTCCAGCAAGTGCATAGTTAAAGTGAGAAGACTACCTAATACGTCCAAACCTTGGTGGGAAGTGGAAACCAAGAAAGGATAGAGAAAAACCAGCTAGTTAAACATAAGAGCATGGCGGCCTGGTGGGAGTGAGAGATAAGAACCTAGCTACAGTATGCTAGAGAATCCTAAAGCCAAAAACGTCATACACGCTCTCAAGTAGATACTCGGCTTATAAAGAACCAGGTATGTTTGATTACCTTTCCCCAAGAAGACACTCGACTTCTAAAGAACCAGGTATGTTATTCAGATTGTTTGACGCCTAGATAAGCAAAAGAAGGAAATACCTCTTCTCCCTGTAGCTGATACAAAAGAAGATTCAAAACCCGATAATCAAAAGATTTGAGATGAATAGCCCTCATGACATCTTCAATTGAAACCTGTATAAACATTTAAGAAAATTAATGCAAAAAATTGACGAATCAGTCTTGCAAGAAAATCAATGCCATAATATTGATGAATCAAGCCTGGCCACACTTCTAATGATCTGAGAACAATATCAATAAAAGAGTTTGAGAAATGAAAATATGAACGATGAGTGAGACATGCATCTAAACTCGATACACAAGGGGACAAGTCCATATCAAAATCAGTCCATAAATCTAAGGAGACTCTCAACTAAAGTGACATGGTTGTCTATATAAATTTAAAGAACCAGAATATAGACCAACTTGAAAAGGTGCAGAAAACTTTCAACAAGTGCTTATGAGTTTGTTCTATACACAATATGGAAATTTGACAGCAATCAAGAGTTAAGTAGCTCAACTTGTTCTGATGCACCACAAAGCCTCCTTTCTAAATCCCAGTACTCCTCTCCATACTTCAGTTCTTCTCTAATCCTGCATGCTTAACCAAAGTCGAAGCTGTTTAGTACATTATATAAACATAAATGATCTTCAAACACCAGATATAGCAAAGTAAGAAGTCTTACCTCTCTGTCAGCAACCCATGATACTGCAGCAGAAGCGTAAGTGGCCGAAATGGATCTAATTCAAAAACTTTGTTGAAGTTGCATGCCAGGTTAGTATAGGCTTCCTGGATAAACTAAGCCTCAGCAAAACTCCTCTGGGTCACATAATAATTTTCAAGAAGAATCCAAAAAAACAGCCATATTTTCAGCTTACTTCATTGGATCTTCCATCCGGAATAATAACTTTGTTCATGGTTACATTAACCATCTTCTCATTCAAAGTGTCCAACTGTATCAAAGAAGCTGTCTTAGGCTACTAATATCCAGACTAAGGAAATAGGAATAAGAGTACCCACACAAAGCCAACCTATCTGAAGTCAAACTATTTACTATTAGCTAGTTACAAGGCAACTAATAGACTTTTGTCACCTTAGTACCTGGTAGATAAAGCTTTCAGTGAAAGAAAGCATGGGTAAGTATTTGAATATGGATTCTGGACTTTTCACATCCATCCCATGGAACATAAAGTAAGATCGACACTGCAAAATAGACACATGAATATAATCATCAAGAGCATTCAACAAAACCTGCAGTGGTACTCTTGTGAATGCACATTCAATATACAAGTATCTAATATAGGTATGCATAAATGAAGAGCCCTTGTAACAAAGCATGTAAAGCAAAGTTAACCTTGGTAAGTGTTAGGGAAAAATCTAAAACACAATGCCAGAGCTCATCAGTCATCACCATATAAAGAAACTTCACAAAAAAGGGTACAAGACTATCTGATGCAGCGTGCTATTAGCTCCTCTAACTTCGGCAATTTTCTCTCGATCATTGCCTACCTAAAATTGAAAAAATATACTATTAAAACAAGAAACTTTTTCCTATAAAAGCTTATACTATTAGGATTGCCATTAACATTGAAATTATACCTCAGAGGCTGGCAAACAACCAGCAAAGAGTTTATTTCCCTGGACCACTTTGCCAACTGCATCAACGAAATGATCCTACCCAATTATTGGACTCAAAAACCTCGTCCGTCACATATTTATACAAGCTCACTGCACAGTGACTATCTGAGGTAGGAACAAGGAATTGATCCAGGATGTAATAACGCAACTTCTCACGTTCTTTACTGTCAAGCTTCATAGTCATAAGAATGGTCTTCAAGGAAAAAGAACTCACATAATTCTCATTTTTTGACTTCTTTTCCTTGACCTTCTTTTTTCGGCTTTAGCTCGTCAATGTAATCCGGAATTAAAGAGGCTAATTTCTGAAAATCTTCTCATTTCTTTACGGAGTTTTTTTTTTCCGAGCACCGCAGAAACTTCACATGGACAGAATGTGAAGTAAACATCTTGTCTGAATCATAAAGCTCAGACATCGCATGCATAAGAGTGGCAAAAGATGGAGTGTTGTTCTGAATTTTCAAAAGATTCAGAATCCTTGAATAGCTCAAATGTTGTTACGCCTAGTTTTAAAGTGGTTAATTTCCTCCTCGACAAGACATTGTTCTTGCCCGTCTTAGTCTTCTTTTTAGGAGGTGTAGAAAATTAGTAAAATCATATAGAAAGATAAATAAGAAAAAAGTGTATGAAACAACAGCAAACTCAACAATATGTATGAAACAACAGCAAAGGTGAGTCATTCTGTTAGCTTAATTCTGAGAAGTCTAGCTACTGCCTCTGGTTTGATAGCTAATGAATCATCGATTATTCAATTTGGATTTATACTGACATTTATCATTTTTATCTTGAACTTTGTCATTTTTATGTTTAACTATGTCATTTTTATAGTTAATGCTAAGGCCTCACAAGTGCCGCCCATAATTCATACTTATTCTAGAAGGCCCAAAGTCAAGGGTAAAGAGGTCATCAATCATGAGGTCACAGCTGGCCGCACCTGATGAAGATTCTTTTCCCCTGCAGATATTTTCTGTCTAGCTGGCAGGTCTGTTAGAGGGTGGTTATAGTGAGAGAAATTAGTGAGAGGTTAAGAGTTGTATATAAATAGAAGGATCTCTCGCAATTGTAAAGGCATCCAGAAATTTGCTATGAGTTAAGGCCTGAGTTTTGGAGAGACCTTACCTCTCGAAGAGTAGGGAATTGTATTAGTGAGTTTGCTGTTGCTTGCTAAATACAATTAGTTATCCTTTTTTTGCCTAAATTGCTTATTTGTTACCTTGCTTGGCCTTGTTGGATCCCTGATCTTAGCAACTTGGTATCAGAGCGGTGGTATTCTGGAGTAAGTGACGATGGTAGGAACCACCCACACACAGCGAATTGAACAATTGGAGCAGGGCTTGGTAGATCTGCGTGCTACTCTCACCGAAGAAGTAGCAACAGCTGTCGAACAAGCAGTCGGGGTCATGCAGCAGACCTTGGCCGCTCAAATCGCCGACAGCTTAGAGAAGTCTACTAAGAAAATCGGCGAGGATCTGGCGAAACTTGCTGAGAAAGTTGATGGGAAGGAGGGTTCGAGGAGGAACCCATCGGATCGTGGTTCACCGGAGCCTAGAAGGGGGTACAATCGAGGAAGGAACAGAGATAGGGAGTTTGATGGAGAAGAACTCCGGCGAGGATACCGGAATTATGAGGAGTACGTGGCAGATGGTGGGGGAGTTTACATGGGCGAAGGTGAGGGTTACGAAGGAGGATTTCGCGGAGGAGGAAATTGGAAGTCGAAGAAATTGGACTTACCCATGTTCTCCGGTACGAATCCCGACGGCTGGATTCTTCGGGCGGAGCGATACTTTGGTTTTTATCGGCTCAACGCGGAGGAGCAGATGGAGGCTACCGTTGTAGCGCTAGATGGAGAGGCGTTGCTCTGGTTCCAGTGGGAGCATCGGCGTCGCCCGATTCTCCGGTGGTCGGAGATGAAATCAATGCTGCTCCGTCAGTTCAGGGACACCGCCTTAGGGTCCTTACAAGAACAGTGGATGAACCACCACCAAGAGGGAAGTGTGAAGGAGTATAAGAACAGGTTTATTGAGTTAATGGCCCCAATGGACAATATTCCTGAGAGTATAGCCCAGGCCCAATTTACTAGTAAGCTAAAAGATGAGATAAAGAACGAGATGCGGGTCATTGGGCCTCGGACCCTGGACCACGCTATGGAGTTGGCGGCCCAAATTGAGGAGAAGTTGAGTAAGAAGTCCAGAAAGAGGTGGGAACCCAGGAGCATACTCAATTATGGATCTAACACTCAAATCAGCCCAGCTTACCAACCCCCCTCTAGGACCCACACTCAGACCTACCACTCACAAAAATCAGCCCAGCCAACCCAATCTATTTTTTCGTCCCCATCCATCTCCTCTCCAAATCAGCCCAAAACTCAAATACCCATAGCTAAACCATATGGAGAAGTTAGGAGGCTCAGTGAAAAAGAACTCCAGCACAAAAGAGAAAGAGGGTTGTGTTTTAGATGTGATGACAAGTGGTCAGTGGGCCATAGGTGTAAAAAGAAGGAGTTAAGCGTTCTTCTGTGTTATGAGGATGAAGGAGAAGTAGAATATGGAGATCTGGAAGATGCTAACCAAACTGAGCCACAAGAAAACCCATCCATAACCGAAGCTGCCTTTAACCCGGAAATTTCTCTAAATTCCGTCATGGGTTTTTCAAACCCGCAAACTCTCAAGATGGGTGGTACCATTTATGGTGAAGCGGTGGTGGTAATGGTGGATCCAGGAGCTACCCATAATTTTGTGTCACTTCATACTATGGAACGTTTGGGACTCCCTGTTTCTCACGCTAAATCCTTTGAAGTTTCTTTGGGTACTGGGCAGGAAGTGCAGGGCACCGGGGAATGTTTGGCAGTACCGCTGTTGGTACAAGGCTTGATGATAGTTGAAGATTACCTGCCGTGCCTTTGGGCAACTCAGATTTAATTCTTGGTACTCAATGGCTCGAGAAATTGGGGACGATGGTGACGAACTGGAAAACCCAGACCATTCGGTACAAGGAAGGAGGTGATACCATCACTTTAGTGGGGGACCCATCACTGAGTAGAGCTGGGGTATCCTTTAAAAGCTTGATTCGATCGTTGAAGAAAAATGGCGGGGGTTTCATGATCGAATGCAACAATATGGGAACAACAGTTGCAAGTCCGCCGGTGACAGAGGAGGTTCCTGTCTGCTTACAGCACATTCTGAGCTCCTTTGAGCAGGTATTCAACTTACCCCATGGACTTCCTCTTAGTAGGGGCCATGAGCATGCCATTAATTTGAAGTATGGAGTAGACCCCGTGAGTGTTCGACCATATCGATACCCTCAATCCCAAAAGGATGAGATTGAGATCCTTATCCATGACATGCTAGAAGCCGGAATAATCCAACCTTCCCATAGTGCTTTTTCGAGTCCAGTTTTGTTAGTAAAGAAAAAAAATGGCTCATGGAGATTTTGTGTTGATTATAGAGCCTTGAATAATGTCACCGTGCCCGACAAATATCCCATACCTGTGATTGATGAGCTATTGGATGAATTGAATGGATCCACTGTTTTTTCTAAACTCAATCTAAAATCGGGTTACCATCAAATTTTGATGAAAAGGGAAGATGTTCACAAAACGGCTTTTCGTACCCATGAGGGCCATTACGAATTCCTCGTGATGCCCTTTGGGCTCACCAATGCCCCGGCCACATTTCAAGCACTCATGAACGAGGTTTTTAAGCCTTACCTGAGGAAGTTCGTTTTGGTCTTCTTCAACGATATCTTGGTGTATAGTAGGAGTATGACACAACATGAAGGGCATCTTCAAATCGTGCTAGGGGTGCTGGCTGCCAATCACTTGTATGCCAACAAAAAGAAGTGTGAATTTGGCAAGAGAGAAGTGCCTACTTGGGTCACGTAATTTCTGAGAAAGGGGTAGCTATGGATAATACCAAGGTTGCTGCGATGCTGGAGTGGCCTGTACCTCAGAATTTGAGAGAACTCCGGGGGTTTTTGGGCCTTACAGGATCGTCGGTTTGTCAAAGGTTATGCCTCAATCGCTTTCCCTCTTACTCAACAACTTAAGAAGGATGCATTCTCCTGGACTGATGAAGCGACAGTAGCTTTCTGTCTTCTCAAAAAAGCACTTACCACAGCACCGGTTCTGGCAATGCCCAACTTTGACCTTCCTTTCATAATTGAGACTGATGCTTCGGGCTATGGTTTAGGCGCTGTCATGCTGCAACAAGGGCACCCTCTTGCCTATTTTAGCAAGACTTTGGGTGTGAGAGCACGAGCAAAATCTATCTATGAGAAAGAACTTATGGCGGTGGTGTTTTCGGTGCTTAAGTGGCGTCATTATCTGCTTGGTCGACATTTTGTAATCCATTCCGACCAACAGAGCCTCAAACACTTGCTTAGCCAAAGGGAGGTGGGTCCAGAGTATCAAAAATGGGTTGGCAAGCTGTTTGGTTATGATTTTGAGATTAAATACAAACCTGGAGCCAGCAATAAAGTCGCTGACGCCCTTTCAAGAAGGAGTGAACCAGGGGTTGAGTGCAACGCGTTGATTTCCTCCCATCTTCCCCATTGGTCGGAGATGTTGGAAACAATTAAAGGTGATCCTGATATCACTAAGATGACTGCTGCTGTCAATGCTGGACAAGCTCTGTTACCGGGTCTCACAGTAGAGCACGGGGTGCTGAAGTTCAAAGGGCGATTAGTGGTGCCTCGCAAAACAGCTCTCACTTCTATGCTCATACAAGAGTATCATACTACCCTCATTGGGGGACATTCGGGCATCTTTAAAACTTATCAACGCCTTGCAGCTGAATGGTTTTGGAAGGGTATGAAGCAGGATATAACAGCGTATATCCAAGGGTGTGCTGTTTGTCAGCAAAACAAAACTTCGTCCCTTGCTCCCGCCGGGTTATTACAACCCCTACCTATTCCTACTCTCATTTGGGAAGATGTGTCTATGGATTTTGTGGAGGGTCTTCCCAAGTCGGGTGGGTGGAACTCTATTCTAGTAGTGGTGGACAGATTGTCCAAATATGCCCATTTCATTGGTCTTCGCCATCCATTCACAGCAGCAACAGTGGCTCACATCTTCATCAGGGAAGTTGTCAAGCTTCATGGTTTCCCCGCCACCATTGTCTCGGATAGGGACAAGGTCTTTATGAGCCTCTTTTGGAAAGAATTATTCAAGCTCCAAGGGACTCTGTTGCATAGAAGTACAGCATATCACCCCCAGTCCGATGGACAGACCGAAGTGGTGAACAAGTCCTTGGAAGCTTATTCGCTGCTTCATTCAAGGCAAACCTCACACTTGGGCTTCTTGGCTTTGTTGGGATGAGTATTGGTATAATACTTCTAAGCACTCCTCTACTAACCTCACCCCCTTTGAAGCTGTGTATAGCAGACCGCCACCCCCTCTCTACAGATATGAAAGGAGCAGTACTGCTGTTGCTTCCCTTGAGGAACAACTTTTGCTCAGAGACGCCATTTTGGATGAGCTCAAGTTTCACTTGGTTACAGCTCAGAATAGCATGAAAGTTCAAGAGGACCAGCATAGACGGTTCGTGCAATTTGATGAAGGAGACATGGTGTACCTCAAGTTACAGCCTTACAAACAACATTCTCTTGCAAAGCGCATCAATGAAAAACTCGCTCCTCGCTATTTTGGCCCCTTTCCAGTTCTGAAGAGGATTGGCAGTGTTGCTTATGAATTAGCTCTCCCCCCTCAGAGCAAAATTCATCCAGTTTTTCACATTTCGCAGTTGAAGAAAGCTGTTGGGACAGCTCCTGTGTCTCCTGTGTTTCCCCCACACTTGACTGCTGACTTGGTGCTACGTCCCAACCCTGTTCAGATTCTTGGCATACGCCCTAATGCTACTGCTTCCTCAGGACCTGCTGAAATTCTGGTTCAATGGCATGACATGACACTGAAGAAGCCACTTGGGAGGCTGTACAAGCCTTTCGTGATCGTTTCCCTACCTTCCACCTTGAGGACAAGGTGCTTAATTGGGCCGGGGGCATTGCTAAGGCCTCACAAGTGCCGCCCATAATTCGTACTTATTCTAGAAGGCCCAAAGTCAAGGGTAAAGAGGTCATCAATCATGAGGTCACAGCTGGCAGCACCTGATGAAGATTCTTTTCCCCTGCAGATATTTTCTGTCTAGCTGGCAGGTCTGTTAGAGGGTGGTTATAGTGAGAGAAATTAGTGAGAGGTTGAGAGTTGTATATAAATAGAAGGATCTCTGCAATTGTAAAGGCATCCAGAAATTTGCTATGAGTTAAGGCCTGAGTTTTGGAGAGACCTTACCTCTCGAAGAGTAGGGAATTGTATTAGTGAGTTTGCTGTTGCTTGCTAAATACAATTAGTTATCCTTTTTTTGCCTGAATTGCTTATCTGTTACCTTGCTTGGCCTTGTTGGATCCCTGATCTTAGCAGTTAACTCAATCATTTTTATCCTCAACTGTTATTTTTTTATGCTCTAGTTTCATCATTTTTATGCTGAAATGTATTATTTTTATCTTGAACTTTGTCATTTTTATGCTCGGTCGAAATGTTACATTTTAAAGCTCGGTTTCATCATTAAATTCAACTCTTGAAAAACATTATGGTAAATAGTCCATCTTTGTCTCAACTTTATGACTTAAAATTGCATCGCTAACTTTTTGTTACATAGTTGAGGTCCACTAACTCCCTTGCTTTTTCAATAGGGAACTAATGATGCAACTAATTGGGAGTTAATCAAGGCTCTAGCATCCGATGATGTTGGAGAAAGTTCAAAGCAAGTCATTCTTGATTATGTTAGTTTGTATGATGATGAACATTTTATACACAAGGTCTCTCAAAAGTCTCCACAACTGGAAGAGAAGCTGACGATAATACATCAAGTTGCATGCTATTCTGCTCGTCTTCTCTTTGACTGCCGAGTCTCACACATTTCTTTTGGCTTACTCCTCTTCATATTATCGTCAGCTTCTCTTCCAGTTGTGGAGACTTTTGAGAGACCTTGTGTATAAAATGTTCATCATCATACAAACTAACATAATCAAGAATGACTTGCTTTGAACTTTCTCCAACATCATCGGATGCTAGAGCCTTGATTAACTCCCAATTAGTTGCATCATTAGTTCCCTATTGAAAAAGCAAGGGAGTTAGTGGCACTCAACTATGTAACAAAAAGTTAGCGATGCAATTTCAAGTCATAAAGTTGAGACAAAGATGGACTATTTACCATAATGTTTTTCAAGAGTTGAATTTAATGATGAAACCGAGCTTTAAAATGTAACATTTCGACCGAGCATAAAAATGACAAAGTTCAAGATAAAAATAATAAATTTCAGCATTAAAAAGATGAAACTAGAGCATAAAAAAATAACAGTTGAGGATAAAAATGATTGAGTTAACTGCTAAGATCAGGGATCCAACAAGGCCAAGCAAGGTAACAAATAACACAAGAAAAAATGATAATAAAAATAACACAAGAAAAAATGATAATCCCGCAAGTGTTTATATCTCTAAATATGTTGCAAAACCTTTAATGAAAAATATAAATAAATAAGCGTCTACAACACTTATAATAACGCACAACCCTTAGACCCCAATTACACCCGAGAATTTATATATTCTAAAACTCTCTCAAAGCTTTTCTCTCTCTCTTTCTTTAAGCCTTCTCACTATTGTTTTTTGTGATGATAATTACTCATTTCAAACTACGTACATATAGTTTTTAACTTTCTAAAAATGATTACTTAAATTTAGCAAATCAATGTATCTCTTGAATATTTTGGGCATTCTAAGTTTTTCAAGAGATTGCATTGCTTCCTATTTTATTTTAACTAAAATATTTGGTGGCTGTTAAAAACTTAGAATGCCCAAAATATTCAAGGGATACATTGATTTGCTAAATTTAAGTAATCATTTTTAGAAAGTTAAAAACTATATATACGTAGTTTGAAATGAGTAATTATCATCACAAAAAACAATAGTGAGAAGGCTTAAAGAAAGAGAGAGAGAAAAGCTTTGAGAGAGTTTTAGAATATATAAATTATCGAGTGTAATTGGGGTCTAAGGGTTGTGCGTTATTATAAGTGTTGTAGACGCTTATTTATTTATATTTTTCATTAAAGGTTTTGCAGCATATTTAGAGATATAAACACTTGCGGGATTATCAATTTTTCTTGTGTTATTTTTATTATAATATTTCTAGTCCTACTAATCTGATTCTAAAGGAAATTTGCACAATATTTCCTAACAACTGGTATCAGAGCCGAGTTGATATTCTGTCAATATTCAGAGAGGAATAGATAGAAACGATCCAAAGAAGTCAATTTTGAGTGGGAGAAATGGTTGCAGATGAATGAAAGATAAAAATCGAAAAATTCGATGGTGCAGATTTTGGATTTTGGAAGATGCAGATTGAAGATTATTTATACCAGAAGAAGCTTTATGAACCTCTCTCGAAAACAAAGCCAGAGGGCATGAAAGACGAAGATTGGAATCTTCTTGATAGACAAGCCCTCGGAGTTATTCGGTTAACATTATCACGCAATGTTGCTTTTAATATAGCAAAAGAAAAGACCACGGCAGGTCTAATGAAAGCTCTCTCTAGTATGTATGAGAAGCCATCGGCTTCTAATAAAGTTCATTTAATGAGGCGACTATTCAATTTGCGGATGACGGAAGGAGGATCGGTAGCTCAACATCTTAACGAACTCAATTCTATCACAACCCAATTAAGTTCAGTTGAAATTGATTTTGATGATGAAGTTCGAGCATTGATACTTTTGTCTTCATTACCAGATAGCTGGAATGCTACAGTCACAGCTGTGAGTAGCTCGTCAGGAAGCAATAAGTTGAAATTTGACGACGTTCGTGACCTAGTTCTCAGTGAAGAGATCCGACGAAGAGAGTCGGGTGAATCATCAACCTCTTCAGTTTTACATACAGAGTCAAGAGGAAGAAATACAACCAGAAGGAATGAACGTGGAAGATCAAGCTATCGAGGTAAATCCAGAGATAGGTGATCAAAATCAAGAAATCTCAATAATTCCCTGAACTCGAAGTCTATCGAGTGTTGGAATTGTGGGAAGACTGGGCATTATAAAAATCAGTGCAGGAGTGTACCGAAAAACCAAGAAGCAAAGGCAGAAGCAAATGTTACTTCTACTGTAGAAGGAGATGATGCGTTGATATGCTCCTTAGAGAGCAAGGAAGAGTCTTGGGTGTTAGACTCTGGAGCATCATTCCACGCTACATCAAAGAAAGAATTCTTCGAAAGGTATGTCCCCGGAAACCTTGGAAAGGTATACCTTGGTGATGACCAACCTTGTAACATTGTTCGTAAAGGTGTAGTTAAGATTAAGTTAAATGGGTCAGTTTGGGAGCTGAAGGCCTAAGAAAGAACTTGATCTCAGTTGGGCAATTGGCTAGTGAAGGCTACACTACAAAATTCCAAGGTGATAATTGGAAGATTTCAAAGGGAGCCATGTCAGTTGCTCACGGTAAAAAGAGTGGTACTCTTTACATGACAGCAGGGGCATGTTGTACAATTGCAGTTGCAGCAGGAAATGAAAATTCCAAATTGTGGCACCAAAGACTAGACCACATGAGCGAGAAAGGAATGAAGCTTATGCATTCGAAGGGAAAAGTCTCCGGTTTAAAATCTGTTGAGATAGACATGTGTGAGGAATGCATAATTGGAAAGCAGAAAAGGGTAAGCTTTCAAACTAGTGGTAGAACCCATGGAATTAAAACTCTCCCGTTCCGTTATAGAACGGTCATTCTGTAACGGATTTTGGATTTGCCATTCCGCGAAATCCCGTTACGGAACGCCATAATAAAAATCACATACTTCTCGCCACGTTGTCCGTTCCGTAACGCGAACTCGCCGCGTTAGAACGCTTTTATCCCCGTTATATCCGTTCTTTTCAATTATTGGCCAAAAATATATTAAGATTTAATTATATAGCTAATGAAACATGATATTATGATAGATTTGATTATATTATGTTGTAATAATGCTTCATAAACTAAAACAAAGAAAATAAGGTTTAAACATATTTATGTGAATTGTTTTAAAAAATTCACGCCGCGTCGGCCGCGAAACGTTCTATTTCCCCGTTACAAGCCGTTCCCACGACAACGCGACCGTTCCCGCGAACGCAACCGCGACCGCGTTTTTTTTCCCTGGTAGAACACTAGAACCCCAAAGAAGGAAAAGTTGGAGCTTGTTCACTCCGACGTTTGGGGACCAACAACTACTTCATCCATCGGTGGAAAACACTACTTTGTGACTTTCATCGATGATCACTCCCGGAAGGTATGGGTTTACTTTCTAAAACACAAGTCTGAAGTGTTTGAAGCTTTCAAGCGATGGAAAGCTATGGTGGAAAATGAGACAGGTCTGAAAATTTAGAAGTTAAGAACCGACAATGGTGGTGAATATGAAGACACCACATTCAAGAAGTTTTGCTATGAGCATGGAATCAAGATGGAGAGAACCGTGCCGAGTACGCCTCAACACAATGGTGTAGGCGAGCGTATGAACCGAACATTGACAGAAAGAGCCGAAGCATTCGTATACGATCAAGTTTACCGAAGCAATGCAGGCGAAGCGATCCAACACAACACAACTTATTTGATCAATCGAGGACCATCGACTCCACTAGAATATAAAATACCAGAAGAGGTGTGGACTGGAAAAGAGATAAATTTGTCTCATTTAAAGGTCTTTGGTTGTGTAGCATATGTGCATATTAGTGATCAAGGCAGGAATAAGCTTGATCCTAAATCAAAGAAATGTACTTTCATTGGCTATGGCGGAGATGAGTTTGGATACCGCATCTGGGATGATGAAAATAAAAAGGTGATCCGTACTAGAGATGTGATCTTTAATGAAAGAGTCATGTATAAGGATAGACATAAAGTTGATGCCACGACTTAGATCGAGTGGGCCAATATTTGTAGATCTAAATTCTATCCCGGATAGTCCCGTTATAGAAGAAATTGTAACAAGTCCTCAAGAAGAAGAACATGGTGGACACAACAAGACGCAAAGAATCCGAAACAACACAACCTTCTATTCCAGCTCCTCCCCGTACTAAGAAGATCCTCTCGACCTCATGTGCCTAACGTAAAATATATGAATTATCCGTTATTAACCGATGAAGGGGAGCCCGAATGTTATAATGAAGCATGTCGGACCAGTGATTCTAGCAAGTGGGAGCTTGCAATGAAAGATGAAATGCAATCTTTGATATCAAACCAGACATGGGAACTAGCTGAGTTACCCATAGGTAAGAAGGCCCTTCACAACAAATGGGTATATCGAGTGAAAAAGAAGCATGATGGTTCCAAGAGATACAAAGCTCGATTAGTAGTCAAAGGATTCCAACAGAAAGAAGGGATTGACTACAATGAGATTTTTGCACCTGTTGTGAAACTCAATACCATCAGAACTGTATTGAGTATTGTTGCCATTGAAGATCTTCATCTTGAGCAATTAGATGTGAAAACTGCATTTCTTCATGGAGATCTGGATGAAGAAATATACATGCATCAACCAGATGTTTCTTAGAAAGTGGGAAAGAAAATATCGTGTGCAAACTTAAGAAAAGTTTGTATGGCCTAAAACAAGCCCCAAGACAGTGGTACAAAAAGTTTGATAACTTTATGCATAGGGAAGATTTCCAGAAGTGTAACGCTGACCATTGTTGCTACGTCAAGAGATATCAATCCAGTTACATCATCTTACTACTTTATGTCGATGATATGCTAGTAGCAGGTTCGAATATGGATGATATAAGAAGGTTGAAGCAGCAATTATTAGACCTGATCAAACACCGGGCCGGGCCGCGCAAAAAAAAAAGTGCCCATCTTGCGGGCCGGGCCGGGCCCAAATCCGGGCCAAAAAATTGTGCCCAAAGCCCGGTATTTCGGGGCGGGCCGAGCGGGCTTTTGCGGGCCAAAACGGGCCAGGCCCAAAATTTAGGCTAAAAAATGTTTTTTTGCTTGTCCGAAGCCCGTCCAAAAAAAAAAATTTTTGACCGGGCCGGGCAGGCCCAAAAAAGCTGCCCAAACCCGCCCAAAAACCGGGCCGGGCCGGGCTGGAGTTGATCAGGTATAGCAATTATCAAAGGAGTTTGACATGAAGGACTTAGGTCCAGCAAAGAAGATTCTTGGAATGCAAATTACAAGAGATAAGCATAAAGGTACTCTGCAGTTATCTCAAGACCAAACGTGTTTTACAGAGATTTAATATGAGCGACGCTAAGCCAGTCAGCACACCCTTAGCAAGTCACTTTCGATTATCCAAGGATCAGTCTCCTCAGACGAGGAAGATAAAGATTATATGGCTAAGGTTCCATATGCCTCAGCCATTGGAAGTTTGATGTACGCAATGGTTTGCATAAGACCGAGATATTGGACATGCGATGGGAGTTGTTAGCATGTCAAATCCAAGAAAAGTTCATTGGGAAGCAAAGAAGTGGATTTTGAGGTATCTACGAGGTACCACGAAAAAGTGTTTGTACTTTGGCAAAAGGCGAATTAAAAGTGCAAGGTTATGTCGATGCAGACTTTGGAGGTGAAGTCGACCATAGAAAAAGCACCACCGGCAATATATTCACAGTTGGAAATACAACACTTAGTTGGATGTCGCAATTACAGAAGATTGTTGCTCTATCCACTACAGAGGCCGAATATGTAGCGGTATCGAAGCTAGTAAAGAAGTGATATGGCTTCAAGGTTTGTTAACCGAGTTGGGATTCAAGCAAGAGAATAATGTACTACACAAAGGATGTCCAAAGTGCAATACACTTAGCAAAGAATTCAACATTTCATTCCAGAACTAGGCATATCGGACTTCGATATCATTTCATAAGATCTATGTTAGAAGATGAAGTGTTAAAGCTGGAGAAAATTAAAGGAACTGAGAATCCGGCAGATATGTTAACAAAGACGGTGATTATTGACAAACTGAAGTTGTGTTCAACTTTAGTTGGCCTGCATGAATAACATAAAGAGAAAGCTCGATTGCATGGAGTAAGGTGTGAAGACAGATTAAAATCAGTCTTCAAGTGGGAGATTGTTAGATGTTTAACAGCCACCAAATATTTTAGTTAAAATAAAATAGGAAGCAATGCAATCCCTTGAAAACCTTAGAATGCCCAAAATATTCAAGGGATACATTGATTTGCTAAATTTAAGTAATCATTTTTAGAAAGTTAAAAACTATATATACGTAGTTTGAAATGAGTAATTATCATCACAAAAAACAATAGTGAGAAGGCTTAAAGAAAGAGAAAGAGAAAAGCTTTGAGAGAGTTTTAGAATATATAAATTCTCGGGTGTAATTGGGGTCTAAGGGTTGTGCGTTATTATAAGTGTTGTAGACGCTTATTTATTTATATTTTTCGTTAAAGGTTTTGCAGCATATTTAGAGATATAAACACTTGCGGGATTATCAATTTTTCTTGTGTTATTTTTATTATAATATTTCTAGTCCTACTAATCTGATTCTAAAGGAAATTTGCACAATATTTCCTAACAGTTTTCATATTCTAAGCCAAAACTTCCTATCTTTGATGTGGAACATTATGACTATTGGAGTAGTCAAATGCAAACCTTTTTCATATCTCAAGATTTATGGGAACTCGTAGAAGATGGCTACGAAGACCTTCCAAGAAAAAGTTGATGATGCACAACAAAAAGTGCATAAGGAATATAAGAAGAAAGATGCATTAGCATTACGATATATTCATGCAGCAGTTAGCAAAACAATATTTCCCCGCTTATATGGGTTGCAAAAATCCAAAGAAGCTTGGGATACATTGAAGAAGGAATTTCTAGGAAATGAAAAAGTTGTGCCGTAAGGTTGCAAACTTTATGGACGAATTTTGATAACTTGGAGATGAATAAGACCTAAAGTATCCAAGTTTATTTCTCAAGCGTCACAGAGATAGTAAATCAAATAAGAAGTCTCGGTGACACTCTAGAGGAAAAGAGAGGTAGAACTAAATCTATTGTATGCTTTACACATCTATTCTATTTATTATTTTTACTATTAATTGTTTTTACTATTTTCATATTTGCAAATTATTCTCACGGAGTTAACTATAAAGATAACATAGTTAAACATAAAAATGACACAGTTCAAGATAAAAATGATAAATGTCAAGCATAAATCCAAATTTAATAATCGATAATTCATTAGCTATCACACCGGATGACCGAGGCAAGCAAAGAAAAGTAGCTAGACTTCTCAATATTAAGCTAACATAATCCGACTCACCTTTGTTGTTTGTTGTTGAATCATACACTTTTTTTTATTTATCTCTATCTGATTTTACTAATTTTCTACGGCGCAAGAATAATATCACGTCGAGGGGGAGATTAACCACTTTAAAACTGGGTGTAACAACATTTGAGCTGTTCAAGGATTCTCAATTTCTTAATCTTTTGAAAATTCAGCACTCCATCTTCTGCCACTCTCATGCATGCAATGTGTGAGCTTTATGATTTGGACAAGAAGATGTTCGTGTTGAATGAAGATGTTTACTTCATCCATATGGAGTTCTGTTGTGCTCGGAATAAAAAAAACTCCGGAAAGAAGCGATAAGATTTTCAGAAAATAGCTTTTTTCCTTCCGAATTACATTGACAAGCTAAAGCCGAAAAAAAAGGTAAAGGAAAAGAAAAGGCAAAAAAAAGGCAAAAATGATGCTTGACACTTAAGAACTCGAGAAACGATACCGAGAGCTGTTGCGTTATTACCTTCTGGATCAATTCCTTGTTCCTACCTCAGATAATCTATGCAGTTAACTTATATAAATATGTGACAGATGAGGTTTTTGAGTCCATTAATTGGGCTGAGGTTGTCTGGGATCATTTCGTTGATGAAGTTGGCAAAGTGCTTCAGGGAAATAAACTCTTTGCTGGTTGTTTGCTAGCCTTTGAGGTATAATTTCAATGTTTATAGCAATCCTAATAGTAGAAACTTTTATAGGAAAATGTTTCTTGTTTTAATAGTATATTTTTTCAATTTTGGGTAGGCAATGATAAATTGCCGAATTTAAAGGAGCTAAAACAAAAACAGCCTCCGGCTTCTTGAATACCAGTAGATGAAGTGCAATTTCGGAAATCCCGAAATACACTTGACTGCCTACTCAGTCCATTATGATCAAGTGACATACTATAGACTATAAAGGATTGAAGGTTACTCACAAAGTCTTCAAGAGTGGAATTTGCTCGTTGCATCGCGTCTAACCCAATTAAAGCCACGTCTGCACCAGCATGGTTTGTTCCTAACCCATGGCAGCCACCATTAGTGTCCTCCCTATTCAGGCCAACAGACAATGAATCACCCAGGATACCCGTCTGCTCCCCTGCAATAACCAAGAGGTAAAATCTATCCATAAACACTCTTGAGCTATAAAGGTGGCTAAAACCCTAATACCCTGTTTGTATTATATGCTAGATGGTGGTAATAATAATGAATTGATAAGTAATACTATATCACATAAAGTCTCATGTCAATGCTCATGTGCTTTTGTTCACAAATTTTCATTAATACCTCCTTAACATTAATCGAGATGGACAAGCATTACCATGCACATTGGCACGAGACTCTATTCACAAAGTTAACTTTAATTTTGTTCCTATTACCACCATTTATTATCGTCTATCAAACGGGCATATAATAATTGCTAACAGCAATGTTTTGATTGTTCTCACCAGGCAGAACCACTAGTGCTTTTTCGAGAAACGGCGGCGAAATCTAAACCAATAAACATAAGCAAAAAATATATGGGTTTCAGATAAATTAAGGGTAAGTGTAAAATTACAGCATAACATAAATTGATCACCTTAGGCAAATGTTGGGAAATCAAACTGCATTTATCGTGAATACTTAGTTTTCCACAGGGTTCCATCTATCTCATAAAAAACCATAGAAAAATCATTGAGTGAAACGCAAAAGATATGGTGAGAGAAACATCAAGAAAGAAAAGCAGAAAAATGGGAGAAAGAGATACCAGAAAGAGGAGAAACTGAGCGAGAAAGCGGTGAGAATCAGAGTGAGAAGTGGTGAAGGAGAAGGACCCAGAAATGAAGCCCTCGGATTCCATGAACATCAACATTCTCTGTATTTCTTCCAGTTTCTTCAGTCCCTCCATTTTTTCCTTCTTCGCCCTTCCCTTCCCTTCCCTTCCCTTCTCAGAAATTTCTAAGTGCGGTGAAACTTTTTAGTTGCACAAAAGTGATTAGGCAAGATACCCAATTTGTTTAGGCTTCTAGACTCAATTAAACTTATTAGATCTTATCTGAATTTATTACATTTTATTTTATTAATGTATCAAATTTTACTTTTACTGAATTGAACTTAACTTAACTTATTAGACTTTATTAGTATAAAATCTTTATCTTAACTTATCATAACTTTTTTTTTATAAGACTAAAGATAAGTTCAAATAAGCTATTAATTTATCAATATTAGTAATTTTTAATAAATAAAAGAGCATCAAGCTTTTCAAAAGATCTTCTACTTTTATATGATATCTCCAAAACTTTCTAAATCACAGTGATAATTTAGGACAAACTTTTAAAAGTTAAACATTATAGTCAAAAATATAGATTATTTACACAAGAAATATTACTAAAAGTTGAGCAACATAGGTAAAAAGCTATTTTTCCGGACCTCTTAGTAAAAAGGTAAATTTTACTTAATTATTGACTTTATTTTGTTAACACAAGAGTTTATAGTGATTTGAGATTAGACAATCGTTTGATTCCTAGAAAATGAAAGAACTAGGATTCACTTTCTGGTTTATATACTATGGTCTCGCCTTTCTTAATCTACAATGTTATTGACTTTCATTAATCCTAAAGTTACATATTATAATATATGTATCCCCTTTTGTAGCTTATTATTTAGTAGGAATTAGTTGAGAATGTTAGAGGTGTGGCCATGCCACGTTTTATTGTCCCATAGTTTTTCTTTGTTATGGCTTGACCCTCATTAGGGCATCCTTAATGGTGAAAATAAAAAAAAGATCATGTACATAATCTTAAAAAACCTCCCTTAATGGTGAGTGAAACAAAGATTGTGGGTTGATTGGCAAAAAAAATTTGTATGGAACGATTGAATTGATGATCAGGCGTGGGAGTGGGACCCACCGCCTGATCTGGTAAAATATAATTTTTTTTGGCTTTCTCTCAGCCAAAACGACGTCGTTTTGGCTAAGAGAAAGCCAAAAAAAATTATATTTCGTCAGATTTCTGAAGCGTGTGTCAGATTTTCTGCTGACAGGTTAGATAAATAATACAATTACAAATATTAAAAATGCAATATCTTAAAAAATACAAAGCCAAAAAAAATAAAAAAAATTACCAATGGCTCTATTTTTCAGAGATCTACAAATAGAGATCCATTTTGTAATATTTTGGACAACTTTTTTTTTCTAGCTATTTACTAATTTTCTATAATTTTGCTTATCTATACAAATATATTAAAAGGCGTGCGAAAGAAAGCCTATGTGCCACGTGGCACTCTCCTCAACTTTCTAATGCAAATGCTTTATGTCTATGTGTACCCCTCACTTTAAAAAAAGAAATGTGTAAGTGCAAGGTATCGAACACGTGACCTTTGAAATGAAAAGTTAGAGCCTAACCATCAATACACTATGAATTAGTTGTCTAATGTTTCAAAAAAAATATGATAAAGTCTTGCAATAAGTATACTTAACTAAAAAGACTTAACAAGTATATACATCCCTAACACTCTTATTACGTAACTTACAAGAGCATATTGATGTCATATTCTCTTACCACAATTCCTTTTAAGGTATTGTTTTCAAACTCAAACCTTTCAATTTTTCTTTACTTATTACGTTATGACGTGAATTTTTCAATTTCTTAATGGACAAAAAATATGAAAAGTAGCAAAATAAATTATAAAGTTTAAAAATAATAACATATTAGTTTATTGTAACTGACCCGAGGCATCGCCCGGGCAAAAAAAACTAGTTTTATATGAAATATCTTCCACTTTTACACTCTAAAAAAAATAAACAATATTTTTGTACATTTAATTTAGTTAATGCTAAAAACGCTAATTATGTATTTATTTAATTAATTTTTTTATCAATTAGTAATAAATATTAAATATTATTAAAAAGTAAATAATAAAAATATTGTATAATGGTGGTTGGGTGATGAGAGAGAAAAAATAATTGGGTGGGGTAAAAGGTAGTTGGGTAGGAAAAAGTAGTTGGGATGATCTTTTTTTTGGTTCACCATTAAGAAGAAAGTGGGAAAAGATTGTGGGATGTAATTTTTAGAGAGAGAAAGTTAGAAAGAGAGTGGGGTGATCTTTTTTTTCATTCACCATTAATGGTGCTCTTAATGATGAGTGGAAAAAAAAGATTAATTACTTGATCAATGAGTGAGAAAAAGATTGAGTGGTGATTGAAAAAAAAATGGCATGAGGTGAGTGAAATGATGATCAGGCGTGGGAGTGGGACCCACCGCCTGATCTGGCGAAAATTATTTTTTTTGCTTTTCTTCCAGTCAAAACGCAGTGTTTTGGTTGGAGATTAGCCAAAACGCAGCGTTTTGGACGGAAAAAAAAAACAAAAAAAAAATTGCCAGATTTCTGACGCGCGTGTCAGATTTGTCAAATTCTCTCAGGAGATAGAAATAATGCAATTACAAATATTAATAATGCAATATCTTAAAAAATACAAAGCCAAAAAAAATAAAAAAAATTATCAATGACTCTATTTTTCCGAGATCTATAAATAGAGACCCATTTTGTAATATTTTGGACATTTTTTTTAGCTATTTACTAATTTTCTATAATTTTGCTAATTTTATATGAAATATCTTTCACTTTTACCCACTAAAAAAAATTATAAAAAATTTGTGCATTTAATTCCTTTATTTAATGCTAAAAACACTAATTATGTTATTTAATTAATTTTTTTCAATTAGTAATGAATATTTCAAATTATTAAAAAATAAATACTAAAAATATTGTATAATGGTGGTGGGGTAATGAGAGAGAAAAAATAGTTGGGTAGGGTAAAAAAGTAGTTGGGTAGGCAAAATTAGTTGAGATGATCTTTTTTTGGTTCATTGTTAAGAAGAATGTGGGAAAAGATTGTGGGATGTAATTTTTTAGAGAGAGAAAGTTAGAAAGAGAGTGGGATGATCTTATTTTTCAATCATCAATAATGGTGCTCTTAGAAGCACAAATTTTACAAAAGATTGTGAGTTGTGAGTCTTGTGACATACAAGAAGGGATATGTGCGAATACATATAATCTAAACTTGAGTTTAATTTTGATATTGTGTTTCATTATGTATCAATACTCCGTGTTGAATCATAACTTTAAAACTAATAATTTGAATTCTAAGAATGTTAATTCTAGGATCTTTTTGGAAATTTGAGGACTGCTTACTATCTGCACTATTCACACAGATAAAATATACTCCCTCCGTTTCATTTTAATTTACTCACTTCACTTTAGGAGAGAACCAAGGAATAAGTACAAAAGTATGAGAGAGAAACTGAAAAGGTGGAGAGAGAAACTGAAAAGTGAGAGAGAGAAAGTTAAAAGTGGGTTAAAATATTAAAAAGTGGATGACATGGGTGGAAAAAGAGGAGAAAGTAGCTGTGACATGTTACCTAAAATAGAAAAAGCAACAGTGTGTAGATTAAAAAGAAACAAACCAAAAAAGAAAGTGTGTAGATTAATATGAAACAGAAGGAGTAGCATTTAGCCATTTACAGAAGAACTTGAATGGGGATTTCCTCACCAGATATGAAAGATCATTGCTTGCATATGGTATTTCAACACCTTGATTGTCATAAAATTGATAAGATTTTTATTTAAGAAAATCTGACAATTAACTAACCTTATCATTAAGGATCCTACTTAAGAAGAAACAATATTTAAATTTGCTAGTATCATCTATCTTAATATTGAAGCATTCAAAGAACTAAAGAAAAACTCACAATCTCAAAGAATATACAAATACTACATCTCAACATGAAATTAGACACTGAGTCAAACTCTCTTAAATGAACACATTATTGATCACAACGTTATACAATCAACAAACCCTCAAGCAAATGCCTCTTGAGAACATGACAACGATTCAACGAACCAGTCAAAGTTTAGGCAAGCACAAAATGCTTTGCAGTATCAGCTATGATTCCACCTTTACCAGACCTAGTTTCTTCCAAAGAATACAACTAGCTGATTGTACTGTCACAACAAGGATGTTGAAGAAACTCGAATGTTTTGCTCGCTTAGTCCATCCAAAGACCACATAACAATCAAAATGTGAATGACAAGAAGTTCTGAAACTTTATGGTCCAGATACTCTGTCATTCGCGCCTTTTTGCACTGCCGTTGCTTGAATTTGTTGCCCATCAACTTGTCTCAAACCATTATCTGAAGCTGTTTTATTCATGCCTGGCCTTTGACTGGGTGCTTGCTTGTTTTCAAATAATTTTCCACTCTTTGCGATCGTGAGGATTAGCTCCAGCTGTTTTTGCTGCTGGTCCTACACACGAGAGTACTAGATGTTCTCAGAGATTGCATGACAATTACAAGATAGATCCACATTACCAATATCTCGTCAGGCCATATAGCTATATTTTTGTTATATGAGTGGGGGGATTTTTGTAACATCAATTGGTGTGGGACTCAGCACTGCTCTATCTCTTACTTTAGTAACTAAATTTAGCAAACAAGAGTTCCTCAATCCTCATATATGATGACCCCACCAACTAGGCAATCTAAGAACAGCGGGGATAATTATTCACCCAATGTGATCTAAATGGAGAAGCAACTATGTAGCCTTTTGCAGGCAGCAGCCGAACACCAAATTACTAGCTCAAATGCTACTAATTAGTAGTTCGGGACATCTTCATAAGCTTCCAATTCATAGAGCCAAGCTTATCATCATGAACTGAACAAAGTTCACTAGTGAAGGTAATACAGGTAACTTAGATGGATTGACGATTCTTTTCCTGAATAGGAACCCCTACATATGAGTTGTTCCTGGAGGGTAACCGTGTTCTTACCTGCATTGCAAGCAGAACTTTTTGCACTTCAGCGAGCTCTTTTTCCAGGATACCTTCTTGCATAGCTAAAGCACGGGTAGCTTCGGAATTCTTCTGAGCCAAAGCTGCAGTCTTCAAACAGACACGAAGTTAAGAACACACTACCAAGGGGCAAATAAGAGCAAAAGGGAGAAAGAAAGAGTAACACAGACATGGGGAAGTATACAAATAGAAGGAAAGAAAACCTCATCATTTGTAGTGCTTTTCTGATTAAAGTAAAATTACCGTACAGCTCTGATCATTTCAATTTTCTTACAGCCTAATCTTATACATGAGTTTTCTGCCAAAGAGCTCTCAACGCTCAATGGCATGAGAGGCATCTTGCATATAGCAAGTCGACAGTTCGAACCCAGTCCCCATATCTCCTCGTGATGAGAAAATGGTGAGCTTGTCAAGCCTTTGGACCTTAGGCCTAGCTAGGTTGAGGGTGGGAAGAGAAGCCACGCTTGGGCTAACTAATTCATGTCACACACAAAGGAGCTCGTCAGTTTCTTAAGTAGAATGAGTATTCATGTCAGTCTGGAAGAGCAACTTCAACTTAAAGTCTTCACTTTTCAACCCCTATTTACACATCAACTATATAACTACTTCATGTTATCCAAGCCTAATCTGAAGCTCAGAAGTAGAGATAAACAGATCAGCAGAACCACAAAGCATACTGATGCTAATCCATATTTGTACAATCATTTGATTTATCAAAGTTCATATCAACTTCAACGCATTTCCATCATTGATTAATCTATCACCCCAAGACTCATAATCAAGGGAAAAGTTTATGGTACCTAGGATCGCCACATCAATATTCCATCCCTGCATATGGGGTTATTATATATCCAAAACAATGCTCAACTGCATTTAACCGTATCTGTGTTTTCTTAGCTCAATCCACTGGCCAACTAAAGGGAACGCTATGGTAACCTGATGGAAGTAGAGCGGACTACCCACTCTGCATGAGTTTCCGTTCCCTAACGGGAGTGGCCTTCCAGCAAGAAGAGTTTATGTTCTCTGAACTTATATCAGTCATTAAGTGGATCAAGGCATTAAGAATTGATTTCTGAATGCATAACATTGTTGTACTTAATCAACTTAAACAGAACACGTAACAGCCAGCATGACAAAGAATACCTAACAGCCATTATGACAAACGGAATACCTAACGGCCAGTATGACAAACGGCATATCTAAGCATTCCACTGCCATTCCAAAGGAAGAATGGCACAAGACGGCATTAAAATTTTCTCATGCCTATCAATAGTTAACCCACCAATTATAGTAAGCAAGCAGTACAGATGACATATCAATCAACACCACGCATTTCTCTACATATTCCACGACCTTAAGCTATGCTCCTGACTCTTTATTTCAATTCCGGGACCTTGAGCTATCATACTCTGACTCTTTATTCAGCTCGCGTATTTGTATTAAATACCCAAGAGTCTAGACTATGGTTACACTTCAAAGTTTGTCAAAAACAAAAGTGGTTATGTGATAATGCTCTGTTTATATATACAGAATAACAAAATATATCATCTTCCAAGGTACAACCTTGGGACACTCATAGCCCAGCCCCAGTATCTTCAAGTAGAGAATTTATCATATCAGACTCTATAATCCATATCCGAGTTTGACAATCATAACCTAGTCGACTGTCCGAGCATCCTATTGATTCGCAACATACAAACAGTGATTATAAGTTTACATTGTGATTAGATGGTAAAAGAGAAGATAGAGACACCAAATAGAATGCCCCAAGAGTTGGTATGCAACCACCATATGGAATGCTTGAGTGCTAATAGCTAACCATTTCTTTCATGCTATGGAAGTTTCCCAAAGATCGATATATATACATACTCCAAATTCTATTAAAGCTATACAAGAAATCTTCAAAGTAAAATCAATAATTGAATGCTTTAGATTACCTCAGAAATGGGCTCCTTCAAGGCCTTCCTAGTAACCCGAAACCGAATCCCCAACTTCTCAAGCTGCCTAGAAAGCATCCTAATGATGGAAGTAGCACTCCTCATACTCTCCTCCAATTTCTCAATCCTATCAATCACATTTCCATTCTCATAACCAAGTTTCGACCTCATGGGCGACCCGCAAACCCGGCTCCATTGCCGCCTTCGAATCACAGAACCAACTGCCACAGCCGCAGCTAAAAGCCATACCAATATTCTGTTTCCCAACAACAGCAATCCAGAAGTATGCTGCTTAAAAAACACCCAATTCACACAACAACCCACTGAAATCAATACTGAAGAAACCACGCAAATTGACTCCAAAAAAGAGAGAAAACCGTCCCAATTGAACAATTGAACCGACGTTTCTTGTTCTTGGAATGCAGTGAAGGAAGAAGAATCTTGCGCTTTGATGAAAGAGAAGCGATTTCGCAACAAGGAGAAGTTTTTTTTAAATGAATAGCTGTTATGATGCAA